>VZRN01005851.1:2671388-2840614 GCA_013397935.1 Dasyornis broadbenti | reverse complement strand
AGAGTAAAACCGGGCCCCGGCAGGGACGCGGGGCTGGAGCTGGAGCCGTCGCCGCCAGGGGAAGGTGAGCGGGCGCTGCCAGGCGGGTGGGGGATGCCGGCCCTGGTCTGGCTCCACTGCCGTCCCGCAGGTGCCTGGGCGGGAGGTGACTGCTGTGGTGGCCTCTGTCACCGCCGAGCTCGGGGCCTTGCTTTAGTCACCATCGGGACAGGGGTTGCGGGCGGAGCGCGGTGGGAGCCGGGGGCGCTTCAAGGTGGCAGCCGGGCCGGCGTTGTGTCCTTGTCAGGAAAGCGAGCCTTGACCCCCTCCAGCCACCTGCAGAAGGAACCACTGACCAGCCGTCATAGAAACCAGGCCAGTTCTTGTGCCAAAACAAGGACTAAACCACCCTCTGACTTCTAGGGCCTCTCCTGTCGCAGGTGACATTAGCAGGATTATCAGGATCTTCTGGTATTTTTCGTTTATGTTTTTTTTTTATGTGTATGTACTTGTGGTGGCAGTGCCAATTCTGGTAGAAACGTCCTCCGTAGCCGTGTGGTTTCTCTTGGCAGGGACATGTCGTAGCTGCTGCTTTGCAGTGTCTTTCTAGTTTGGAAACACGCTGGGATGTCCTCCAGAGGTTTCACTTACACGTTTTTATATACACGCTGAAATCGTGCTGTGTGTCGTTTACAGCAGAGTGTGTTGCTGTCCATAATCGCTCCTTCTGTCGTGATCACTAGGGTCTCAGTTATCCGAGCATCTGCTGACTGCAGCTGAAGGCCTCTGTTGTAGTATAGTTAAGGACTTTCCTGGGTCTTGTTCTAGAAGTCAGTGAAGGGAATTGTGTGTTAGCGTTGTTTCCACTTCGTAAAGCCTGAAGTGTACACATAAGTTGGTGTGCATTGTTGTTAGTCAAATGAGAAATTGCATCTTTTTGAACTACTGAAAAATGTATGTAAGCTGCTGTATTAGGGAGTTGGAACTTAAAGTTATATATATTTGAACTGCTCAACAGCAAGCTGGGACAGACCAAAGTGTTGTTATCTATTAGTAGCATGTGAGAACTATGTTGAACCTATATTCAGTCTGGAGTTGCTGGACTTTTTTTGATCATAATCTGCCTTCCCTTCTTCACTGCCAATGTGCCCATATTGTGAGTACCTTACTGCTGCTCTTGATGAGTGGTTATAGAGGAGAAAGTAGACTCTTAGCAACAAAGGGACAGGAGGCAACAGACATAAGCTGTTGTAAGGGGAGCTCTAGAACTAGAATAAAGAAAAACATTTTCACCATGAAGGTATTTAAGCACTGGATTAGGGGCCTGAAGAAGCTGTGGGATCTCTGTCCATAGAGATACTACAAACTGGACTGGACATGTCATTGAACAACCTGATTTAACTCGTTAGGTAGGAAGAGGTTGGACAGATGCTGTTCAATGGGTCTTTCCAGTATAAATTATTTTGTGATTCTCTTCAAGATGAGGAAACAGCGTTGTTCAGGGTGGAGTTGACTGTCCCTAAGGGAAGGCAGTACTTTAGCTCTTACCTCTGTGGCGGGTAGCACAGAAGATGTTAGATTTTAATTTCTGTTGCAGGTTAGCACACAGATATGCAAGTAAACTTATAAAACTGTGGTGATTGCATTTGAGGTATTGCATTGAACATTGCAGGCAAAAGGACACATAGTATTTTGCAAGACTGACATGTGTGAACAGGACTTTAAATTTGCTTGATGGGGGATTTGGGGTTTGAGGCAAGCCATAAACAATTAAAAATATGTAAGAGGGAGAGTATAGCTGTAAATAGTCTTTTAAGCTACAGAATCACCTCTCAGTTTTGAAAAAAAATGCTTCTGTGCTATAACCCATGCTCAATATTGTTCTCTAGGTAGTAGGTGGAGCCATTGGAGAAGTCCAGGCATAATAATCTGATATATATTATGATGTTGAATGCTACTCCTAAATCTTGCTTGGTCTCACAAGTTGTGTTTCTTATACTTGCTGTGGGTGTTTGCTGCCTGACAAGTTCTGGATTTTGGCTCTGGCAACTGGAATGAAAAAGAGCTTTCTCTTGCTCTCCCACACACTCACTCTCTCCCATCTTTTCCTCCTAATCACGCCCCAAACACAGGTGCATGGAATCAGTGAAGGGCATGCCACTAATGCTATGTGCTTTTACATTGCTGGAGATAAATCAGCTGCCCGTCACGTTGGCCTTAAGAACATGCTGAGGAGCAAAATGTTGTAAGCCTGAAGTAGTGGAATAGGTATGGATTGCGGGAGCAAAGATCAGCTTGATTCTCGTTAATAGGAGTTATCTTGAGTAATGTGGGTAGAGGCCAATTTCAAAACCAAAGGAAAAGGGATGTCCTTGCTCTGTCAGAATGTGAGGGAAAATTGGGATAGGAAAATTAGTGAAGTGAGTTCTCCTCTAGGATGTGTTTCAATGTTTCTTGGCAAATGTGGAGTAAAATTGATCTGTGTTGTAATTTTTGTTGTCACTGGGGTTCTGATAGCAATATTATTTTCTGTATTTAAGTCTTGTTGCTTGCAAAAACAGACCAAAAGAATGATAGGCATACCTGTCTGTCTAGGCATAGGAGCTCTGCAGTCATACCTGCTGGAAGTCACATTCTAATAAACAAAACTCAACAACTTCAAGCTTAGATCCTGTTGTAAATACTGTTCTTAATCAATTTCTCTCTACAAGCCTAGGAGTTGCAAGATGTTTTTCTTCTTGGTCCTGACTAGCAGAACTTGGAGTATTGACCAACCAGGTTTTTCTAGCCTAGAAAAGGTTTTCTGTTCAGGCACTGTAGCTAAAATAGCTGAGTGTTCAGGTTGTCTTGTGTTTGTAAGGTGAAGTGAATATAAGTTGCCCCTTAAATTGTACAAAGCTAAGAAAAAAGGTGTTGCTCCATTGTTATAGAAAGCCTGAAATTCCAGGCTTGTCCTCTGTGGGCTGGTAACTTCTTAGGAGCTGGCATTGGAGTAGAGAGTTTCTTATACATAGACACAGTAAAGCCAGAGCAGTTAAAACTCTAAAGAGGACTTTTTGTGATAGTTTTTTCCTTGTCTTTTCTGCTGCCTCTCAGTGTTGTGCTCTGGGTCTTGATGTTTCATTATCAATAAATTTCCAGGTACACATAAAGGTCTTCCCAGGGCTGAGACTTTCTTACTTGAGACAGTCTTCTCCTGAGTCATCCTATGGTTGTAGTGAGTGGAAGTGTTCAGTAGGTTTTCCTTATAGCACTGGATTTGGGATTGTGCTGTTTCTTGTTGTAGTTAGTGCTTGACAGAAAGTTTTATTTTATTGTAACAATAAATTAGACTAATCAATACAGCTTTCTGAAATTCAAAAATACAGTATTAATTGGTATTGGTAACAGTATAAACATTCTGGATCTGTGCAAATTGAACAGTTTTCAATGAGAAAATCTTAGCCTGGAATTAAACTGTTGCACCATCCTTCTCAATTAGAATTGTCAGCATTTCCAGTGCACAAAAAAAAGGACTATAAAGATCAAGTAAAAGTTTTGCTGTATATACTGTTGTTTCTAACAGGTGCTGCTGGGTTGTAGGGTAAATGGTATATGAATAAAATTAATCAGAGAGGTTTATTATATGATTAAACAATATAGACGGATCTATCTTTTTGGAAGATGTATTCATCTACTTTTTAAAATTTTATTTTAAACAGGAGATGACAGGTGGAAATGAATCCTGTACTGCAGGACCGATATCTATGTCCTACTTAACTTGCCTGACTTACATTCTGGAAGAATGGACTGGCCTGGAGAATATTGGAGATTATCTGAGTTATGCATTCTACATTGTATGGGTGCTTTTTCCACTTATATTAGTTTTTGTACTTCCTGGAGTTATCGTCGTTCTCTTCTATGTTTCCATTCTTGTACTTCATATTTATAAAAGGAAGAATGAACTGAAGGAAGCTTATTCCCAAGATTTTTGGGCGGGTGCAGGAGAAACGTTGGCTACCCTATGGGACGTACATGGAAGAATATGGCATGGTGAGTGAGATCTGACATTCCATTGAAAACTGCTGAAGCTCTTACACTTCATTTAGCTTTCAAGATTACCAGTATATGCCTGATCATTGCTGCTGGTGCATGCCAATTCAGGCCAGGGTTTTTTCTGTTTTATGAATGACTGTCAGTGGTGTTTGAGAGGAAAGAAAAGGTAATTGAGACTTTTTTGAATGTAAATTTTTTGTCTTATGTATTTATTGCATTTCTGCTATAAAATGAGATCTATATTCTGGTTGAATATATGCACAATTTTTAAAATTTCTCCTTTTTTCCGTTTTTTGCTTTTTATAACAATTCCAGGATTTTCCCATTTGAAGAAGACTTGAAATGTATATTGTGTTAAAAACTAGATCAATTAACTCTATCATTTGAGGGCCAATGTATGAAGACTGGAAGTTAGATGCCAGTTCCCTGATAGATAGTATGTCAGCATATGTTAGCATAATTTAATGGCACTTTATCAGTCTTAAATAAAACACCAAATGATGGCTAAAAGGAGCTCTTAGTGTAAATTTACTCACTAGTTGCTTCTTGAAATTAACTTTAGAGCCTGGTATTGTTACGGAACCTTACTTTTTAATTTGTCTTTGTATTTTGGGCAACTACTTTCTCTACTAGAATGCCAAAACTAAGGGCCCTGTTCCTTGTCCTTCTCCTATTATTTCTTTATAATGACAGACTTAATAAATGATTTGGCTTTTCTCTCTAAGGAAATCATAAGCCTCTTTCAGAGCAATTCAGTCTAGATGCAGCTAAAGGAGAAAGAGATACTTAAGAGCAATTTACATAAAGAATAAATCCTTCTTGAAAATCATCTCTATTTGTTCTCTAGTCAAAGGGAAGTGGGTTTTCAAGGCATTGATAACCAGATGGTGCAGCAGCTGTATCAGATAGGCTTTGTAAGACTAAGATGTAACTTTCAAATCTAGGAAAGTATACTACATCAAAATCAACAGCTACATCAAAGAGCTTAAAATGCTCACTTCACAATAAAAAGCTATTTACTTTTTTTTGTAAGAAAATTATTTTTTTAAGGCCTTGGCTCTTTTAATCCTTAGTAACTTTTTCTTTAAGGTCTGACATTTTATTTGTGCATAAAAGACTCTTATCCGGTCCCTCATTGGCAGCTGTGACTTTTTCTGCCCTGCCAGCTGCTTCCCTCTTATCTATACACTTGTCTTGCTAAAGAATGAATGTTTTCCAGTTATTTTCTCTCCACTTGATTAATCAGGATATGATAAGAAGAACTTTCCATCCTGAAATCTAACAGCATTAAAAAAAAAAAAAGGAAAAAACCAGCCCCACAACCAAAAAGCCCCAAAGCAACCCCGAACCTGGTGTGTGACGCCTGTAACATTACACGTATTGTGCCAATGTGATGTGTGACTGTTGGCTGGCATGGAGCACAGGAAGTGGTCCCTTGGCATGGGACAGATGATACACTTGCAATATGTTGCAGCTCCACAGGTATACAAAGTAAAATAGAGGTAGAAGAGCCAAGAGGATCTTCAGAATTAAATATAAATTAATGGAATGGGAATTGCAGACCTGATTAAATTTAGAAGAAGTAACAGGATTTGGGGGTTTTTTTGTTTGCTTTTTTTTTGTCTTTTTTTGTTGGTTTGTTTGTTTTTTTGTTTTTTTGTGCTTTTGGTTTTCTTGCTTGTTTTATTTTATTTTGAAAAAGATACTGTAACTCTACTACTGGATCTTTTCTATACTGATATATTTTGACATTTTATGTTAATTAAACATATTATGCACTGTAATTCCAATAGAAATGTGAGGTCAGTATGAAACTTATGTGTGTTTAAGTATTTTTGAGCTGAGCGTATAAAGTCCCAAGTAGCTTTTAGTATGTAGTGATGGAAAGCTGGAAAAGGTATAACTTGGAGAGAAGTAGTAGAGATAAACTTCATACCCTGGAGTAAAAGGAGACATGTAAATGGGTGCTGTCACATCAAACCTTCTGAAACAGTCACTGGTGGCAAGGAACTTTGAAATGTTAATAAGAGCTTGAAAAGGTTGTTTCACCACACCAATCCTTATTTTGATTTTTCTTGAATGAGTGATTCAGAGGACTTTGCAGCCTTGAAAACAGTGAACTGAAAAAATAAGGATAAATTATACAGTTCAAGATAGTGAGACTGGGTGTTTTGTTTTAATGTTGTCTTTTTTTGCATTTTCTCAAAGTGTGGTGCCTTAAATGAAACTTATATTCTCTGTGAAGCAACTTGTATTTCCTGTAGATGCTGCAAGTTACCTCTTCACTTACTAGCAGTCACTTTGCTCTTACCACTTCTCAATCCATGTTGGTTTCAGTTTGCCAGCTTGCTGCAAGTTAGTTTCTTTGGGATAGAATTGTATAAAAATTTAACATCTGTTAACACTTTTAACTCCTAACAGGTTATGAGCTTCATGGTGTCAAAAATCTTCCTCGAGGACCGGGACTTGTTGTGTTTTATCATGGAGCTACTCCTGTTGACTATATCTATTTCATGGCAAGACTTCATGTGATGCAGAGGAGGCACTGCAGTGTAGTAGCTGATCACTTTGTCTCTAGATTACCAGGTAACATACTTCATTATAAAAAAGCAGTTTTGGAATTCTTATTTTAATTTTTTAAGAGTGTAATTAATAAAAATCGTGTTGCAGGAACACAGCTTTCTGAATAGACATTCAGACAAATTTAATGATTTTATTAATATAGGCAGAATGAGTGGTGTTTAATTCTTAAGCAGTTCACTATTTGGAACAAATGCTTTGTAAGTTAAGAATACTAGTCTGGAGAGACAATGTATTTTCTTATCCCACCCAGCTGAGGATGGTGGGCAATGGAACCTGTCCCCAGGAAGACTGTTTCAAGCAGAATATTTTTTTGGAGGAAAGCTAGACAACAGCCCGACATGTTTGTGTGAAACATGAAGGGAGGCAGGTAGAAAATGAAAGATATGTTTAGGGCAAGATTTTGGCTGGACAGCTTAGTGAAATGCACTGCCAAGTGCTGAAATTAATTATGTGAGGGGTTTGTTTTTTTGTCTGTGTGAAATACAGTAGTACCCACTTCCTTTCCCAAGTTCGGTTGGTAACTATAGACCTGTCAGTTCACAAAATGAATTACAAGGACTGTTCTGTAGTGTACTGGTGCTTTTAGTGGAACCAATTCATATAAGAAAACTGCTCTTTTGTCAGTATAGATTTATTTCAGTCTTAGTCCCTGTAAACAACTTTTTCATACTGATCACAGCATGGCTTTGCCTCTACAACTGCTTTTGCCAGCAGCTTCATTTGCCAGTTGGTTATCAAATCTTTTGCTACAGATGACTAATATAACCAGATTTGTAATGCGGATTTGGCACCATATTGTGTCTATTAGGCACAGTTGTTTATCAAATGGGAGATTATGTTTTACTCCATTTCTGCTTTAACATAAGGCTCTAAGTGTGAGTATACGTATGAGTCCCCCAAATATCATTCAGTAGCATTGCAGAAATATCTCGCTGAGTGGCTGGTCTTGAAGAGCTGGTTTTAGCAGTACAACATCTAGCTAGCAGCTACAGGCATTCCTCAGGGATTCATACTAGGACCACTGCTGCTTAGTGTTTTTATAGTATCCCTGGATGAGGGGTTGGAGCATGCATAGGAAATTCACTGATGATACCAAACTGGGGGAGCCATCGATATACTTGGCATTAAAGAGTCTTCAGAGTGACTTCACAGAAGTCAACTGGCAGAAATATTACGAAGTTCATCAAAAGAAAGTGTAGAGTTGTCCATCTGGAATGGAGTAATTCTGTGCAACAGTACTCTGGGTAAAAGGGAGTTTGCAGGAAAGGACTTAGGATTCTAGTGGACAACAAATTGAATGTGAGTCAGCAGTGTGCCGTTACAGCAAAGAAGATGAATTGCATGCTGAGCTTTTTTAGTGTGAATGTAACCACGGGGTTGAGTAAAGGACTTTTTTCTCTTGGCATGGCACCTGTGCAAGCACATCTCACTATATGGTGTACAGTTTTGGACTCCCCAGTAAAGGGCACAGTGACATACTGGAGCATACAGTGTACAAGGAGAGGCTGAGAGAACTGGGTTTGTTTGGTCTCTACCAGATAAAGGTGGGGAAAGATACTATTGCTGTCTTTAGTGACCTAGAGGGACGGTGGGGGGAAGAGGGAGTCAAACTCTTACACGTGCACAGTGATAGAATGAGAAGCAACAGAGACAAGTTGCAACACAGGAAATTTTGATTAGATATGTGGAAAGGTGTACTACCATGAGATTGATCAGACACCTGAACAGATTGCTTAGACAAGTTGAGGAAATTCCATCCTTGCAGACTTTCAAAACTCCGCTGGGTGAGGCCCTGAGCAGCCTGATCTAGTTGGACCCGCTTTGAGTGGGAGGCTGGACTAGGTGACCTCCAGAGCTTCCTTCTAATCTACATAATTCTCTGGTTTTGTGAAGGAATTAAGGCTGTTCAGGGAGACCAGTCCAAAGAGCCCAGAACGTGTTCCCAATTTGTTTCAAAATAAGCACAGTAATCTGTGACTGGCAAGCCAGGTAGATGCTACTTCTCTTGTGAATCAAACCAGAAAGACTGCATAATTTTATCCTAATACTAAGGCTGTCTGATCTTGATGAAGTGTTCAGATTAAATGGGATGCTTTTTCAGAAGATGTTTTAAACAAAAGTTTTTATACTCCAGGCAGGGGAAATGGGAAGGGGGGTGATGTGTTTGGGGAGCCTCTTAGACGCAGTTGGATGTGGCAGAATTGTGTCAATATGAAGTATGCCTCTGTTGTTTGCATATTAGAGGAGAAGGTTATGAAATATGGTTATGTGAATTCTTTTTTCCCCTCTTTTGTAACTAGAGGTTAGCCACAGGGAAAAACAACCCCAATATTCCAGGTTTCTCGTTCCTTTAGACTCTTTTCTGTGTAGTGCTGAGAAATACATTGATTTCTCTAAATTTAAGAGAAAGCCTTTTCCCAAAGAGTTCAGAGAGGACTGAGGTTTCATTTGTGTTCTTCTTCATCATCCTCCCATACAGCAGGTGCTATTTTTGCTTCCTAAAGTCATCTGGGAGCCCTCTTTAAAAGGTTGCCTGCTATTTTATGTAACTAAGACAGTCCCTTTCCTGTGATGTTCCAGAGAAAAGGAGCTTTGGCTTCTTGTCTGTTATATGCACAAGGTGTTGCAAAGTATCTTGTGGACTAGATGCTCTGCAGGATATTCATGTGTGATTGCCTACAATTGTGGAAGGTTGGATTCAATGACTTAAATGGTTCCTCTCTGTCTGGGGTCCTGAAGGTCAGCCATGGGAAAAGGATGACATCGTTGCTATCCTGCTACCTGGTTGGTAGCTGACAGCCCTGATGTTACAGTCCCTGGCGCCAAGATAGAGAAATATATACAGTGCACAAGTTGAGAACAGTGTTACATGCATTGCTGGATACTCTCCAAAGCGTTTTCAAACATATCTGCCGACGCAGGCTTGTGGAAAATAGGAGAAGAGTGTGTTGGGCCAAAGGGCAGAGTTCAGGTTGCACTGTGGAATAAAATTAAATTTGAACTTCTTGGTGTCTGGAAGAAGTAGCATGCTCTGCATGGCTGGAAAATTGTGTTTAGATAATTTTGAGAGTTGTTTTGTTGTTTAAAATGGAAAAACAGATTCTTGGTCACTTTAATGCAGTGCAACCTGGTACTGCCCCAGTGTTTCTTCTAATGTGATGACCTTTGCTGTGAACACAGGTACCCTGCACCCCTTTCAGGGAGATCAGGGTAATGTGTGATCTGCTGGCAAGGTTATAAAGTACAGCACAGAATATGAAGTTGATACTAAAAGTCAAGGGGCGAAATACAGCTGAGAAGTTTTGTGAAGACTTGAAACTTCTCTACACAATTATTCTGTAGTATGATTTTTTTGTCTGTATTCTGTCAATATTCTGTTCTTTTTTTACTGATATATGAACTGGACAGACTCATGGTATTGCTTTATCACACACGCCTCTCCCGTTGCCCCTTCACCAGTATATCCAATGCAGAAAGGAAAGGTGTTGTGTCTCTGCTTCCTCATAGTCTCTTTTCCTGCTCATCTCAACTCTTTTCATGATTTTTGTCTCTCTCCTGAGCTCACTGACAGAAAGGACTTAGAGACAGGCAGCTTTTTACCGCCGGGTGCATTCCAGAGAGTTTTAATTAGTTTGGGAATTTAAAGCATTGTGAAAATCAGCTATTGAAAATCCCACAAAAAAAGCACCTGAAAGAAATTAATTTCCTTTAGGAAAACTCTGTTTCAGGTGTTCCTCCATGTAAATGCTGCTAGATGAAGACTGATTGTCATCAGCAGTGCATGAGGCAGGCACAGCAAAATATGAGACAGGTGTAATGCAGCTTGTGTTCTGTTGTCATGTGTATGGGCAGATCCTGATTGTGTGTAGAGATGAATTAGGAGTATTTTACCAGCTACAGTTACAAAGACTAGTTAAAGATCAGAGTTAGTTAAGAATAAACTAATGTGTTGCCTCATGCTTTTCTTCCCAAGCCCTTAGTTCATGTGAGCTATAAGAGAAGACAGACTCTCTGTTAGTGTGTGTGTGTATGTAACAAATGTGTGTTTATAGTCACAGCTATTCATTTGTTATTAAGAGGCAAACTTGACTAGATCAGTACTTTGTCCTTGTCTGTGGCTGATAAGGTTGTTTGCTTCAGTGGGAAACTTCAGAGAAGTAATGTTTCCCATACTGCCCAGTCATACAAAGTTCCCATTTTGGTATGCGGTCCTTATAAATACTGTGTAAATTTAAAATTTACTGAAGCAACTGAACAGGACTGATTTCCTGCAAACAGATGTTTAAGCTAGTTATGTCCTTTAACATTAGACTACTTGTCGAAATTGTTCGGATGTGTTCACATTTGATGCTTTTAGCAAATTTTTGATGTTCTGCTGTTTCTTGAAGAGTACAGTCAGAATGACATGTCAAATTCAAGGTGATATGAGGAGTTTATATAACCTTAGGTGAAAAACTTCAGTTACAGTATTAACAGAAGGTGAGTGTACCCAGTTGAGGCTTGCCAGATGTCCCTTTGTATGAGAGGCCATCCAGGTACTCAGAGACTGAACCAGTGATCTGTAATGCAGAGAATGATGCATTTTCTTTGTCATTCTCCTTCTTATGCATGACTGCTCTTCACCAAAGTTCACAAACCAAAACCGCAACAATTTCCTGGTATTGCTTCTTGTTGCTCTTTATTTCGACTATACTATGTTTGAACAGTAGAGCTTGTCCAGGAGCCAGTGCCCTGGAGTCAAACAACTCCTTCAAAGGGACTCCTGAAAAATGTCACATTGTGCTTGACAGTTCTTTTTAAGTTTAGTCCTGATTGTGGGATAATACCTGACTTTACTATGACATAAAGCCACTGAAACCCCTAAATCTTCAACTTTGCAGACCAAAATCTGTAAGTCTGTCTTGGGGACTTGGGCCTACAGCGTATTAGACATGTAAGTTTTAGCCATAATGTTCTGTGCTGGGAATCTGTACTCAATGGTAGTATGAATCAACATTTTCTGAATTACAATTATCTTACCCTACAGGTTTTAAAATATTACTTGATGTATTTGGAGTTTTACATGGACCAAAAGAAGCTTGTGTCAGTACTCTGAAGAAGGGCCATCTGTTAGCCATTGCCCCAGGTGGAGTTCGGGAAGCACTCTTTAGTGATGAAACGTATACTATTCTGTGGAGTAATCGGAAGGGCTTTGCTCAGGTGGCCATTGATGCAAAAGTGGTAAGTATGACACATCATGGAAGAGAAGCAAAAATGCTAAGTTATTAGTACTTTCTTCCAGAGAAAGCTGTTTTGATTATCATATATTCGATGTTAGATTTCTGACTGTCATGAGCATGGTCTAGTTGCTCTAATAGCTACATTTCAAGACTCTTTTTTTTGCTTTTGATAGGTAAAAAGTCTTTAGAGTCAGCTAAGAATAGTGTGGTCAGGAAATCCAGAGTTTAAAAGAACAAGAGACGAAGTACAGGATGGTTTCTCCATGACAAGCATGTGCTGTTTTACACATACCTGGTTAGTATTGTGATGGCTTAGCCCCTCGCTGACCAGCATGGCTGGGAAACAACCCTACATATCAGAGGGTCACAGAATATGCTGAGTTGGAAGGGACCATCAGGATCATAGAGTCCAACTCAATGTTTCTGCTTCTTCTATCACTGAAGTGTGGTGTGACCCAGCAGGGTGTAGACTCATTGGCACAATGTACTGTATTGACATTTTATGGTTGTGAGGGATGTCCATTGTGTACAGCAGCAGGAGATGCTGGTCACAGGTGTCAACTCTCTCTTCAGTTCTAATGTATAGCATTGGGCTTGGTCAGCAGACAGGTAGTTATTCCTGTTAGGAGAATAACAGGGGACCAACTGTTAAGGCAGTTGTGTGATATATTTGAATTATAAAGATTTTAATAATCATTTCAGGCTCTCTCTTATTCTATATTTATACTTGAAAGATGTGTGCATATGTCTGTAGGTCTGCATATACCTAATTTAAAAGCAAGTCTCACACCAAGAGTTTTAAATTTAGGTACTGTCAAAGAGAGACTAGTTAAGTCTCTGGATTTTATACAGAAATAGAATGCTTTTAAGATCCAAGTGTGTGTCACTTTTCTCACAAGGAAAATAACACTGTTTTAACAGGGTATTTTCAACAGGTTTAGATTTTACTAATGTGTTGTAATAGCATGTGAAAGGCTATGCTTGAGATTCAACTATGGTTGTACTAGTTAGATTTATTTTATTGGATGTGTGTTGGATTCCCTTTATACACTCACAAGGGTCTTGTAGCTTCATCCCCCCTAAAAAAAAAACCCAGAGAGAAGCAGTAAAATAGGAAGAGTGTCAGAGGCAGGCTGAAAGTGAGAAAACAGTCTTTATTTAGATTAAAGATGAACCTCTTAAGTCACCTTGAATCATAAGCAGAACTCCTCATGGAAAGAAGAATGTGTCAAAAACATCAGAAAAATGTGTCTAAAATTGGGACCTTCAACTTGAAGTTGTCTCATTTCAGCAGTCTTGTTGACAGAATTTTTGACATATAAACAAAAATTTCTACCTCTATGTCAAAGTAAGATGTTCCAGGTAAGATTGTTCTAGAATAAAGGTATTTGTATCCATTCAGTTTAGGCAACTGCACTTTTTATTCTGTATAATTATTTACAGACTTTTTTTCTCTCAAAAAAACTCCAACTTGATGCATGTCTGAAAAGTTTCATGTGCTAGCTCAACTCCATGCTTGTCTTTAAAAAGTTTAAAAGAATCTGAGTGTATGAAAATCCCATGAAGAGTTCTGTATTTCTGGTGATGCTGTGTACATACTATAAAATGATATTGAAAAACTTCATATAGTAGCTGACCCCCTCAACAGTTCTTGTAAATCTTGACAGCTGTTTGCAATTTCCAAAAGAGCAATAAAAACTTGAAATATTCCAAGTATTCATCAGCAGGAATAAGTCATGGACATGTATTGAATATGACACATCAAGAGTAAAGCAATACCATCAGCATAGCAGAGAGGAATCAGACAAGTTTAGTGTCCCAATCCTGTGAATTCTTCCCTTTGAGCATAACTACGAATTAGGTAAGAGGTTTAAGCACTTAAGTCACAACTATGCAAATACTGCTAGATAGAGGGGAGGGACACCTAAATTCTCCATAGGTTCTGAAATTCTGGATGGCTTTAAGGAAAGGGACTTGCTGAAACAATGACTCACTGAAATCTTGTAGTATTCTCCAGTTTGAAATCTCATGGCAGAAAGTCACAGAAGAACTTCAGAATACTTGTTTTGCTCTCTATGTATCCTTGTCTGAGAAACACTTGTGAAATCAATTTGCTCGTTGAGTTTAAGTGAGGTAGAAGTTTTTTAGATAGTGCTATCTTCCTTAAATTCTTAATTATCTTTTTTCCCTCCTAGCCCATCATTCCCATGTTTACACAAAATGTTCGAGAAGGCTTTAGGACATTAGGAGGAATAAGTAAGATGTTTTCTATTTTTTCGTAGTTTATTTTTCCATATGTGTTTAGCCTGTCTCTGTAGAAATAATCCTCATATAACTTTGAGATTTAACACAACCTTGTTTCTCAACATTTGCTCTCTGGTAGAGTTCAGAGGTGTTACTAGGATTTAATATCAGCATTAGATGTGGTACTGGCTCATCTAAGTTATTTTCCACATAACAGTGTTCTTTTACAAAAGCACTAGAAGAAAGAATAAAGGAGCCAGAAAAAGGCAGGAAGATTTACAGCACTTTTTTCTCTGCTTTTATCTGCTAGGCCAACCCTAGGTTTTCTGCTCTCTGTTAAGAAGTAAAGCAAACAGGTTTGCAACTGACATGTAATTCCTTTAAATGTTCTCCTGAAGTTCTGTGCTTACACCTCTACCTGTACTTAAACTTTGAATGATTTGAACTACATTTAATCTGTAGTTGCTTTTCTATTCTGCACTAGACCTGTGGTTCCTCACAAAACCTTGGATTTGTCAGCTCTCCTTCCTTATCTCTATGGAACATTCAGCCAGATGGGTCTTTGTCTGAAGGGTCCATCTTTGGGATGACTAGATGCCCACATCTCTGCTCATTTCCTGGTGTTAAACTCCCTCTTTTTTATATTCTCTTAGTTACTTTCTAGCAGAGGGGCCTGAACAAGTCTCCACACCACGTGTTCTGCCTCAAGTATGGCATCATCACCTTCATCAGAGGACTGCAGGGCAACACAGTTTCTCTCCCCCTCTAATTAAGATCTATATATTGCATGGAGAAAGCCAAGGCATCAGATGCAGAAGCTAGAATAATTCACACATTTGTCATGCTGTACAAAAATAAACAGCAATTAATTCAGGAGAATTCCAAACAGAAGAAATTACAGCCAAAATTGTATATGTTACTTGCATTTTACAGCAGAGTTGCTAGAGGAATGTAACTTTCTTGGTTACTGGAGGTGTTACTCCAGTTTCAGTAGTTCTGTCTTTGTTTTTATAGGTTGTGGACAGAAAATTCCACATCTCGATCAGTTAAGGATTTTCTTATGCCAGCACCCCAGTTAATGGAATTTCTTGTCTGAAATTGAGAAAGATAACATTAGCACACATTCTTCAAAGGATCTCTTCTGGGTACATTTGGGATAAATGTTTAGAAGGTGGTGTGTGGGCTAGAATGTGTTCTGTTAGAGCTGATTGAAATACCTGTTTTTTCTCTCTTTTTATATTGTTTAACTGCAGCCAGTGTGTGATCTGAAAGAGCAAGAAAGAGTATGTTAGCATGACTGACCTTTAGGCAGATAAGACTATTTCTGATCCTCTAGATCTCAGTGGGACTGAACAGTGCAGTCTTCCAATACTAGTTTCTAATGCTAACCTGTCAAATGAGCTGAACCTATAACCTGCATTGTGTAACATTCCCTTCTTCCCCAAAGAGGCAGCTCCTCTTCTTCCTTCTCATTTCGGCTACTCTGTGGAGGAAAGGTTTCACACCAAGTTAGGATAGAAGCAAGTCTGATATTAACATTAACGCAGCTTTTAGGAAATGAAAGTCAAGGGTATAATAGCACTTGAGATGACACATTGTTTGAGAATGTGGGTTGGGGGCTAGGTTACTTTACAAGCCAGTTTCAATGTTAAGACATACTGGGAAAAAACTTTACAGAATAATATCAATGTCTCTCTCTCTCTCTTTTTTTCTCTCTCTTCCCTCCTTCGCCCTCCCCAACTCCCCCTTCTCCCTTCCCCACCTTTCTCCTGCTTTCCCTTATATTTTTTCACATTAGAAATATTAAGGGTACTATATGAGCGTATTAGATTGCCAGTAGTTCCTCTGTATGGGGGATTTCCAGTCAAGCTACGTACATTTATTGGAGAACCCATTCCATATGAACCAAATATGACTGCTGAGGAACTAGCTGCGAAGGTAAGACAGATATGTATATATATAAATTTAAAATACTGAATGTTCTGATAAAAACCACTGCAATAGTCTTATCAAGTGATTTCTGTCTAGGAGCCAGTTATAGAAATTAGTGGAGTCATGGTAAGTTTTGGACTTGCCTAACTCTGAATACTCTTCTTAAATACTATCTTTTTATTACCAGAACTTGTGGATGTTCTAGGTCTTTTAAAGTTTATTGCTCCCTATATTTGCTTTGAGAAACAACTTGCTCTAAAGACTGAATAAGTTCAGTCAAATAAAACAGCTCTGGGTTGATAGAGAGAAGCACTTCACCCAAGAGGAAGCTTTCTGCTCCTTGGTCTTTTCAGAAAGGTATTAAGGAAGCCTTTCAACCACAGCAAATCTATATTCACAAAGTGCTGGAATTACATAATAATAATTTAAAAAGTAAATAATTTCACTGCTTTGTCTAGTGTGTTTCTATTTTGTCCAACTTTTCACCCAAAAAATTGATTTTAAATGTTCCTCTAATTCAGAGTTCGGTGCTTTATAGAAAGGATTTTCAGGTCCTCATGTTAATTCAGTTTATTAATAGATTTCACAGTGCAAAGACATAAACCAGTTAAGTGGTGGAGCAGTGAGACAGAGTGGGCTGAAATTGGTATTTTTGAAACCTTCACAGATGGTCACTTATAACATTCCGAAAACTTCACTTGAGAGAGAGACTTTTCTTGACCATGCAGATGTCAGTTCAGTTGTCTCTCCTCATCTGTTTACCCTCTGATTAGTTCTCTGCAAAAAGACTTAAAATGTTCATCTACATTATCTTAGGCCCTGGTTATGGAAAACTGGTTGTTTCTTTTGCAGATTCAGTCTGGCAGGACTTCAGAACTGCTGGCTTTCAGCAGAGAATGTATTTAAATTACTTTCAAACATGCATTGGCATCTTATATTTGTGCCAACCCCCACTTACTTCCGACTTACGTTCAGATTCTGCTAGATAAGGCCCCTAGAGTGTGAATTCCCTAAAATCCTAGTTAGAGTGATTTTTAAAGCTGTATCTCGTGTTTCAGGCTATGGCACAGTGTACATTTTTCCATTATATATAGAAAAAAAATTAAGTTCAGAGTTTTTACCTAATACAAATTGTAGGTCTGTAGAGTCACTTAGGAGCAGGTGTATAAAGTCCTTCTTCAAGAGCTTAACAGTTGATCCCTTACTCCATATAAACAGGGTGAGCTTGTACCAACAAGCAACGTTCTACCAACATCTCCCCTTGCTGACTTACAAAGGCAAATAATTCTCTGCTCTGTTTCTCGCCTTAAGAATTCACTAGTCTGTGCCTCTCTAGGCAGAATAGGAAGATTACATTGTGTCCTCACCATAGTTTTTGCATATTGCCCTGCTTTTGAATGTTCCCTATAGAGCTTTTATATATTAAGAGTAACTGCTGTGCACTCCTTGGCCTGTTTGCTCTTTGAGTAGAGTGAAGGCTGCTGTCACATGCAGCTAAGTGGCCCGAGCATGTGCTACAGGACCAGTTCCTTCAGGGGACTTGGATCCAGAGGGCATTACTTTGCTCAAGTCAAATGTGCTGAGACACAATGGTGTTTCCAGTGCTGCTTCTGAGCATGTGTAGAAGCAAAGTTGATGCATGCTGGAAGAGTGTTACTGATGCAAAGCTTACAAACTGGGCATAGGCAGGAGTTTGAGTTGCAGTACATCATGCAGGAGCTTGACACGCTTTATGGACCTGGGTGTGTTTATTAAGTTACTCTGTTGTCTTTTGACTTTTGCGTATCACTAATAGAGCTTGTGAACACAGCTACCAGAGATAAGAGATACAAGTCTGTTGGTCTGTTTCATGGCAGTGTTGCCACAATCACATCTGTGGGCTTAAATATGGAAGAAGAGTATTTTGAACTTGCAGTGGTTCTGTGGCATTTGAAAGGATGAAAATGAGCTTAGAAATTGTGTTATTATATGAGCAGTGTAAAGGTGAGTTTTTCTGACCAAAACCTTTTCTCTTTCCCTACAGACACAAGCAGCAGTCCAAGCTCTCATAGACAAACATCAGAAGATACCAGGAAATATATTTAGGGCTTTAATGGAACGATTTCAAACACAAAAGAAAGACGATTAAGGTCTTCTGAACTTAAACTTCTCTAAACTACTATTTAGTTAGAATATTCTTAAAGTCACATTTGTAAATTATTCATTCTTCTAATAATAGGTTTTAAATACTGTCCTAATGATACTGTTGTATAATTTAAGATAGAAGTCACTTGCCCTTGCCCTTTCCCCTGTCCAGAATCAAGCTCAGGAACCCAAACTTCAAATCATGCGTAATGGGGCAAAATTTAATTTTTTATAAATGCATTCCTACCTTGGAAGTGTCTGGATCTTTGATTTTGGGTTTGTTTTGTTTGGTTTTTTTTTTAAAAATAACACTGCAAGCCTTTATGTATATGGTCTGTCTTCCTTTTGGTCTGTCATTGTCCCCCATCCCCACCAGGGTGGATCTTCAATCTGAATGTTAAACCCTCTGCAGAGCTGGAGGCTTAGTATCATGACCCTCGTCACTGTAAGGAGGTTTTGTGGGCCATATTAATGCTGTACAGCACATATGAAAACTTCCCTGAGGTTGTCACTCTCACACTGCTGGAAAACAGTCAACCACCTCTGGCCTGCAGAACCTGTAGCAATGCCTGCAAAACCTGTGTTGCAAAGTGTTTAGTTTTGCTGGGTAAGCTCAGAAAGAGTTCAGAGGAGTGAAAATGGATTAGAGAGCTACAGTGATCAAAAGAAATTTGTTATTGAAACCACTCAGATGCTGTGAATGAGAACCCTACAATACAACTGCTGTTCCAAGCCAAGCCATATTCGATAGTCACCCTTGAGTAGAGACTTGTCCTGTATATTTCTGATTAAATCTACAAATTCTCTTTTGAAATAATGAGCCAAGTGTTCAAAAGTCAAGAAGTGGAAATGAGATACTGTTTACTAACATGAGCTCAAAAAGCTTTATTTTCATGGAAAGAGAAAATTATTTCAACACTCTTTAAAAGTAGTAGTTTGGAAAAACATGATAGACATTCCCAAATACCCTTTACATTTAGAATATGGGTAAACTGTTAAACATTCACACTCTGCAAACAGTTATTTATATAAGTTATTAAATCACAGTTGAGAGAGAAATTCTACATACTTTCCTTAAGTCAAAACAATTGAATCAACATGAGTGAGTTGCAGGATTTGGCTTTTGTGCACTAACAGCAAATTATATTGTTATATTTTTTCTGAACTAAAGCCTATGTTTTATTGTCCAAATAGGAAATATCTGAAATATTTCTTCTGATTTCCAGTCCAGCAAGTTTAATCTACAGTTCTTAAATGAATATCTGGGAACTTCTTAGTTTTGGGATTAGGATAATTCCTTAAGAAAAGACAAAAGAGACTTTTGCTATATTCTGTGGTCTGCTTTCAATATTGTTGAGGTTTGAACTTTTCTTAAAAAAAACAAAAAAAACCAACAAAAAACCACCTCCAAAAAACCCCCAATGAATATCCAGCTTTTGAAGGAGCAGTTGTATTCAATTTAGTATCCATTCCTCTCACCATTTAAGCACATACTTTGCTTTATGCTCTTTTAAATGTGTAAATTAGTGACATTGCATAGGTGCATGTGTCTGATGCCCTATGTTAGAAAAAAAACACTTTATGGGAAATTGTCTATCAATTGTGGTTTACAAGAAGCAAAAAGCTTGCTTGCTTTATGGTATCATACCAAAAATATTTTATGTTTAAATTAGATTTTTTGAAGCTTTGGGGAAGAATCATGTTATGTAAAAGCAAATGCCCACTCTGAAGTTTTTAAAATGACTTGGTTTTTACTTAAAGACAAGACTGCATTCTTCTTAATTTATTGGAATGTGTTTAAAAAATACTATGTTAACACAGTATGTCATTAAAAGTGATAATGCCAAATTCCTGCATTGGAGTATAACTTGTGTATGACCTTTTTTTACGATCCATCTTGAGGAAAATGTATATCAGTCTATGTTGTGAGCATCTCAAAGGCAGCTGAACATATTTCATGTTGGGGCTGCATATACGTAAAAGAAAACTCAATCTAAATGGTTATGTTAGGCGTGAATGGACATTTGTTATGAGAAATTTTGTGGAATTAATTTTACTGAGGATGTGAGCTGTTTGCTGCAGTTTTCTCCTTGTAAGTATTGAAAAATCAGTATAAAAATTGAAGGGCAGTATTGGTACTCTCTTAAGTGTTCATATTTGTATAGGCCTTTCATATTTATTTCTATATTTTAAAAATGTATGGAAAATACTTTTTGAATAAAATTGACAACTGGAACAGACTTCGGAAGTTTTGTGTTGTGTTTGAACTAAATGGAATGTCCTGCTGAACCCTGAGTGGTTTTCAACAGCGTGTCATCCCTCGGAAGCCCTTCTTGCCTTGCAGTGTCTGAATAGGAATGAAAAGAACAAAACACCAGAAGAAATGAACTGAAGGAAAAATAATTCAGACAACGGAGGAATAAAGGATAAAAGTCACATAAACAATAAGGTCTGAGTTTTAATAGTTGCAGTCAGTGTTGCAGAAGGCCTTTACAGGCACTGTAGTACAACTTTAGGTAAAGGTTCTGCAACAGAAAATAGGCCATAAATACTGACTAGTGAGATTTATTTGTACATGTTTGGGGTGTGAATTGCCTACTTGGTTTTATTGGAAAAGAGGCAGACATGAATAGAGACTCTCACAAGTAAGGTTATAGACCAGGCATCCTTTTAGCTGTTTTGGTTTACTGTGCATCAAGCAGAAGTATTCAAAGGGAATTTTAGCAGGGTTAGACTAGACTGCTGATTGCCTGGTTAGCCTTTAGATACACTGCAGACATTACATGTTTCCCCATGGGAGCAGCATAGGCAGGATATGTATTTTTAGGTTGTTTGGAAGTGGACCAACTGCTGTACTGACAGGTATTCATCATTATCTCTCAGCAAGACCCAAATCTCCTACTGGCCAATTTACTGTCCTGTTGTGTAATAGCAGAACTCAGTCTGAACATCTATTATTAGGATGCTTTCACATGAAATTAATCCCTGCAAATGCAAGGTAGAGCGGTTAATCAGCACTGTCAACACAACTCTGTGGCTCATCTGGTATGGAGTTTGCTGTACAAGTATAGCATTATGTTGCTTCATCCTATTATTCTGTGGAAAAGATATAGCTATGATGACAATGTGTTAGCTCTACAGTGCTTAATCCCTATTAAGCCCATCATAGACGCTAGGATGCTTTTTTTGGTGTTATTTTTGCATCAAAAAATTACGGTACCGAAAGTAAATGTGGAAGTGCATGGAATTGTTACATGGGCATAGTAGCATTGTAAATATATGTTAAGTGAGATAAATCTCCAAAACATGTCTGCTAAAACTTCAAGAGACAATGTGATGACACTTTTCTATTATCTTCTCTTTTTTTTTTTTTTTTTTTTAACTCAGAACTAGTCAAAAGAAATGATAGTCTCAAAATTATGAAGATGAGCAGAGGGCTGGAGAGTTGGGGTTGTTCAGCCTGGAGAAGAGAAGGCTGCAGAGAGGCACTGGAGCGTGTTCCGGTACCTGGAGGGGGCTACAAGAAAAGTGGAGAGGGACTTTTGACAAGACCATGTAGTAACAGCACAAGGTGGAAAGGCTTTAAACTAAAAGAGAGTAGGTTTAGGTTAGATATTAGGAAAAAATTATTTATTGTGAGAGTGGTGAGGCACTGGAACAGGTTGCCAAAAAAAGTTGTGGATGCCTCATTCCTGGAAGTGTTCAAGGGCAGATTGGATGGTGCTTTGAGTGACCTGGTCTAATGAAAGGTGTCCCCGTCCATGAGAGGTGGGTTGGAACTATATGTTCTTTAAGGTCCCTTCCAACCCAACCATTCTATGATTTCATGGCACTTTTCTCATCATGGGTTATTTGCAGTATTTGCTTGTGTGCTTTTTTTTTTTTTTCCACATAATTTTGTTTTCCACAGATGGTTGCAGATTTGCCACTTGCAACCTTGAATTTTGTTACAGCATACATCAACATGTATACCATATGTTGCTTCCTGAAACATTTTAAAATAGTTGGAACTATCTCTTCGTGTCAGAAAATTGGTCGGAAAGATGTAACAAACTTTTGAACTGTAGGGAGCATTTTTCTGAAAACTGAAGTGTTTGCTAACACTTCTCACTTTTGCCTGTGTGTGTTAAACATTACAAGGTGAGATGTCATTTGGAATTAACATCAGGCTGCATATATAAAGCAGACCTAATATATTTTCCCCACCATGGAGCTGAGTTGGCTGTTGTAGTGCAGATTCTATTCTACTGGGCCACACAAAACCATCACAAAAGAAAGGCAACCGCTCCTTGCTGTCCATACTAGTTACTGTAATGACTGAACAATGTAGCACAATTCATCAAATCACCTTTGACTCTTGTTTTCTAGCTAAAACCGTGGCATGCTCTGGAAACACGAGATGCCGAAGTTCTAACAAAACACGCATTATTCAGAGAAGATCTTGAAAGTTAAAAAAATGGAAGTCAAGAAATGGAGCAATTTTAACCTATTTACTTTTAATGAGAAACAGAATGTGCTAAACATAGGGAAGGTAAGAATTTACATTTTGGTGTAATCTTTACACAGAATTTGTGGCAGCTGAATTGGGATGCAAATGGGGATAATCTTCATATATTCTAGTTGGGTTTGCTTTTCTGTTTCTTTCAGTAGTGTTTTCTTATGGTCAGGTCTACACTTTGCTCAAAGCCACTTATTTTTCTTTCAGTTACTTCCTAAGTGGGAACAGAAATGGAGACCCCACTGGACATTTGTTAGTTCTCTTTTACAGAATCAGAGAATCAATTCGGTTGGAACAGCCCTTTGAAATCATGGAGTCCAACCCATGACTGAACACCACCTTGTCAAGTAGACCATGGCACAGAGTGTCACGTCCAGTCTTTTCTTAAACACCTCCAGGGTTGGTGACTCCACCACTTCCCTGGACAGTCCATTCCAATGCCCAAACACCCTTTCTGTGAAGAAATTCTTCCTGATGTTCAAGCTAAACCTCCCTGATCTATTTGAAATCTACTGAAGGTACCTAGAAATATTTCTGAGCTCTTATTTCTTTAAAGGAGTTGCCAGCTCTCCAGACACTTCTTTAATGATCAGATTTCTCCCTACCATAAGAAAAACACTCTTCTGACAGATCCACCAAAACCTTTGAAGCATCATGTCTGTTTAGAAATGAATTAATTTATTTTGCTCATTATGCAGTGGATTAATTTTCTTAACTAGTGGGCACAGCATTTGCAAGCTTGCTTGGTTTATGTTTTTTACCATAGATTTCAACTTTCCAGACAGAAATTTTGGTATTTCGTCTGGCTTTGCGAGAACAAGATTGAGGGAAAAGGCTGACTGCAGCTTGGCTCAGCCTCTGAAGGCATTAATGAAATTATAAACCAAGTCTCACAGCTGAAGCAAGCACACCGAAACCTGAAACTAGTTTCGGAATCCTAATTCTGGGCAATCTTGAGTAACATTTATGGAAACAAAACTTCCTGGCTCCTTTGTTTCCTTGCAAAAATTACCACCACAGAAGCATAGGAGCTTTGATGGCATTTCTAGGACCAAAGCTGTCATCTGAGATGTGCAGTGGTAGGGTCACTTATCCTGGAGGAACAGGCTCCAGAGAAGACCTCAGCAGCCCTCAGGGGCTGTTTGGAGCAAAATATAACTCAGTAGTATGTAGTGGAAGATATCTGGTAGTCAATGCTGTATTAGACTTGCTCATTATTTTCACCTCCAGGCTTGCAGTTTCCTCTCAAGACCCAAGCTAGGAGTTGTGCTTGCTACCCAAATCCTCTCTCTGCCACTGGTCTTGGTCTAAAATCTTTCCTGCAGACATCCCCTGTGATGACACCCAGGGTTGTTCAGGACAAAGTTTAAATCCCACTAAAGTCTTGCCTTTGCAGGGAGGTGGAGCAAGGTTGAGTGCCTGTGGTTCCCCCGGCGTGGGCCAGTGTGTGGTGTGGTGCTGCTCTGGCTGCCTTTGCAGAGCAGTCAGAGGAAGGGGCAGCAGCCTGGCTGACCCAGCCACCGTTTCAGTGCCTCATGTGCCCTGGAATATCTTGTTCAGCCCAGGGCTGACTTGGTCATGGCCAGACAGACACAGCAAGTTACAGCTGAGCAGTTAATGTGGTTGAGTTTGGTACTTTGTGCTCATCCCACCACCTCCTTAAGATCCCCATAGAATGCGAGCTTGATAACGGAAGGCTGCTGTTCTAGCAAGAGAGGAAGCTTTGTATAAAGAACTTCTGGTGGTTTCATCAGCCTACAGTATGCACAAATATAGTTGCTAGGGGGCAATAAGCTTTCTGCATAGAAGCTGTAATAAATGAACCAAAAGACATTTATACTGTGTGATTTATTCCACTCTTCTGGCACAGCAAAGGGTCTGAAGTTGTGCTGAACACACCACTTTCAAGTTGCTTTGGTTACTTCTTGCCCAGTGCTTCATTTGCAAAGCTCTCCTTGTAAGCCAGTGGATGTACACTTTGACAAGCATTTAAATCTGGAGGATGGCTTTTTTTGTTTGCAGCAAGGTGAGTCAGAAGAGCCTGGCATGTGGGCAGCTAAGCACCCACCAGGGCCCAAAAAATCACTTCAAGAAAGGATAAGAGTAGAGAGCTGACCTAAAAAGGCAGCCAGAAAACCTCAGCTGCTGGAATGCATCAATCCATCTTTAGTTTCTTATCTCATAACATCCTACCATTAATGACTGCAGGACCAGATACTGTCTGACTTAATTTACACAGCAGCATAGGTTAAGTGTACGCATGTGTTTTTGTGATGCCCTGTTTCTTTGGTATAACCAGGAGCATGGAACCTACTTCAGCTGCTGTTGCAAGGCAAATAGCAGACCATTATTATTCAATCCACCTGGGCTTTGCAAATGTCAAGATGATATCACTCATGCTTGCTTTGTCATTATTACGCTTAATCATTTTTATTAGCTGGTGAATCAAGCAGTTTCTGTAGATGTGCTGATTTCTAATAGATTGTCCCTTCAAAACATACAGCAAAAATAGATAGCAAGGAAATTTCTGTAGACCAAGCTCCTAATTTTAATGTAGACCTCTATAATTGTTGGAAATAGGCCTATAGGAAGTTTTCGTCAATTATGAGTTTGCCCTTCTCTGAGGATCTGGGCCCCATTTCTAACATCAAAAGTAAAAGACAGACCTGTGTTAGCAGCAGGCTCACATTGAGGCAAATTAAGCCAGAAACGCTCAGGTTCCTGAATAATGTTTCCACCTCAACAAATATTTTTTATATTATATATATCAGAATATTCCTACACAACAGAGAAAAAAAACCACAAAGGACTAACAAGTTTCACAATGAGGGAAACTGATATTTTCAAACATACAAGTGTATTTCACCTGTAGAAAGGGGACATTCCAAAAAAGACTGAAATTTTTGTATTGGAGCTTTACTTCTGAAGAATCTTGATTTCTTTGGCAAGCTGTCCTGTTTCAACAATCCCTCCTCCTTTCCAGGCAGTGGGCCAGGAAAGAGACAGCAGCGGAGACAGGCAGTCAAAGGAAAACGCGTGAGTCTGTAGTATCAGCTCTTTTGGGACAGAACGAGGGCCTGCTTCCATCAAATTTAATCAGATTTAATACTCAGCTGCTGGGAGCAGCTACTGTTTTGCAACTGGAGAGAGGAAAAGATGTTTGGCTGAGCACAGGCAGGATGTGTTGGGAGAAGGTGGTGGTGATTCAGCCCAATATAAATGTGCCACTGCTGGGGTGGGGCAAAGTCAATTTTAAGAGGTGCAGCAAGTGTTGGCAGCTGCATGAAATAAATTAGTAAGTCAAATGAAGAAAACATCAGTGGCTCCAAGTAATTCATATGCCCATGACCCAAATTTCCCTTCCTGGCATCCCATACTGCTCTGTGCATGTGCTGGGTTTACCTTACATTTCAGCAGAAAAGCTGAAGGTTTACTTCTCCCAAGAATCCATTTGTGTAATAACGATGCATCTGGAATAGAAACACTTTATTCTGTACAGTTTGCTGGGCTGTCCCCCCCCACCCTCCCTCATTAAATACATTTTTGTTTAGTGAGCAGTGCTGCCCCATTAAAGCCATTCTAATAAAAAATCACCAACTTTTGTTGCCTCTAGCACAGACATCACTTCGCAAGGTAAATTGTCTTAAGTTAGAAAAATTGTCAAAATGCAAGATTTTTGAGAAATAGCTGAGGTCACTTGGTCTGTTCAGCCTAGAAAAGAGGAGACTGAGGGGAGACCTCATTGCAGTCTACAGCTTCCTCATGAGGGCCAGGGATCGATCTCTTATTTCTGGTGACCAGTGACAGGACCCAAGGGAATGGCCTGAAGTTGTGCTAGGAGATAAAACTTTAGTTGGATATTAGAAAAAAGTTCTTCACTTGAAGGATATTTGGGCACTGGACAGGCTCCCCAGGAAAATACTCACAGCACCAAACCTGATAGAGTTCAAGAAGCATTTGGACAATACTCTCAGGCACATGGTGTGACTCTTAGGGATGGTCCTATGTGGCGCAGGGATTTGGACTTGGTGATCTTGTGGGTGCCTTCCAACTCAGGGTATTCTATGATGGCTCAACATGGCTTAGTTAGTGCAGTTTATTCCCCTTCGTAAAAGGAAAGAAATTTTTTTTTTATAGGTCTGATTCCTTAAGATGTTTGCCCTGGCCAGCCTTAAAGCAGAACTCCCTGCCTCCTCACCTCGTGGAGTTAAGTCTGCTCAGTTCACACTTACAAATGCCATAACACATATCATGGAAAATCCCAAACATTGTGTTTCCTTTGCTGGCATCTGAGGGTGAGGGAAGGAAGGATCTTTGAATGGGGACACTTGCAGTGTGAAAAGGTTTGCTGACACTTTGGCTTCCATCTTTTCAGTTTTTCCCCCCCAAGCATATTGGCTGTGAGTTTGCAGTTTGTGTTTCCGGTGTCAGGAAGAATAAGGGCATGGGGAATTTAAAAGCATTGCTGCCTTGGTGCGAGTGGAAACCCACATTGCTGAAGCAGAGGTTATTCCTTTGAACACTAGCTGAGCATCTCTGAGCACTCACACCAGCTGCTGCATCCGTGTCCTGACAGCTCACAGGAAGAACTCAGACCGGCACCGCACACCGTCCGAGCCAGCAGCGATGCGAGTTGGCCCACAGGGAGGCAGTTGTTCTTGCAGCCTGATGCGGACTGAAAAAGCCAGTATGAGAAACTTCTCTTTGAAGCCTCTGCTTAAAATCCAGACGTGTGGGACCTGGAAAGTGCCAGAACACAAAGCACTGCCCTGCCACAGATAAAAGCTCAGCTCTGGCAAGGCAACAGGACACGGTGCCCAGCTCCATTACTCACTGTCCCTTACCATGTCTGACCGGCTGTGTGTCCTTGCTGGCTCTGCTTATTCCTGCTGCACAGTCTGATCTGTGCACTCATGCCTTGACATCTAGCCACAGAGTCTTTGTGTATTTGTCCCAGGCAGTTAAAGATAAATAACAGAGAGATCCTGAGCCTAGAAACTTCTCTGCTTTCTTCCCCCTAACCAGCTGCCTTCACAAGAGGCAGAACATCTCCGTTGGGACCTGTCTTCCCATGTGAATTTGAGCAGCACCGCTTTTGTTTTTTTGAATTGAGGTAGTAGATAATGCAGAGCAAATGACTGCTTCTGATAACTCAGGTTTCAGAGAAATGTCAGATAAAGTCTTCAAGGCAAACTGTAATGAGCACAAGACTTTTATGTTCTTCCAAGATTTTTTGTTTTTCTCCAAGGCTGCCCTCTTTTTACTGCCTCTTCCTTTAGGAAATATAAGAGCTATGATCTCAAAAGAGGTTGCACGTGTGCACACAAGAAAAAACTACTCCAAAGGATAAAAGTGCAACCAAAACTTCACTTCCTATTTTAATTCTATTTCAGGCAGAAATAAAAAGAGAGTATATTATCTCTATAGTCAGAAGCGCAGTCAGAAGCATCCTGTAGCATAGGCTGCTGAATTATCTATGCAAGAAAAGTTAATTAAAAAAAGCATTTTAGGAGATCGGTATTCAAAACAACATTGAAAAAAGTTAAAATTGAGGTTTCTCATGTCCTACTTGCATGCACTACCAGGGCAATGAGATACCTGATTGCAAACACAGTGCAGTGACTTTCAGCCAGTGAGGGAGGAGATGTGCCACGCTGGATCAGATCATCAGCCTTGTCACCATCTAAACCACGCACTGGTCAGGAGTGCTAAGTCCAGCTTGCCCTTGTGCAGTTCCATAGGGCTGCATGGTATGTGAGATGAATCCAGACAAAGCAGCAATGCTCCTGTGCTGAGCGGGAGGCACAAGAGCCTCTAAAATGGGCAGAAGTCAGAGGTGACACCCTGTAGGTGTCTGGACGACAGGTTCAGGCAGGAGCAGAAATGGTCCTTTTCGTTCTTTGCTCCCCAGCCCACATTTTAAAGTCTCACCATCATGATGTATCATTCAGCTGAACACTGAGAATGAATACCAAGGACCACACTCTTGGACAAAACTCCAAATTTCCCAGTACAAGGAGATCAAAGAAGTTTCACTCTGAAATTCTTTCTGGAACAAAGCCTCATAGAGGTGCTTTACAGGCAAGGTAAATTAATTTTATGTGCTAGATAATACACCACTATAATGAAATCCTGTCCCATTAGGGTTTTGAAGAAATTGCTGTCACTGAAATCTCATGTCTTATCAGCACAGAGTAACAGTTTGGGATCAGGTTGATGTGACCAAATGTGAAAAACTGGTAACTACATAAACAGAATGAAGTTGGATAATTATGACTTTCAATAGGAGATGGGTCAGATACATAACCAAAAGCCCATCTAAGGGCTAAACTTGATTCATTATTTATTACAAGTCACACATAGGAGTTGATGCCACTTTAAAAGAAGATATAACCATAAGGCACAATTATTCTTCATGCCCTGCCTACCATCAGCTGGGACAGAGAGGGGAAAGCTGTAACCCCTATGTGAGCACCAGTGCCTCTCACAGGAGGCAAAGCAGCCCATTTCTGTCTTTAAACCATATCATGGAACTGAAGCTTCAACCTCATTTTTGCGTCACAAATGCAGTACACACTGCACTGTGTAAGCGGCTCACATGGGTAAGACGTTTGGAAATGTCATTAAGGGAGGTCATAAGACATGCTATATGCTTTATGCTAAAGCAGGGTTTAAGCACATGGCAATTGTTTACTTTCCTGGGAAATGGTGAATGCTCTAGGATATTATGAAAAAGCTAAGGCAGGATTTCATTCTTTTGGGTTGGTTTCTTCTAGGTTTTAAAATATGGGCTAGGTGAAGTAACACATAAAAGTCACAGAAATTCCAAGTCAGTGCAACAGATCCTGGGGTGAAACGGTAGACAGAAGATGGCACAGGGTACCTAACAAAACACTGGCAGGTTGGGAAGCTGAGAGATTAATTAATTTTCCTGATTTTATCAGGACATTGTTAGAACATTCCTCAGGACATCAGACCTCTGACAAAATGTCACAAAATGTTACCTGTAACGTAACCACACAGCTCCTCACAACTGCTGCACCAACACAGTCAGCTGGAATCAAAGTCAGCTCGAAAAGGTGGCAGCACTTGAAATGTAGTCTCAAACATAACAGATGGCAAGCAGAGCCCAAAGCAAAACAAATCCCCAAAGGAAAACACAAAAACAAGTATCAGAGGCAAATGGGCATTTAAAATAAATGAAGAAATGCATACCAAAGGAAAATGCCTTAAAGGGAGAATCTTGGAAGAGTTACAAAATCATCAGACAAGAAAAAAAGATCAGTAGGGATAAATGTGAAATATAGAAAAGCTGAGTTTTGTAATGCTGCTCACTCAGTCTGAAGGAGACTCCAGATGCTCCCTCTTGCTTTCATGTAACTACAAGTTGTGAAATAGCTGGTTTGGAGAGGGTGGCTAACCTGAGGCTGGTCAGGTGCCCCTTCTCTCTCCAAAAGAGTGAGAAACTATACCTAGGGAAGAGAAACTATATTCATTTCACTGCAGTGATGGATCCACTGGCCTGGCAGAAGAGTGCACAAAGCTAACAGAGGAATAAAGTAGGGCCAATGCTGGTGAAGATACAGAGGAACTACTAGCAGCAGCTAGAGCCCCACTAGTCATGGATGTTGAAAATGAAGTTAGGTCCATATTGGAAGGATTTGTGGAGTTTAAAAAATTGATAAAATTCCAAATTTGGGCTGCTTATGGTCTTTACCGACACAGGAGATTTAAAATTAGTACAAGATTAACATGCTTAAAACTATGAGATAGTTTGGTGATGAACGGCAGGAGACCACAACATCTGTAAAAAACCTTGAGCTCAATTCCAATCATTTATACTAGTACTTAATGTACTTAAGCTTATTTTTCCATGTTTTGGGACATTGTCAGTGATCTTGCCTTCCATAAACTGGTCAACTTGGTAAGCTGTAGCCCTATGAGCACACAACAGTCACACAGCAGCAGGAAGCAGCAGGTATACTGTGGGTGTGATCATGGCAGCAAAGCTTGTGCCCACAGCACTTAACGAGAACCTGTTTTGAAATAAACGACCTGGTTGCTGAAAGATGTAGTAATAAGTATGAGCACCAGTTTTTTTGTGTAGCCTCTTGTGGATGAGAAATCCTTCCACCTTGGATAAAGCCTAGTGCTGAAGAACAACCGTGAAGCCCAAGGCATGCACAGCCTGTTGTGCTAGGTGGCAGCAGAGGCAGGAAAAGCCACCCTTCCAGTCAGCCTGGCTCTGCATCCTCCAGAGGTTTTGTCAGCAAGCAGCTCTCTTCCCATTGGAACAGAGTGCACATGAGCACGTGAGAATAACACTGATATAACGCAGTTAAAAAATGCATTATTGTGTGGACAGCTCACTTTAGAGGGTAGTCTACTTTAGAGTTTGCTTAGCCCAAAACCATGGGTTTCCAACCCATCTTCACATCAAATTCACCTGTGGTCCTGTGCTTGACCATGAGTCTGAAATGCTCCCACAGCAAAAATACTGTACATCAGTACTTACTTTTCTGCTTTCCAGCTTTGTTTCTGAAATGACTGAACAAATGTGTTTTATACGCGTGCAGCATTCAGAAAAAGAAAAAAAATTCTCATCTCTAATCTACCTTTTTAAGTTTCCCATTGCCATGGTAAGAAGACATTGTTCCTTCCCATGCACACAGGTCTCTGGGTGCATTATTAGCACAATATTAAACCAAGCCTCTTACTAGCTCCCAAGCTAAGTAAAGTAGGAGAAAAGCCCTGCATGAATAATTTTGCCAAGACACTTGGGACTTTTATTACCAAGTCCCTGTATTTAGTTTTTCAGATTTTCTTTTTTCCCCCCTGATACTATAGACATGTCTGTATTCTTTTAAGGCAGGAGTGACAAGAAGTACTCTGAATAAGCACTTTTCAAGCCACTTGCAGATTTTTTCTCTCCTGTTGTAAAGAATCTAATTAAACTGTCTACTACCTTTGTTCAGCCTAAAAAGGAGCTGCTCTGATTCTTTCATGTAGGTTTTCATTACAAGTCCCCTGAAGAAAGCTTTTTCCCTAGAGGTAAATAATTTGCATAAAACCATGCAAAATAAATCCCTTTTACCCCAAGATAACTAGACCCCACTGTGGCAGCTGCCTACCCAGTTAATGTGTCCCGTTCAGCCTGCATTTGGGGAGAGGAGTATGAAACCATGGTAGGGGTAAAAAAAAATTTAAAAGTGTATTTCTATTACTTGCCTACTGGTTTTGAAGCCTTTGGTGGGGATTCATAGGGTTACAGGGACTGAGGATTTAGGACTCATGTGAAATAATCCCAGTAGTGCTGCTGGGCTGATGCTCCCTCCATCATGCTTTTCCAGGTTTAGATAACAAACTACTCTCTTCAAACTCTTAGCTACACAACAGACACACATGAAAAACAAACCCTCTGAGGATCTATCAGTCACATATCATCCCTATTTGCAAATTCGCTTACCCATGGCATATACATTTGCATTCTTTCCTCTCTTTGAAATCATGACAGATATTTAATTGTTTTGTGGGTTGTCTCTCCCTCATCTCCCTTTCTTGATCACCTGAGGAAGGCCAAGAAGCAATGTTTAAGGAGTGGGAGCATGGCTACGGACACAAAGGCTGAGGGATCTAGCGGCTGGCCTTTCTTTCACAAACTTTGGCTGCTGCTTGAGGTGTCATTGCACACACGAATGTGGCAATGAAGTCCAAGAGAGCTGTCAAGGATATTGGAGATGCTGCCAAAGATAGTAACAACTTGTGTAACAGTTTAATGATTTAAGCAGTTGCTCAGGAGACAGAGGTAAAATCATCTGTATTTCCCTGGAGTTATTCCCAATTATTGGGGTCAAGATAAGACGGGGATGAGGTTCAGCTCTCCCTTTTCCACTGCTCAATGGGTATCCCTGAATGGTGATCCTTTCAGGAGACTGAAGGGGGTTTAAAAACAACAAATCACCATCTTCTGTCTCCTGTGACCGGGGCCCTTCTCATGTAATGGAGGAATCCTGAGTTTCTGCACTCTTCTGACAGCACTGATATCAGAGGCCAGAATTCTCCCTTTCCAGTGGCAGAGTCAAGCTCCTCTTGCTTCTCCCTTCCTTGGTGTTGTGGACTGGCCAGTGTGGTCCTGTGTTGGAGAGTGCTTTGGCTGAGAGTGGCCACGGAGTGGGGAAGACCTGCTGACCAGTTCCCTGGGCAAGGGCAGCTGTTTTGGAGGTCCTCTTTCAAGACAGCACATAAAGCCTCATCCATGCCAGAGTGGCCAGAGTACCCTACTCTGCTGCTCTGGGTGAGATGCCTGCTGGGGTATCTCATGATTTCCTGGGCATCCCTGCTGGAACACCACCTGTAAGGTTGTCCAAACCCCAGGTAAATTCTTCTCCCAGTCCCAGGCGAAATGTGGGAGCCACTTGCATCACTCCCACTTTCAGGGATGGGAGCTCCTGTGGTAATACTGCCTAGAAGCATAAAATAATTACTGGTGGAGAGGATCTCTAGAGATCATCTCCCCCAAACCATTGTCCAAGCTGGGCTGACTTTTATCTTCTTTGCTAATAATTTCAGGATCTCAAAAGATAGCATTCGTTTTCTGATCCACTAGGATAAAAGAGTTTTAAAAAGAACTCAAGAGACAGGGTAAAATGACCACAGTGTACTTTATTTAATGATTTTGGTACCTTGTGTTGCAATAAAATAAAAAAAATCTACAAAATCCAAATATATAAAATTTTCAAGTTTCCCTTTTAAGTTTTACAAGAAAAATCAAGTTGTAACCAAGGAAATTTGTTAGTATGAAGCACTACTTTCAACTTCATTTCATCACAAATTGCAACTTACTTAACAGACCAAAATAACTATGGTACTGCAGTACATCAAATACTTCACACACTGTGTTCTTTACTATAGCACATGTAACCTCTGCCACGGGAGGCAGCGGTCTCTAGCCAATAAAGACACTCTTCACAATCTGAACTCTAAAGGAATGTTTGTATACATGGATTCAGAATATATATATTTACAGGAAGATTTCTTTTTCTTTTTCTTTTTTTTTTTTAATAACTATTTTGATTCTTCATTTCAAATAAAATACCAAATACATTTTTACAATGTTTACAAGTCAAAGCACAAGTTCTGCAATGATTATCATTCACCTCTAGTCACTGTGCTTGTACTGGGGGGGGGGGCATATCTACACTGTTCCATAAACACAAATGAGATCTTCCATCACTTTATTTCCGCAGTGGTGACTAAGGAGTATAAGCACAGTAACAATTCTTTTAGCACAATCAGTGTGTAATGCAACAGTTTACAACAGAGAACTGAGAAACTATTGGTCCATTCTGTTCAATTTGCTGTTTATCTGCCAACTGTTATGTTAGTCTTTGTCACATAAATTGTGTACAAGAGAAGAGTTAAATAACACAACTTGAATAGGAAAGAGCATACATTTTTAAGGCAAATTAATAAGCAGCTTATGGTGTTTTTTTGTTAAACTATACCGCAACAGAACCTAAAAATAAAATGTATGTTCTGCAACTGTCAATAATTATGTCTTCTTAAACTGTTCTCCTCTATAAATTGATCAACATGGCTTTGAACCTGGTTATTCAAAATTGAAATAATTCCTCCCCCCAAATCCCCAAATATAGAAAGTGCATGACTTCATATGTGCCAAAACAAAACAAAAGGCAGCTGAGGTAGTTAGATGTAAAATGTATTTACGAAAAATAACTGAAAAACTAAAACAAGACATATACAGTAAAACCCCACTCATTTGGAATTGATTTTGTATCATGCAACAACTTAAAGCAGGAAAATTTATGACTTCTGGAAAAAAAAAGTAATAATAACATATGAATGAACACAGAATATACTATTGGGATCTTAATTTCAAGTATTTGAGAGTATTTGCATGTGCATTTTTTACAGGCTTTGTATAGCATTAGGAAGTAATTTACTTTTTATCAGGCATCACATGAGATCTGGTTGACCTCTGGGATCGAAGCTCCTGGAAGGCAGAAATACACAGCGAGTGCCTGAAGATATGCCACCATGTGTGCCTGGAAGCACCGCCATCTCACCTTGGGTGAACTTCTACACACCCATCCTCTGCTGAGGTCACCTGAGAGCGACCGGGCCAGGGATCCTGTGCCTATGCCTCCCAGGGACTGATTGGACGGATGTGCCCGTGTGGTGGGGATCCCCCATGTGATGTTCCTGCAGAGATGGTGTGTTCACACCTGACCCAGGCAGTGACCCTGCACACCAAAGAGAGGATCAGCTTCATCTTTGGAGCACAGTTACAGCTCCTCTTGGGCCTTCCTGCCCGTGCCCAGCACCACGGCATTTCAGCTCTCAAGGGGACCTTTTCTCATCTGGAGAGAGGGAGAGTGTTTCCCCTCCTGCAGACAGGACAGTCTCCAAGAAAGTGTTCACCTGAGTCCACTCAGGATGAATAGGGATTTTGGCTAACATCATGGTCCCAGAGCTCCACCAACAGCCCCTGGCACAGAGGCAGACCCAGCTTTCCCTTCCATTCCCGTCCAGAAAGAGGAGCAGGCAGATTCTTTAGCAAAATGCCCAACTGGAGTGTGCAGGTGCATGAAAAATCTTCAGGCTCTGGGAATGAATTTCACAAAAAATGTGCCTACTTGTAGAAGACAGATCAATTTGGAGATGTGTTCCTGTCTTCAGTAACAACAACCTAAAACCATTGCATTACTAAATGTGCAATGTGCTGGCTCTTCTGAGTCCTGTTAGATCCCTCTGCTGATGGCCACAACATAGGTACATGCAATTTAGTATCATGAATTCTGCACTAGGCACCTGGCTTCAAGAGCATCACAGTAGGGAGCACCACAAACAGAAATATTTCTGGTGTTAGTGGTTTTCCTTTTTTTTTTTTTTTTTTTTTGGCCTGTGAAAAAAGTAGGATTTGTACTTCTGAAGTGTGGGCATATGCCATCTTTTATTTTTATTTTCTATTAAACAAGGAAATCCTGAAGCCCTGAAGCCCTTTTTGTCCCTTTTCTCCCCCCCCTTTTTTTTTTTTTTCTTCATTTTCCTTTCCCCCTTAATTTTACCCTTGTAAGCTCACTGTATTGTAAATATGATTTTCAAAAGTGATGTGTGATTCTGGCCAACTTCATCTCTGGCAGCCCAAAATGAGGAGTCACTGATATTCACAGAGTGCTGAATGTATGTGGTGAGGTGGCAGAGCTGCTAATGGCCAACAACACTCGGACATCCTGCACATCATGGCCTTTGTATTTCTTCTGCTAGACCTAGATGGAAAACTAAAATACTGGACTGTGAGATTTCTTGATGTGGTATGATATAACAGCTTTCTCCAAAATATTTGTCAGGAGTTTATGCTCAATTGCTCAGATTTTTTGAGAATGAGAGACAATTTCTCAGAGAAGTCAAGGTTTTATAGCTTTATGTAAACCTAAGCAGAAAAAGATGCTCTGATTTTGAAGACGGCAGAAATAATTTTTCAGGTTTAATTTTGTAAAACACAAAGGTGCTAAAAGGCACACTTTTGTAATGGATGTAAAAATTTTTTTTTCTGTATGAGAAAAAACAGTAAAGACAATCCTTTACAGCCTAAGGAATCCAGCTCGATGTTCCAGTGTGTTGGCATTGTGAGTATTTGCCATATGTAGACATCCTCTGCACTGTGTCATAACTTTTATTTGGCACCTTTCCTTTCCAAATACAAATAATATTTCCAAGTCTCAGTACTCACAATCAACATCTGCCCCAGGAAGGAGTGGTACCCCTTCTCATCACCAATTCAGTTGTGTCACTGGTAGCCATTGGAGAAACTGAAAGAGGATTTACCTGCACCTGCCTGATCCCTATCCTTGCGCCATTGAGCTGCCACTCTCCTCTTTCTGTGTGACCCAGCACTAAAGAATGAGATGAGATGAGATTTGTCAGGATCCAAATGCTAAATCCATTCTCAGGGATTTCAGTGATGAAGAATGACAGGCAAGTATCATGGAGGGCTGGGATAGCAGGCTGGGTAGAAAAACAGGACCCTTGCCTGAGCTTAGGATAAAATTTCACTTCCCCCACTTGTCCAAGTTTTTCCCTGGAGTACAGCTGACTTGGACTTTACAGAAAGATGTATATTTGTCTTGAAATTGAAATTGAAATGTATAGCTCAAATGAGAGTTTTTATTTAATAAAGAATATTACAATATAATTAAAATAGACACAAATTATCTGAAAATTTAAACATAGTTTTAAATTTATCCTGGAATCCAGCCAGGTATCTTGGCCTCATCCAGTGACTAACAGAATTGGAAGACCTAGAAATGCTTTAGTATTATTCGCAGTGGACTTTTTTTTTTTTTTTTAAATACAAAGCCTGATATTCCTCCTCAGACATTTTCAATAACTTAGCCAAATCAGTATAGGGGGCACAGTGACTGACAGTTTCACTTGACAGTAACGTTTAAATGCACTGTAAAGTAGTTATTAGAAATATTCCTTAAAAAAAAAATTTTACTTAGACTGGCATTGAAAAATTCAAAAGCAAAATGCCCACGTGCTTTCTCCTGGGGCTTATTGGACTCCATTAAAGTCTAAAGAAAGTAATTCATTTGTTGTGGTGGACCTTCAGGGAAGTCCTTTATGATTATAAACTGCCTGTAATCAAAGCAAATCCCAGTATAATAAATATTCCTGTCCAGAGCACTGGTGTAAGTATGACTTATTGACATGTGCAATCAGGCAGAGTTCTTCCATCAGTCCTCTAAGATTTTTTTTTTTTTTTTTTTTTTTTTTTTTTTTTTTTTTTTGCTTTGCAGTAGATTATTGAAGAAGGTTTTGTAAACACAGCTGTTATCAAGTCTGTCTTTTAGGATCATTTGCCTCATGTGAAATTGCTTTGGAATGCTCCCTTGTTTTACTAATAGCCTAGAAACACTTTTGCACACGTTTCCCCAAACCAAATCAAATCCACCAGTCAACCTGAAAACAGACTTGGAGTTCTGCATATTAAGAAATGGAGGGTGGAAGAACACACAAATTAGTTAGCCTTATCTGAGTATACATTTTGCTGTAATGACTGCAGAATATGCTCTTTTTAATTAGTACTGGGTTAATTAATTTTGTAGGAATCCATTTGAAATATCCAATGTGAATTAATGGACCACTCCTTGCACATTGCAAATTTCAAAAGAACGATGTATGCTGAGGAAGAACAATTAAAAGTTGGTTTTGTTTTCTTTTTTCTTATTTTTTTTTTTTTTTTTTTTTTTTTTTTTTAAATACAAGAAGATTACAGAGAGCTGCACAAAGTTCCTAAGCACAGCTGTGCTCTGGAAAATTGCTATAAAACCAACATGATAATGAACCATGTTTATTGCGTCCCAGAGGGTGCCGTCTCCAATGCACTTGGCTTACAGTGAGAAGATGAATCTCCTATTTGCTAATGCCACAGGTCAAATCCAGAAGTCAGACTGGGTTTTGCATGGTTCTGCAGCACGAGAAATAACAATTGTTAAGTTAACATTTGATTAAAGAGACAGGTGAGCAAGCGTGGGAAGAAGAACAGAGCCAGCTGCCACTGTTGAGACAGTCTTATACACAGAACGGCACCGGCAGGAAAATACAGTGATTCTCATTTGTTAGAATAAACATTAGCTTGTTAATAATACAGAACTCGGAGAATAGACGGCAAAATATCTGTCCCCTCAAGCAGAACAAATTACACAGGGGACAGTTTCTGCCCTTGAGATTCAATGGGAATTGATTTAAAGGAACTGCAGTCCTGTTAAAGAAGAACAGCAGCGGGATGGGAGATGCTTGTTTGCTAATCCAACACGACCCCAATTAGTGGCTGTTCTGTGAGTCTGAAATTACCTCAGAAACAAAAGATACTGACTTCTAGGTTGCTATGGGCATATACCAAGGCTTTGGAATGATGAAGAAAAATCAGCTGACCTGAAGTAAAATCAAGATATGACAGCTGTCTTTAATAAAATTCCTGCTTTGTTCTTGAGAAAATTACTTCCGTGTTTGCATTTTTAACTTGGTTTTCCATGTTAACTATAGAGGTTATGCCATAGCCAGGTGTTATGCAAAGGAATTTTTGAGTTTTTTACTATGAGGTGAGAGAAGAAAGTTTCTTAGATAACCTGAGCATTGTCTTTTCTCGTTGGTGAGGTTTGCATACGAGACTCATAAGCACACAAGAAAAATGAAAACAAGGAAAAACATCAGAACAGTACCTAGTAAAGTTTGCCAACATTTTAGAGTAAATCTTTGAAGAAAACAGACATATCATGATATGCTACACTTATGGGTCATGCATCAGGCTATGGATAACTCCACAATGTTTTCTGCTGAAATCAGGATGAGACTCTTCCTGCTACTAAACAAGCAAGAATTGATGATAATGTCTGATATAGTTGGAAGTCTGTCAGCAGTAATTTCCATGATGAGCTGAGTGACAGAATACCTGAGCATGAACAAATGCTATGAAGGCTCACCTGCTCTAAAGATTCACGGCTCTTTCCTAATTATAAGGCTCCTACCACATCATCTACTGATCTCCATCTTCTCTTGTTTTCCTTCTCTATACCTTTACACTATCCCATGCATGTGTTCCTCAGCAGTGTATGAAGAAATTGATGTGAGGACTATTAGCAATAAAGGAACATGCACCTTCAAATCCACTATTTGCTTATGGATGTACTGTGTGAGAAACTGAGAGCATGAGAAAACGCACAAGCAGTTGAACAACACCAAGCCTATAATACTTCGTATACAGAACAGACCATCTTCTGAGCCTATTTTAATCCCTGTATTTTTTATGGAAGCCATCTGAGATTTATCCTCCATAAAGAAGATAGTAAAGTTCTCTGACCCATAATCTATTATAAAGACCTATCATTTCTAAATTTAACAATCACTGGCATAACTGCCGTACAGAATCCTTGTCTCCCAGGCCTTAGTTTGAGACACTGTTGTGTCTTATTGCTAATAAAAAACTCCTGGCAATAGCAACAAAGTTATATCTAAGAAGTTTCTCTCACTGTCTCCCTGTGTGTTTCAGTTAGTTTGTAACACATCTAGAATTTTCTCAGTAAACATCTTTCCCAAAAGAGAGAGTAATTGCACCATAAATAGTATATTGGCATTAAGGTTTGTTGGTTTGAGTTTTGGGGTTTTTTTGCTGTTAAAAGACATTGCTTCTCCTTTTATCCACTGAAACATCAGGGGCAGCTTTTCCACAGTGTTTCACAAACATCTCTTAATCTTGATCAGAGGAATCATCCCTTTGCTTTCGTGCCTTTTGATCTCTAGTGTTCTTGCTGAGGTCACTAGAGGAGATGCTTCCACAATAAAATGTGTGTACAGATTACTCACATGTGTGCCCTGTGCATCTGGACTGGAGGGAGCTGTGACAGCATCCCACCTGAAAATTCTGTATCAGGAGAGGCCCAAGCCAGAGCTATTTCTGAGTCCCTTGTTGCTGTAATTGTGTTCCTCCAAGTACCAGAGTTAGGTTAAATATTAAATCACCCACTCATTCTTGCTGATTTTTATAAAACTGCAAGTGTACTAACCTACATGTTCTCTGATGAAAAAACTGAAGTGCTTTGCTGACCCCAAGCCTTCCGTTATTCCATTATCTCTGTAAGCAGCATTCTTTTTTTTTACCTTCCACTTCATGTCAAAGTAGCTAAAATCCACCTGTGTTTTAAATGCAATGGAAAACAATACTTTCTTCATTCATTCACCTTTTTCTTAGTGCTGTTGCTAAATGCAATGTGTTTTGTTACAGTAATTTCTCCAGGATTAACAGTTGCACAATCAGTACAGTCATCTCAAAAACGAAACTGTAGCTGAATGACTTTTTGTCTGATAAGATTAATAGATGACCAGAAGGAAATTTGTCCAGTTCCTCATTGATGGTAACTAAATCTGTCTCAGCCTTAGCAATCCTCTTTAAAATACAGCTCCTTGCATGTATGAAACAAATCAAATAGATAAATGTTTCATACGATGAATGATGAAAGTTTAGCTAACATGAACTTAGTAATGTTACATTTCTTCTAGACCTCTTCCCAGTGTGGGTACCTCACTGAACACAGCTAACAGTGGCTTTCTTTTTTTCCCCCTTAACTGATTAATGTTTGCTCACAGGACCTTGATTACTGTATTACAAGCCACAAATTTGCAAGATTAAAAATGTCTGTTGAATTAATTAGCTGCAAATCAACCTAGGCACAGCTCGACAAGTTCCAAGCAGTTCCAATAAAATAAAAAATGGAGGAATCGATAGCAGCTACAAATACATGACAATATGTTGGCACGTTGTGACTATAAATAGTGGCAGCTGCCCTCTCTGCTGACAAAGGAAGATTTTTCATTGTCCATACAGTGCTATCTAAAGGCTAAATCCTGCCCAGATTGGTGTAGCAATCTCACCGATAGCTAAAGTGTTCTCAGTGAAATATGACCCATGGGCCAGCCCGATAACCCAGGGGGAACTGGAGCTGGAAACAAGCTGCCTACTTTGTCTTCACTTTGTCAGCCAGAGTGCCCACCGCAGTGCCAGTCCCAGGAGTGATCACAGCACGTGTGGATGCTGGCTGACAGAAGGATGATGTGTGTTCCAAAGTGGAAATGCTGGGAATGATGCTGAAAGTCATTAGTCACTACTTTTGAACTTTTCCTCTGCAGTTACAGCCATTGTCTTACCCAGTCATGACAATTTTAGACCTCTCTGTCCATAAATCAGATCCTGTTGGAATGTTACTAGTTTTTTTAAATGCTGTCCTTAATGCTGAAAGGTGACACAGGTCAGGAACTCTAGACATGTATCTGAACTTCAGAGAAACAAGGGCTTTCACTGGTTAGTAGTCTTTTCCTCAACTCATAAAATTTAAAATTAATTCTTATCAAATATTGTCTAAGAAGCAATCTGGGATTGACACATAATAATGCAGAACATATTGAACAAAGCATAAGTAGTTAAAAATTTCAGAAATAGTTACTGCATATGTGTGGTACATTGAAATTGTCAGGAGCATCATTTTCAAATACATGCATTTGAAATTTATCTTCAGTACATAATCCGTGCAAGAGCAAGTCTTTCCTTCTGACAGCTTGTATCAGGAAATTGCATATGTGTTGGATAAAAAAACCCCTTAGTGTTCTTCAGTTAAAATGCAAATAAACGATCGTAATTATTGCAGGTCATTTCCTTCATAAACTACTGACAATGATAACTGACAATAACAAATACAACCAACATTAAATTCAATGAAACAGAAGTTTAATTGATCCCTTGCCATTTTTCTATATGATTTTTTTCCTTGATTAAGTAAATGTGATAAATCTTTTTTTTTTACACAATTATCCCTGATCTATTCTTTTACCAAAATATTTAAGATATGAAATATAGCATCAGACATATTTTCTCCATAACTTCTTGTTAAAGTGCTAACACATTAAATCACAAGGCTGTTTCCAATAATGATTAGAATGTGTTTTCAAATAATATTAATTTTTTTTTGCAGTTATCGCTTGATTATCCTTGTAGACAATGTTCCTGATCCTTTTTTTATGTTTTAGGCTTACGATTTAAATGAATTGTAAGATTGAATCCTAATAGAATCTCAGGACTCATTGTCATGTGTATACACAAACACACACACATATATATATACACACGTATATATATATCTAGATATAGATATAGATATAAATGCATTTGATACTGTAAGTTTGCTCCCAAGCATGAGATAAGATCCTACTATTTGTTATTATGATAAAACCAAACACTTTCACAGAGAGTATTCATCCTAGCATGCTGTGGACACTGACCATCTCGCATTCAACATAACCTGGAAAATTTGCACACAACTGTGGTTCAAACGTACCATCCACAGAAACCATGTCTGCTCCACATGCTTTTCTAGACAGCACAGAGCCTATTTGCCCTTTGTTCAGCCCAAACTGACCTTTGTTTGGCAAAGGACCTGGGATCTCAAAGTGTATGAAACTTGGGCTCAGGGAACTACAGATAAGCTACAAGTGTAGCTCTGGTGTCCATACAAAGTCTGCCTGAGCTCCAAAGAAAAACCAGGTGAACGTGGCCAGAATAGCGCACAGTGCATTAATAGACCTGATTCAAGGCAGCATGTAGAGATTCAGGCTTTGTCACAGTGCTAACCATGTTCATACAGCTTTTGGTCAGGTTGGAAGGTGAGCAAAGTGATTTTTCTTCTGCCCCAGATGTTTACCTTAGAGATTACTCTGGCTGGATGTAGGCAATGGCACTGAATGTGCTCAACAATTTCAGAGTCCTCAACATTAAAGGGTCCTAACGTGTCGAAATACTAGAAGTATGTTTACACTGCATATGTCTACGTTTGTATGTCCATGTTTATGTTTTCCAGAGAGAGGAAGAACAGTTCAAAATATGAAGCAGGGAGCATTGCCCTTCTCCTCGCTAGCATGCAGCCCTATATCCTTCCCCTGAGACATAGTAGCTAGAGTTATGAATCATTGCTAACTGAAGAGATCTGCATCTGGCTCTCCCCTTGGTCTCTGCTTACCACCAGTTTACTGCCGGAAAAACCCTTATGACAATTTCTGTGCAAAGCTCCATCTGATAGCACTACAGAGGACCCAGTTCTTTCAGGTAAGATGGGCAGAAGAATATCTGCTCAGAGGATCCTGGCAGGCTTAGGTGAGAGACAGGATCTGAGTCAAGTTTGTGCTGTGAAGACCAAGTTGTATCTGACCAAGTCCAGAAGGCAAATTTTAGGTGCTTGAACATCTGGCATTAAAAATGTTCAGGAGCTCCTAGTTAGTGCACTTTGGATGAACGCAGTACGAGCCTGAGGCCCCTGATCTGCCCGTGTTGACCTCTGCACCTGTGCTGCAACATGCCAGATACCTGGTCCCCAAGTATTGTGGCTTTCATCCAGCCCATGCACATGGTTTTCCTCCCTTTTTGGGCTCTTTGGTGCACGAGGTGGTGAAGAGAGTGCTGGACTATGACCAGGCCTTGCCCTGAGCAGACTTGTAGCACACAAACACAGTCTATGCCTTGCCTTAGCACTGTGTTATGTCTCTGCAGACTCTTCTAGACATTCAACTAGCAGCTTTTTCACCTTGAGGAAATCACTGATCTGTGAAATTCTGTTTTGCAGTACTGTTACACACTTGGTGGCTGAGTGGACACACCTATTTCATGCTAAAAATGCTTTTGTGAGGTTTAGTTCAGTGCAAAAAACTACTCCAAACTCAACTCTTTGCTAAAAGGATGTGAACTTTCCTATAGCAGAACAGATCTTGTGTAGAAAAGCTGCTGGCATGCCTAGAGCTGCAGCGTGCCCAGAAGTAAGATCCAGAAGCTATTGCTTCCAAAGATATCTGAAATGAGAGGCCGAAATCTACAGATAGAGAAAATGTTTGTACTCATAGCAATCACATCTTTCCTTCTATGAATGTAACATTTACATTTTAAAAATCTTACATTTCTAAATTTATCTCAACCATTCCTTGAAATGAGACTTTTGGTTACACTTTAAAGTTTCTTGGCTGATTTTATTTTACACTGCCTTGCATGTAGAAGTTGAGATTTGATCTCTCTATTAGCTGGCCACTTATACCTCAATTTCTTGTAAATCTCTGTCAATGAATATGGCATCTCTAAGTCTGTTGTCATTATACACAAGCTTCTCTCTGACCTCTCTGGCTCATGCAAATCACCCCACAATCATGCTGAAGTGGACTTTTTGCCCTGCATCTTCCATATCTGTCCTCTTTGCCCCAGAATTCAGAGTAGGCACACAGTTTAGCAATGGGCATATAAGATCATCTGCATAAGAATGAAATGCTAAGTATTCAGAGCAAAATGTAAGTACAGGAGCCAAGCTTACATGTTTAGAAAAAGTTCCTTTTAATGATTGTGCTGGTCAGGAATTGGCTTTTGTAAGAATCACTGGAAATTACTGGTTTCAGAGACATTTTTCAAAGTCTTTTTAAAAGGATCACAAAACAGCAACTCTGTCAAAGTGGGTATATTCTTGAATGTTTGAACCAAAAAGGAAAGAATAAGAAATCTTTGATTCATACTGAGTTAGCACTAAGTTTAGAGTATCTATTTCAGGTTGAGCCAAGTGACTTGCAGGCTTTTTGGCATTAAGCAAATCTCCAGCTGCGTTCAGTTCGGACTGAGGAGATGAAGACTTCCTCTGCCATGGTCTGAATTCATGTAGTTCACTCTAGGCCAGGGCCTGATTTTGACATATTCATACCAGTGAAGAAATCTCACTGAAGTCCTGCACTGAGGTCATTAAGGTAAAACAAATGGTGCCAGGGGTTCCTTCACGTGTTAAAACAGCTTTGTAAATGATCTCTTGATCAGTGACACCATTTCCCTAACTCTGCATGAACAAGGCTTTGTAATGTCATCTCTGTCTCTCCTGTAATGAAGTCTGCTCATAGCAGATGTGAGAAATCATCTCAGAAGCAGATCACTCAGCAGTTTGCAGCCAAGTGAAAATGATAGCAGAAATCGTTTTAAAAAATCACTGCATGTGAACTGCAGTAATCTGTTGTGTCTTTTTTTTTTAATTCCCAGATTTAAAAGAATCTGTTCTCATTTTGCCTTTTATGTCTTTTATGAGAATAAAGAGGAATGGATTTAATGCCATAATGAAAAGACATAGTTCTATAAACAATCAAGGGAGGATTTAATAACTTAATGTCTCTGGTACACAAATGGCTATTTGCCACTTACTCCATTTGGCTTTCTGCTGAGAGCATGGGCTTCATGTGAGCTAGCCTAATTGCTACAATTAGCAAAATTAAATGGCTTATTGTGTATTTAGACAAGTCTTCCCATGTCCTGTATTGTTATCCTGCAGAATTAGTAATTGTGGTGCTGGGCTTGTAAATTCATGGACACGTGTTGCGATTATTTTCATCACACGCATCTTGTAGGGGCTTCATTTAAATAAGCTTGTTTAGATGGATGCACAGATGCAATTTACTCTGCTTCCCATCATGCACAGGAGCAGGAGAGGCAGCAGTAGGACCCCAGGAATCTGCTGAAGTCTTTTCCTTGGCATTGTGCAGGCAGTGCAGGGGGTGCAGAGTAAATCACAGCATCTCAGTCACTCTGGATTGCGCAACTTCAGGCAGGGAGAGCAGAAAGGGCAGTGGCTTTGGAAGCTGAATCACTGGCAGAGCCAACTAAAGCTCAATACAGTGCCACTTTTAAGGCTCCTTAGGAGTGATATGATCAAATCACAAACACTTCAAAATTGTTTAATTTGTTTTCTAAAAACTCAACAGTCTAGTTGTGAATATTTGCTGGCCAATACAAAGTAAATGAACATATTGCATGATTGGGAGTCCCTTTCCAAATAAAGCAGCACTCCTACTTTTAGTACCACTTATGAATTGCTCTTTTGGGGAGATAATGATGTATTGGCAAGACCATCATATATTTTAAACTAATACAGATTTAATAGCTATTCACCACATATTAAAAATTAAATCTCCGATAAAATTGTAATTTACCTCCTCTGCTTAAAAGTTTACAAAATTGGGCAGATGAGGCCTAGCATTAAATTTTGGAAAGAAAATTTTCTCCAATTTTATAAAAATTAATTAATAGTAAATTTGTTGATTTGACAGTGAAAATATTGTATATATGCCATCAAATCCATACAACCCAAGCAAAGAAACATTGTTCTATCACAAGAAGCATATTTAAATTGACATAAAGAAAATGGCAAATTAGTTTTTTCATTATTAAATATGCATGGAAAGAAAGTATTGCACATATTTGTAATGAATTTTTAAAAGAAAAATTATCCTATTACAGAAAAAATAGTTTTAAGATAAGTCAAAAGTTTTCTCTTACATTTTCTTAAATGTTTTCTGAATGAACATGGGTATACATTACCTTTTCTTATTTAATCAGTGATAGTAATTGAATTGTCTTTTCTGCAATAGGCAAATCCACAACTCTCAAAATTTTAGGACCAAATCTTTAACCAGATAAGTTACCATTAAATCTGCTGGTAAGTTTGTTTGGTTCGTTAGAACAACGGTCCCATAAGTCTTCTAACAAATAGATGTGATTGCTTTTTTTTACCAGAATGTAAATATGAAAATATGAACTTCTTTATTTTCTTGCATTCTGATATGAAATTTAAAAGGCTTGACTTTTTCATTATTTCAAAAGCAAAAGCTTGGGATTTTTACATTTTTTTTTTTCCTTGCTATTGCTGTTTCAGTTGAACTTTATTGATTTTAAAACTGTTGGTGGTAAAAAGAATAGTGCATATTAACTGTCCATAAGGCCATAACGGAATTTCAACATGGACTGTGTTTAATCTTGGCAATTTCTATAAAAAATTCTTACAGCTTTTAATGTGACTATTCATAGCAATGCAAATTATGAGACTGTCCATGTAGTCATCCAGAGTGTTTAGATTTCAGTCGCTGCCCTGTTCTCAGTGCAAGTAACACTGATGTTAGGAATGTCACAGAGCAAGATTTTGGAGAGCAAATTTTGACTTAGTGTATAATGACTTCTACCCCTGCCTCAAACAGCCAGATTGAATTCTGAGGACAAGGTGTCTATATGTAGTGCTGCGTATATATAAATATACACACACACACACTCGTCACTCTGCACTCACATCCTGCAGTAGTTTGCTTAAGATAAACATCTTTACAAACATTATTTAAAAAATTTAAAAATACTATGAGAGTAAAGAAAATAAATTCTAGGCATGGAAAACCACATGGATAAATAACACCTCTGTGTCCTTCCTTCCAAAACCAAACAAGAGCAAATCAAACAAACTCATCCCAAACCTTCTTCAGAAACCGTGCAAAGCAAGCACTGGTGCAAACCTCAACCCTTTAAATTCTGTATGAAGCAGTATTTCTTCAATTCTGTAAGCCTTGCCAAAGGGCTCACAGCTCTGAGGAAGAGCAAGACAATAAGAGGGACGTCAGAAGAGGAAGAGCCTCGCTGAGAGCAGCGACGCTGCCCCTCTCCCCAGGAGGTGCTGGAGGAGGCTGGAGCTTGAGAAGGCTGCCCACTGTGCCTCACTCAGGCTTCAGTTTCTGAGTCGTTAAAGCAACAGCAAATAAATCAAACTGTTTCCAGAAGAAACCCTTACATCTCGGATCACAGAGTTTACATTTGCCTTGTTTGTAAAGAAAAACAGCAATTCCCTCGTGAACTAGAATTTGATTCTGGAGTGAAGGGTCTATTGAATTTGGCAGGACAAAGGACTTGCTCCCAAAATCTTTTTCTAGCAGTTCTTGCGGTGGTATATTTTCCGACAAAACATGAGTGCTTTTCTCTGAACAATCAGCTATATCTCCATGAAGAAAAGGGTAATCACTCTGTAAAAAGCTTCAGGTTTGGACTATCAAAGAGTTGTTTTATTTAAAAAAATTTATAGAGGCAGTTGGCCATTGCTTAATTTGAAAATACCTAAGAAACCCCTGAAGCATATGTGTTTTCTGATCTGTGTAAAGTTCCCTCTGCCTTGCAGATACCTGCACTTCCACAGATTTTTGTTTTGAGGTACTTGCCCTGGCAAAGAACAACAGGTATTGAACATTTCACTAATAAAAAAGGTCAACATTAAAAATGGCTAATTGAACGCATACAAATAAACAAAGTCTGTGTAACCTTGGCCATTTCATAGTACAAATATTCATAATAGGAAAAACAGAAATTAACCCAGCAGCATACACAGCAGTGACTACACTGGATATATCTGACAGTGAAGATTACAATACCAATTATCAGGTCTTCTCCATCCTGACAATGCCATTTACAACAGTAACTCTTCGGTTCTGCTTTGCTCTCCTAAAATGGATGGAAAGATTTATAGCAAATTGTTTCTCATGGAATCACTTGGTGTTTTTACAAGCCACTTACATTTGAAGCAGGATCCACAGTTTATAGAGTATTCTAAAAGTACCCATGTAGGCTTTCATATGGCATTACACTGCAAAACAAATCCATAATGTGTGAAAACCAGGTTATGGTCAACCTGCAAAAGCCATTTGATAAAATTCATGGACCAATTCTTAAAATCTAAGCTATAAAGAGAATGAAATGTATTAAAAGATTTGAGGCTTATAAAAAGTAACCTTTTATACCATATTTTTACTTTACAAAAATATTGAAATAATCCATGAGTTTTTCACTCTGCACCAGATTTAAAAAAAATACTATCAAATTTTGACTTGCACCTTTAATGCATCTGAAAGCACCATCAGGGGATACTTTTAACATAAAGGTTAATACCATTTACTAGATTTAGGGAGGTATTTAAAACCCAAAAGCTTGCAGCAAAAACACTCTATTACAAGAGATTCAATGCAATTTTTACACACGTCTGGACACAAGTCTTGAACAGGCAGAAGAGGCTCTTCCACATAACTTGTTTATATTATACTTCGGTGAATATACTTACTAAGAGGTGGCTGAAAGCCTTTAAAAGACATCACTTTCACCTGGGGTGGGAAATATCAGAGCTGTCTCTACACATTGAGAGCTTGGTTGGTCTTTCCTGCTTCTTTTTCTGGCAGGGTTTGTGCCACTCGTTGTGTCCCTCAGACAATATCAACCTTGCAGTTATACAATGTTTGGCACTAGAAGGGTATGGCATGTCACAGTCTCTTGTCACACCTGCATACATTCACACACTGAATCATGCATTCCCAGTCCTGAAACAGAGAAGTTTCAGTGTGTTCAGCTCCTTGTAGTTTCTTCTGAGATATCTGAATGGGGTCCTCCAAAAAGTTTAGAATATGAAAACTATGCTTCCTTGTTCTTTTACTTTTTTTTTTTTTGCAAATTGAACACTGAATCATGATTATCATTTAATGAATATCACTACGTGCTAGAGCTCCTTATTCCTCCTCAAAACCAGAAGTGAGCTGCATAGAGTTGCTGTTGAAAATAACATCAAGAAGTTAAATTGCATTTAAAAAAGGCTTTGAAATCCCACAGAAAACAAACAGTTCTGGTAGTAATAATATTAATGATCTAATTAATCAGAATTTAGTTTAGTTTCCATTGACGGCTTTATAAACATGATGACGTTTCTTTTTAATTAAGAACTATTTTGCAAATCTATTCTAACCTGAATGGTTGATTTATGGGAGTGTTGAAGACTACTAAGCTCCTATTTTTCCCCCCAGAAAACAGTTTTCCTAACAGCAACATTGTGTGCTACAGTTTTGTTATTTTTTAAAAGGTGTGGGTTTTTTTGTTTTTGCCATTGGTTATGGAAATATCAATTATTTGTTTCTATAATTAAATGTACTACTGGCTGAAGTTGAAAGCTCTGGTCAGAGCCTTTTTGTTGGCTTGAATGTAAGTACTGTGCAGTCAGAGTTTCATAGCAGTAAGGGGTCGTGGGTGAGTTCCCCAGCTGATGTAACTCATTTGTATGTGTGGGTCAGGGTTTGGGGTTTTTTGAGGCTTTCAGACGATGCTGCTGTATCGGTGTCCTGCAGACAGACTGCACACAGTGGATCAAATGATAATCATGATGATAGCCAGAGCAAGAACACTATAGCTTGCTGTTCTACTTGTAGTACGCAGTTTAGTTATTCCTACAGCCCTACTGTCAACCCTTAATTTGGACTGTCACGTTGGAGCTTCTTCAAGCTCTGTTTTTGCTTTGTTTATAATGTGGTTTCATATTCCAAGCGCTCCTGAATAAGGGCATCATCTTTATACTGTAGCCGTGGAGGAGCAGGGGAACATTCAAATGCTAAGATTGCCTTCCTCAGGCTCCTGTCCAACACGTGTCTCTCCCATGCTGGGTACCTGTTCCTGAACAAATCGATTTTAATGACAGACTCCTCAATCCTTGGTGGCCGGGATGAAGGTGTGGACGGTGCAGTGGGTCTCACCTGAAACACAGGCACACACCCATCCCTCTCCGCAAATTTTTGATCCCGCTCGCTCGTGACACTCCGGTTGTTGGAGATGGAGCGTAGTGTGCTTGTGGCCACTTCTGGGGGAAGGGTGAAGGCGGCGGCAGGGTCCTCACAAGCACAGCTTGGTGACTGCCCAAACCTTGGTCCATTGGGGTGAAAGAAGGCATAGTACATTAGCATAAAAACAATGCCTGTTAGAAAGCTGCTGAACACTACACACAGTGCTGGTATGGCAAATGCATCAGAGATCGGAGGGGCCTTGTACAGATACCAGAGAACACTCAAGGCGGTGTTTTCTAAAAGGATGACAAAATAGTAAATGAAAAGCCTACAGCGTGTCCTTCCTTCCTTGACATTGAACCAGCTGAAGATATAGATTATCCCAACAACCATGTCGAAAACTATCTCCTCCCATTTAGTGATGCAAAACTCTGTCTCGCAGTGAACGATCCAGAAGGTCATGATGCACCAGTGCAGCACTATGAAGATGCCAAAGTACAGCTGGAAAACCGAGGCAAAGAGAGCAAAAGTAATGACCCTTGCTGCAATTGTGAAGAAATGCCAGCAAAACTGGATTATAACAGCCATGTAACTGATGGGTTTCTTGTCATCGCGGGAGTCACGGAGGGCTTTTTGGTAGGAAGCCAAAGCCCAAGCCAGGGATACGAGGGATGCTGCAGCAGTAAGACCTAGGAGGAAACAGGAGATGCAGTTAAGACATAATTAGTATGTCAGCATTTGGCTGAAAGCAGTGAGATCCTTGCTGCTTTAAGTACGTTCTCCACCACTGGCACAATAAAACCTCTTCCTTCACCTTTAGCTCAGAGAAATGGACCTCTGCTGCTGAGATTTCATTGCCCTTACAATGCTGGATACACACAAACAAGAGCAGCTATCAAACCACACTCTGAACCTCTTCTCTAGCAATTACGTATTTGAAACAAATTAATTAATTCCCAGCTTTGAGCAAGTTGGGAATAGGTGTCTCTGTTGGCTGTGTGATTTGAGGGCACCTGATGCGGCCATTATTTTCAAGAAAGAATAAGAATTTTCTGATTTTGATAAGTCATTGAAGAGGCCTAATATAAAGCAACCAAGTCTTTCTAGTTAAAATGCCAGCCTCATCTACGTATAAACTAAATCAATAACAATGTGAGCATAAATCTACATGTTAAAAATGAATTTATGTTTCTCTTGTTAGATCAAAATTTAAACTGACTGCTTTACTCTTGCTGAGGGGAAAAAAATGCCCATTTTGATATTTTCACCACTTTTAAACAGAATTTTAATAAGTAGAAAATGTCAGAACTTCTTTTCTTCCAGCCAGAAATCAAATTTATTTCAGAAATGATGGAATTTTAACTGAATTAAAATTGTTAGTAAAGGTGCTGCTAAAGTTGGGGGCTATATATTTTAATTTATATAGCCATTCTATATCCTATATATCACAAAATTGCCTACTTACTAAGACTTAAACTATAATATTTTAGTAAAATCTGATAAATATTTAAAGCATTCAATGAAATTATTTCTTATAAGATTTCAAACATTAGTTTTGTGAAAATACAAAAGCAGTGAAACAATTTTTTTAAAAAATAGACCTTTTTAAATTATTTTGAATGTGTATGATTCTTTTCTCCTCAAGGGAGTTTGATTCTTGTCTATGGGTAAATTCAGGGAAAAAAAAGTTGCTTTGAAACCAAATCTAACTTTTAAACTAATCTATTGCTTCCATACACTATGAGAAAAACACCTTACATTCCCATTTCAAAAATGATGTAGTTCAGCATCCTTATCCAAATGCTTAATACTTACGTAGCATTCTGTCAGAAATGAAAGATAATTCTTCTTTACTATAAGATTAATTTTTATTTGCTTACGACTTGTATCAAGCTTCTTTGGATGGAAATAGGAATTGCAATTGAAATGCAAAATCCCTGCCTTTCAAGTGTATTTATTATTTAAATAAAATTGCAATAAATGTTGTATACAGAGGAAAAACGTATCAAACATTTTATATTTAAAACTGGTTTATTACCAAAGCTATTTTTACATGCAGCTAATGAATGAATTCATAAGTCTCAGCATCCCAGACTGAGTATTTATTCATAGACCATTTAAAGATAATGATGCTTCAGCTTATTCTATTTCTAAGCAGTTCCTTAACTTTGAACAAGTTATTGAGGTAAATCAAACTGACATGAAGAAAACATTTCTTTTGTCTGCTGTTAAAAGCTGTTCAATCATTTCAACAACCTTTGGTTCTGGATGCATAGCTGGTATTTTTCTTCCCTATTAAACAGCTTTCTTTAGAACTTAATCAAGAATATATTACTTAAGTATTATAAACTTTATGAATTTGTATTAATACAAAATGGTAAATTTAGACCTAAATATATGTTGCTATGTACTTTGGAAAAAAAAAAGGTTATTTTAAAAGAGCAAAAATATAGGTTATGGAAATAAAATCTATTTTAACAACTCACTTGGCTTCACAGCCTAAAATTTTGCTCAGTAAATAGTACAGAGAGATTCATTGCTTTCAGGAGAGATTGTGTTTGCCAGTGTTTATCCCTCTCTGGCAGGATGCTAATAATGTTGTGAGTTCTCATGAATCCATGAATTTAAAACCCCTTTGTTTAAAAAATAAAAATAATAACAAACAATCAGCAGAAATATAGAACAAATTTAGGACTCCAGGGAGAATTTTTAATAAAACGTCATAATTTTTCTTCCCATGCAGATGCTTGCATGACAAAACACCAATGATATTTCTGGAATCTTCCTTCATGGAGAAAATAAGCTATCAGCAATGAAGACAGGAAAGAGACATGGTATAAATTGGTGTTTTCATTTCTGACATGTGTATTTGCTTTTTCACACTGGGCTGCCTTTCTGTGTCCATTATCTCTGATGACAACCCTGGGAGCTGAAAATGTAAGTTCTTGTTTTCCTGTAGGAATGTTTTAAGTATTGAAAAAACACAGTTCATTTCCCTCATGCAATGAAAAGTTGGGTAAAGTAAATGAATCGAATAAAAAATCTTTTGATATAAACAAGCTGCTCTGACCAAGAACTCACGAATAGCATTATCAGCACAGGAAAAAACAAAGGGAGCAAGAAATTAATATATTTTCTTTGCAAATCTGACTTTAATGACCTCACACACTGCCTCAGAGGTTTGTAGAGATATCATCAGCTTTGCATTAAGAAGTGTAAAATCATTCAACAATACACACAGAATATAATGTTAAATTCATAGGAATTTCCAGTGTTCTAATGTTAATTAATTCATAGTCATTGTCTGGGACATAAAGAAGCAAGTACAATAGCTATGTAATTCTGTTATTTAAATAGTCATTAATAGGGAATCATCCTCTGCTTTTGCAGAACAAACTCAAGGATGCTGGCACACAGGAGAGAAAGGAGACAAGGAAATGTACAAAAGGGAAGAATTGCCAGTTAATAGATTATGTATCTGCTCCTGGCTATTGGCAGTGGTGTTAGGGATATAGAATTAAGATAAAGTTAAATGCTTCATGGGCTCCATCCATTTTTCTTTATTGATGAGACGAAGCACTAAAGAATTATTGAAAGTAAATTAATAATGAGAAGAATGATGTAAAAGTGATGCAAATAGCAGTTTGCTAATAAATGTCACTATATAAATAATTCATTTGGAATGGTTAGATATAAACTGAATTATTGTAGCAGTGAATGGATAATTCATTAATTAGAACATATTGATGCATTTGCTCAGTATATGTCCTTATAAACCTCTTTATCCTATTTCCAAAGAGGAACTAAACTAAATTTCTATTACTATCAACCCAAAACTTTAGCAATGCAGGTGGTTTAACTTCTGCAGTCAGGATGGCTTATTTGCCACTCAGAAATGAACAGAGATTGCACATGATCTGTGGAGCCACTGTTCATGAAGAACAAGAGCTATCTTTCCCACTTGCTCATCTGCAGTCTCTGCACACTTTTTGGGTACTGCACCAGCTTTCTGGTGTATTTCACTCTCTTGCATTATGAGAGTCTTGTCTTGAGGGTCTTGATCTTGGAAATTAAGACCAAATAGACATTCCCAGTGAATATGTACACAAGCAACTATATTTTCACCCACTACAGACTGCTAGAAAAACAGGAAAGCAGGAATTCTCTAAAATGGCCTTAGGAAGCCTGAAAGCATGTTCCTGTTTCTTTGTTTTCTAAAGCTGAACCTTTAAACATTTTTCGTAGTATATGACTTGATCTCTAAAGTTCTGCCCTGAAGAGGAAAGAAATGCAGGCTTTTCACAGGAAGAACATCACAATTTGCATCAGGAAAATGATGCTTTTATCTGATTCTAAAGTGGACACCTGAAATACTCTAAATAGCAATGAGTGGGAGTGTACATACCCGCTTTCAGCCTTTGCAGCTTAGCCCATCAACAATAGTCACCATAGCAAGAAAATAGTGCATTGTACCAGGACAACTTTCTGCCAGGAACTAATTATAATCTGTTTTGAGTGAAAAATGCAATTTAACCTCTTTTATGCTGTGAATGGTTTGCATTACTTAATTATATTATTTTTGTAAAGGAATGACAGCTTTTTAATTACAGATGAGTTTCAGATATTCCTAAAAGAGTGAGAGTCTATCAGACTTTCTGTCTGATCAACAAATAACAGAATTTCCTTGATTGAATTACAATTTTAATTTTTTTTCTCTGAAATTATTAATTACTCCATATATGATATGTGCTTGCATTTTATAGATTGTGGCATTTCTGTGTGGATACTTTAAATATAATACATAATACACTACAATGAGCTACAGCTCATTAAAAACAAGATAAAGAACCCATAAACATGATTTTCACAAGTGAAAGCAGACATATATGAGGGAAAAGAGAATCTATACAGAGAGGAATACATTCACAAATGTAATATTATTTCAAGCAAGCAAGCAAGCTCAAATAACTACACGAGAGTCGATGAAATACTCCTCAACAGCATTTGTGAGAAATCTGACTGAAATGTTTTGTTCATGAGTAATCCAAAGAGAACTGCTTGCAATACATAGGGGTTTTCTATATTACATCTTATTACATCTCTGCTTAGCAGTTTACAGCTTAATTGTATTTTACTAACACCTTTGCCTTTGGATTATATCCCACTACATAACCTTTTGACCGTTGAAAAAAATATGGGTCTCATTCTCACCCTAACTTTATTTAACTCCTAATTTGGACTTGAAAGTGTAAAGGCATATTCAGGTCCATAAATGACTTTTTCTCTATTCATATCAGTCCATAAATTCCATATAGCATAAGGACAGAACAGCTCGAGTCAGCTGGAAACCCTACAAATGAATGAACTGATCTGAGAAAGTGCTCCTTGACATTCAACCTGATTTCAGAAATCAAACTCCTGCCAAGGCGTCTGTCTCTGCTTCATCCTCCCTTTTAAACTTGTACTCATCTCACCATTTCCCAGAGTAAATTCCTCTGAAAGCAGGAATACCAAATGCAGCAGGACATCTGGGCATGGCAACATCGCCTGGGATGTGAGAATTTGAAACATTATTTTAAGAAAGCCTATTTTGTGAGTTTCCTACTCAGCTGGAGAAGTGACATTACATGCATCCAAGCTTCCAGGTGCTTCTCTGAACAAAAGCCAAGGATCTCTAATATTCATATCTTAGTCCTTTGGGAAACAGCATATCATGTCTGCATCCACCCAGCTTCAGAAAATATCTGGCTATATTTACACAGCTTTTGCTACACTGCTCTGCAAGTACAAGCAGAAGCTGAAGATTCACAGGGAGGCAGCCTTGCAGGCAGCTTGACAATAGTCTGTGGGGTTCTGCACTAATTCTTTTGTTGCCATACACAGTGTATGACAGCAATGTATGACATGGTGTACATACTGTGCTTCCATATGTGGTTTAGTACACAGGAAGCTTTGAACACTTTAAGGGCAGCTTTTGGTCATATCAAGGACCATGTGTCCAGGCTGTCAGTATGTGTTTCATGCTCATGGCTCTCATTCCCTGACCAAGACTGTCAGATGAAACCTAAAGATCAATCTTACTTTTTTTTTCATGTGTTGCTATTTTGTAAAGGGATAACAATATAAACTCTTACCCTCACCTGGGTTATTTCCCCATAAACATGTTGCCAAAATAATCCTGCTACTTTCCCACGTCAGCAAGTTTGTCATATATTAGCTATCTCAAATCAAGATCAAAGGCTTTCTGTTCAGCTGAAATAAGGTGCCTGAGGTCAGAAAAGGACTTTTTTCTTCTTTCTTGAGTCCCACTATATCTGACTGTGCCTAGATTGAAATGGCATCCTACTGAAATGTTCCACTCCTGTGGTTTTGCACTCAGACTGTTTGCTCCCCACAAACACGGGAGTGTCAGTGTCTGAGGATAAATCTCCAAGTAGTTCACATTTCCAGTTTTTGCCACAGGTTTCTTTCATAGCTGGGGATTTTCAAGGCTACATAGATGGTTTCATCAGCTTGTCAACATTCTGCTTAACTTTCTCCCACCGCATACAGAGGTGGTTTAATACAGCATAATGGGTGACAGGAACTCTTCCTTGTTGAAGTGTAAATAAGAATTATGTCTGATATTACTTCTCCTATGGGTTACACAATACTCATAGAACATACTAGCATATATAGGAATAATTTCTCCCATGATTCCTCTCAGTTGCTTTCAATAGACACTTGTGAGAAAACTTTCAACTGCTTCTTTAATTTGGCTCCCCACAAACCCCATTGTGCTGAAAGTCTAGAAACATTCTCTATATTAAGTGTTACTTTCAACTTATTCATTTTACTTACTCCTAATTTTTTTACCAGTGGTTTGGACTCCGTGTAGAGGACCAAGATTAACTGGGAAAAGTTTAGCTTATTGTGTGTATTTTTAGCAGTTTCTTAGGGTCTGTACAGGACACCTGCCTAATGATTTATCTCTTGCTGCACTCAAGGTCATATCCACCTTAGCAAATCTAACTTAGACAGGGTTGAGAAGCTTCTGCTGACCAGCAATCCTGGTCATGGCTTTAAATACATGGATGATGGTCATAATTTTGTTTCAAGATAAAATCAAGCACAGTTTCCCTTTGCCTTGCCCCTAAATCCAAACTAACTATCCAGTTTTCATTGTTACTCTTTCAGGACTTGTATTAGAAACTCGGCATGAAATCAAAACAGATAAAGAGACGCAACCTGGCATGCAGGGACCACTAGAACCATGAAGCTTGGCTCTCTCCTGTCTTTCAAAAGATCACAGTAAATAATTCAGGTCTCTCTTTCTTCACAGACACCGAAAGCTCCACTGCCTTCTCATCAATCTATAGCAGTAATTGGCTCTTTCAGATACTTGAATGGAAGTCTCACTGCCAGAATACACCAGCTAAGGCCAGTTACTAGCTCACCTGCTGGGCGATCTCTTCCCTCTCAATTACATTTTTCTAATATTTGTTAGTTTCTTGTTCTGCTAAAGATGTGTTATAACTTTCGATTTAGGAATCCTTATTAGCCACCGATCAAGTCCAGTCCCTCACTGGCAGTGACAATCACTAGGTACTCATGTGTGTCATGCAGTCTGTGTGCTGTCAGGCTTGGCAAGACAGCATGAGATCATTTTGCCTGTTAGGAATCTAAAGTTAGACTTCTGTACTTTCACAGCTAGGCTCCTTGTCTGTTAGGTAATTTGGCATCTTTTATTCCAGTGAAGTATGTGCAGCACAAACATACCCACTGACTCCAGGCTCATTTTCATGATTTCTACATTTCAGGGCCTTCAATGCCTTGAGCTTGCTGCAAGTTGCTTACAGAATTCAAGGGATTATTTGGAGGATGCAGCAATGCCAAGCAGAACAAACCCCTGCCATTAGCTCTTAAGAAACATCCTGACAACGTGATACTGAGTTAAATACAGGGCACCATCTACGGGAGACAGCTCCAGCTGCACTGCTCTGTCCAACGAACTGTGTGCATGGACACCTTCCATAACGCCAGCAGCAGCAGCAGCAGGATCACTTCTCCCCGCCACCCAAGAGGAGAAAAAGATGTAGTTTACTAGACATGTAAAAAATCCTGTTAGAACTTTTGAGGAAACACCTTTTTGTTGATCCACATTTCTGTGGTTTTACCTGTATTCTTCTGTTGAGCTTTTACATGCTTTTGCTTATGCAGCTTTTGGACAAATTTTATCCTGGTTTATTTCACTGATTTGGAGGAAACAGTCACACAGATTTTAATTCCATGGCATCTAACAAGATCGACTGGAACTTTTTTTTTTTTTGGAAATGCTTTGGAAAAATATTAAAGTGAAAAAAACCCCAAAGATGTACACAGTAAATACTATTTAGATTATTTCAGTCTTCTATTTAAGAATACACAATTTAAAAAAACCAAAACCTCTCTTGTACTTAGTCTACGAGAGTGCATAAGCGTGACTAGGGAGAAAATTGGCATTAGCACTTGTTTTTTTTTTTTTTACAAAGTCATTGTGTGCCCTGTCCTAAGGTCTGTATGCCATCCTTCTCAGCTCACAGGGCAGGGGCCTGCCACACCTCTGTGGCTGGCTTGGTGCTGCTGTGGATGTGGACTGAAACCACACATCAAAAAAATGGCAAAAAAGTAAAACTTTGGAATAAAAACTCTCAGAGGAACCATACAAAACTAGAACTGAAATGGTACAAAACTTGGAAATAAACCTGTTGAAGTGAAAGCATGGTGGTGCTAGAAGCAGTATTGGTTTCCTAATCAATTCTCCATGAAACGAACGGTTTTCTAACTGTTTTCTAACTGAGTGTCATGTGCCCAGGTGTTGGCAGGGGGACACATAGCATGGCCTCGGTGAGGAGAGGTCAGGGCCTGTACTATTCTGAGCACAGATGTTTCCAGCCATTTTCCAACCAGCTCCAAAGTGAGGCACCACAGGACACAGCCGAGCCCATCAGCCAATATGTTGGGACCTCTGGAAAACATATTTAAGAAGGAGCAAAAATGTCTGCTAGGCAGCCGAGGGAGGGAAATAAAGATGAGAGAACAGCAGTGTAAGCTCTAAGGTGAGACAGGAAGGAAGGGGGTGAGGTGCTCCAGGCAACAGTGGGATGGGGCAGGTAATTTCCCACTGCCTGTGAAGGACCATGATGGAGAAGATACACACCCTGCAGCCCGTGGATATTTCTTAAAGAAAACTGCGGCCTGTGGAGAGCCCACACTGGAGCAGGTTTATGTTGAAGGAATTATTAATTCCTTCCTAATTATTAATTATTGTTTTAATTTGTCCATGTGTCTCACCATCCACATATGTTTTCACTGGCAATAAATTAAATTAATTTTCCACAAGCTGAGTCTGTTTTGCCTGTGGTGGTAACTGGTAAAATATCTCCCAGCCTTTATCCTAGCCCACAAGGTTTTTTATCCTCTTTTCTCACCCTGCCAGGTTGAGGAAGCAGAGTAAATGAGTAGCTGGTGGGCATCTGACTGCAGTTCAAGGTCAACACATCACATCTAATCACCTCATGCTGATATATTTTTGCATGCACAAACTGTTCACATGGTCATGGGTAGGGGCAAGGTTGTACCTGTTCCTTCCAGAGCCATTCAAGAAAAAGATTTTTTCCTTGAACAGGGATATATGAAACATTCCTCAAAATTCTGTAAACTCTTGTTCCTCCTGAAGGGTGTCTTGCCACCTGCCAGTGATCTACAATGTACTGGCTGCCTCAAAAATGGGTGTCTGAGAATACCAAAGCTGTCACATTATTTCCTGAGATTTAATGAGAGGATGTGGGAGCAGAATGTTTCTAATACCCAGGAGAATTGGAGGGTTACTACAAATACAGTTTTTCAATGCCTGTAGAGAAAAGCATAAATTCTGAAAAAGGAAGTACCTATCAACATTTTTTGGTTTAGTTTAACATAATCACAACAAATTCACTACCTTAATTTTTTTATAGTGAAACATGCAAAAAATGAGATACTTCAGTAATGTGTTTCATAGATGTAGAGGCATATTTAAAGTGAGATAGCACAGTAACAATCAGTATAAAATACAAGCCACTGCCTCAGGAACACTGAGTGAATCCCATAACTGGGTTCAAACAAGTGAATAAGATTTCAAAAGTTTCAAACAAGGGAGAAAACATCCTCCCAAGGGATATTTGCCATGACTTTAAAAAGACACATTTTTTTCAGTTTGACTTTATCTACCTTTGGTTTTCAGTCATTAATTTGGCTGAAGTTCTATAGGTTTCAAATGACTTAAGCACAACAGTTCATGGACCTTCAGAATTTTAAAAATTAAAGGTTTCCCAGGATATCAGTTTTTCACTCAGAAGCCCTCAGTACTAAATAGCTGAAGACAATTTCCCTAAACCTGAAATGAACTAGTGAAAAATATAATTTTTTTGCTATCAACCAATCCTTCTGACGTGTTTTCTGCCAGCATCCCACAAGCAAAGCAGCTTGAAATGATCATACTGGCTGCAATATGGTGGAACATATCAGAAATAGTATCTGGCAAATTCAAACTATCTCTTCTGAGTATTTTTTCAAGACATAGTGAGTATCACAAACTACAAATCGCAGCATCACATTGGCTCTAGAAATGTCTAAATGTCTGCTGAGGATTTGGAAAGGGAAGGGCTAAATCAGTATTTCAAATACACCAGAGGTGTTTTTTTTTTTTTTTTTGTTTTTTTTTTTTTTTTTTTTTTTTTTTTTTTTTTTTTTTTTTTTTTGTTGGGTTTTTTTTTTGGGTTTTTTTGGTTTGTTTAAGATACTGCACTAGCTGTGGCCAGCATCCAACACAGATAAGACTAGAAGCCAAGATGCAATTTGGCATGAAAAATATCCCACATACCTTGTACTAAGTTTTGTTGCAAATCAATAACATGGGACCAGGTCACTGGCAACAACATATTGACTTCACCTAAAGATAACATGGGGCCCTTAAATCACCTTAAGTCATGATTTAAGGATTGGCTTTCAATGGTTCATAGGCTCATACTGGCTTTCTGAAAGGGGATAAATTTCAGCCCTCATTAAGGAACTGATATTTGTCCTACTTGCACATTAAAATTGGTCTGAAGTTAGTACATTATTTGACACAATTTGTCTAAAAAATATTTTGTATATGTAGCATTTTTTTAATGTTTGTATTTTAAACTTCTCTAAGCTCTGAACAGATGCTGAGGATGATGCCTGATATGGTGCTCTGGGACAAAACACAATTACTGTCACTCTGAGAAAGAAATCAATTTAGTATTTGTGCAATCCCACTTAGCAAAGGAAAAACTGGCACTGTTAACTTATGTTAGTACATGATGCCATTAAAGTTTCCTTTGGATCTAACTCTTTGCTATGTTTCTTTCACTTTGAAAAAGTTCAAATATATTTTCACAATAATTCATTAAATAGACTTATTTTTCTGTTAGTGGAAAAGTAATCACTAACCTCTTCTCCTCCATCTGAAAAGAAAATCCACAGTTTCACCTACTGGGCAGGTAATGTAAATTGAAGCAAAATCTAACAAACTTTTTAAAAGAATATTCAGAGTATTTTGGAGGTTTGTTCTGCTTCCAGCTCATGCCAGGCTTGGATTATTTTAGGTTTCATATTTACATCTTTGTCTTCAATATTCATTGCAAAGTTAACAGTAAGGAAGCTCTACAACTATATATCTACCTTTGTCTGATAGAGCTGGAATATATCCACACGATATATGTTGGTAAGTATTACTTACATTTTGTACATGTGGTTTATTTAGAGTCATATGCTACACGTAGACAGATAAACTGGCACAATTTGAATATACCAAGCAAAATAATGACTCAAAATTTTCTCTGAAAAGCTTTTCCAATATTTTATTGTGGCTTGTGCCAAAAATTTACACCTTGTTGCAAGTTGAAATGAATCTAATTTCCATTTCTGCTGTTTGTCTAGAAGATTGAGAAAGTTCTCCTGGATCCTGTCATGAAGCATTTTTGGTTTTTAATGTATAAGTATCCAGAGAGAGTGACTGAATTATTTCTTCAACCTTTTCCCAATATCCTAGGCTCATCATTTCCTACAAGACTTACATCCCAATGGTTGATTGATGGCCTCTGGGACCACTTTTTTCCTGTCCTTTGAATTTCCTTCAGTAGCTCCATCCTCCAGGAAGTGTGAGTCACAGAACAGGGCACAGTGGTCTTATTGGTGGTGTTTAAAGTGGTTTGATCTTTTCAATGTGTCTACTGTATATTTTTTTCCTCTTCATCCATGGATCAATATAAGGTTCAAAGCCTCAACTTGACACCAAGGTCTCAGAAAAAAGCTCTTCTCGCTACTGACTGCTATGCCATCTTCTGAATTACTGTTTTTTAAGACAAAGAATTTCCCATCCTATGGGTATAGACTGTATTTCTGATTGTCAAATGCACTTTTCTGTATTAAACCATAATTAGTTGGTTGTGATAATTTTGACCAAATCACTGAGACTGGCCTGTGATGGTAGCTGTCCTAAGCACTGTTAACTGCCTTCACATCTCTGGGGAAAGTCTGGAACTGCCAGTCACTGGAAACCCAACTGGTAAACGATACATGGCATCATCCATAAGGCTATCAAACAAGATGAGAGCAAGGACAGGCATTTAGTAGGTGCTCCTGAGCACTTCCACACTCATTCTTTCCTAATTTTCATATCCATCTAGATGACAGATTTTAGTACACTTTATATGAGCTCTACTCATTCCCACTTCAAGATCTCATGTCATTTTAAGTCACATGGACTTAAAAAAGAAATATTTATACATTATTCATTATAGTTGCTGTCATCATTCTAACTTGTGAGCTTGTCAACGAATGATAACAGGTCTGGGTAACAAGACCTGATATTCAGTACAAAAAAGGTTTGCAGAATTCTACTATCTTGCTTCTAATTCTTTGTTACCTGACTACAAAGTTGACATTAAAATTATTTTATTCTGAATTAAAGTCAAGATAATCTATACTCATTTTTATCTCTGTGCACTATTCTTTTTAAAATTTTTAGATTTGTTTCTTTATGCATCTGCACATCAGTCTTCCCCATGGCAATTGTTAAGAATGGCCAACTGATTTCAACAGAATTTGACACAGAAACAGATGTCTCAAAGATACTAAGTTCTGTGAAGTTCAGGGAAGATGGCAGCTAGAGAAGGGCCCAAAGAAATGCTCCCACTTAAAGTATAGCGGACTTCAGGCATTTCATTTTTATGCCTGATTTTTAGGCATTTTTACACCTTCAAGCATTTTTATTGCAACAGCTAGGGACCAATTAGTAAGTGAATAAATATGTCCCTGGCAGCTGGCAAATTCACATAGATGTAACTTTGAGCTAATCTCAGCAGATATTGCCTCTTAGCCATCCAAACCCAAAGTCATGAGAGAGAACTTGGAATAAAGCAGGGCGTGAACAGTCCGGTGTGACAACCAAGGGGATCTGAGGGAAAAAAAGGATATATTTTCAGGGCAATGTTTAAGCCAGGAAATGAGGCTTCATTATTTCAGCTGCTTGAAGCACCTGTATTAATAGGCACTCTGCTTTTCTTGAACTCATCTGCTTCTTCAATATTTTGTTAAAATGTAATGTTTCAGTGTCTATAGACATACACAACAGAGTCCTCCAGGCTGGAACATGGTATAGATCAGGCTGGACACAGAACACAAGGAGGACCCTGCAAATGGAACTCAAAGACTTAGCTTATGTTTTAAAGATTAGTGAGCACCTACCTCAAAATGCAAATAAATGGGTATTATTTTTACACCAGTTTGACCGTAAATCAGGTTCTCTGCAGACACAAAGGGGGAAGTGACACTCAGCTGCATACCTAATGTATTTGATTTATTGTTTTTTTGATACAGTGTGACAGCAGATTAGCAAGGCATTTTTTTGACACTGATGATCAAGAAGTTATCAATTCACACCACTGGGACATTTTATCAAAAGGAATAACAATAATGAAGCACTCAATCTACAACAGTTACCTAAGTAAACAATTTGAAATAAAAATCCAGTGTTTTCTCAACACCAGCAGCAATAGCAACAACTGGTAAAAGCCCAGAAGCAGTAGTTCTAAACATTGTGGTGAATATACTAAGCTAAAAGAATACCTTTACTCTGGTCCACCTTATTAATTTTGATTTGGAGAGGAAACAGCACAGTGTGTGTGCCCTCGACGGGGGGAAGGTGATGATATGCTATTTCCCTTCAACTTTGTCTGCTGTTTGGATCTGCAACTGTGAATGACTCTTCATACAGCCTGCAGAAAAATAGCTTATCTCTGCTTCTACTGCACTTGGATAACTCATCCCTCTCAGTCAATTATAAACATAGCTGTTTAGAAAACAGAGCTCATAGAAAGCCCTCTGAGCCATGCCATAAACACACTGCCAACGAAGAATCATGACAAACTAATACCCCATTTTGAGATTTGAATGGTAATACAAAAATATATGTCAAAGAGTTCAGATTCCCAGTTGGAGAAAAAAAAGTGCCATAATCAATTTGAGCAAATGATCTTTCACAGAGAGATGAACCAAATAGGCAATTTTTTTTTTAATTAAATTTTTTTTGTAATTGTCATTCTTACTAGAGCACATGCAAAATACCTTTCCCCAAATACTCAGCCACTGGTGGTAAAAAATACTTCATGTTAATCAGAAATCCTTTCAATGTGCATGTGGATTTTCTCTATGTCTCTACAAGTTTTAATGTTAGGATATGAAGATGAATTATATTTTGAACTCCTAGTATTTAATTTAAACTCTTAGCACTTCTGGTCTGGTTATACCACAATGAATTTCAGATTTTTCTGTTGCTATTACTGGCTGTTTTGAAACAGCATATTATGGGCATTGATACTAGCTAAGGAATAAATACAACACTCTCATAATAACCTAGTATATTTAAATAATTAATAATAATAAAAAAATCTTAACCTGATTTGGGAAGCAGGACACTGATTTTGTTTTGATTATGATTAGAACAATATATGAGTATGAAGTAGTTCAGATATCTGCCTTATTCTATTCCTGAAAAGAAATACCTATGAATAGAAGAGTGTGATTCAATTTATCTTTCTGAGATACTCAACACTACCTTCTCCTATCACAAAATAACCACCATAAGCCATAGCTTAAACATCGTGTCTATTTCTGTTCTATATAATTTTCTTCCACTATTTCTGACCCTAAAGGAATTCAGCATTACCTCCCTCCCAAAATTTTCCTGAGACACCTTCCTTTTCTCTTTGTCACCTCTTCTGCAATGTTTTCAAACTGCTTTTTCCCCAATGCTACTTAGTGCTTGGCCACGTTTCTCACCTCATAGATTTATTTTCTGTAGAGGTGCTCCAAACACTTAGCCCTCTTCCTCCCTTCCTATGTCCATCTCATCTGGTATCTCCACAGTCCCTGAACCCATCCCAGCACTGGGACAAGGGGCCCAGGTGTCTGCATTTAGATAAAATCTCTTGATGACTGCAGCATTGAGATCAGAGCTGCCTGGTTCAGGAATTTGTTGTGGTCCACCATAAAATCAGACAGCTGCCTTCTTATGTTCACTTCTCTGGCAGCAGCATCCTGTCCCAGCAGCTCACTGCTCCGCTTTCCAGCCTGTGTGTAGTCACACACAGGTCAAACCTATTTGTTGTTCTTCAGGCTTTCCCCCTAAGCCAGCTCATCTGCTTTCCTTAAACAGACAATTTTTAAAAAAAAAAATCCTGTTAAACAACTGCAGTTATTTTAAAGAAAAAAATTTAAAAGATCCTGCTACAGCAACGAATTCCATAGGAAACAAATATTCTTAATTTTAAAGAAGGTTTTAGCTTTGTTACCTGCTTCATATTTTAATACAAGATGTCATATTGAGGACAAAGGTCTGCTTGTGTGAGTAACTATCAAGTCAGCAAGTGCATTCTCTGCTTCCTAGTTTTTCCAAAGCAGCCTTCATTATCTAGGGCATTTCAATTCACTTTCTTCTGTTCTGTCTAGCACTCCTATTTGCTAAATTATGTCATCAGAGTAACCCCTGGCCTGTGCCTCTATACATTTTTATTACCTCTCTTTCTCATAATGAGGTGAGGAAGCTCTGAATACAATAGTCAAGTAATCAGGAGAAGTTCCATAGACTGCAGGGATATATTTGTAATTATTTGCTGTCACAAATTCTGTCTGCATTAAAATAATTTATGCTATTCACAGAGTACCTAGATCCATAAATTCATAATTTAGCATAAAATAGATAAAGTCATAGGCATGATCTCACACAGCCTATTCTCAATGCAAAGAGTTCATAAACTGAGTATCTCAGAGGCTTCTGGGAAAAGTGATGTTTGTACAAAAAATGGTGTCTGACAATATTCAGTTAGTAAAACACATTATTTCTCTCCCCAGTATAAGATTCCCTTTCCTTTATCCATGCTGAAAAGGTGACAAAATTTCCCCTTATAGCTCCATTGTATTCCTCTAAGCTCTTCAAGAGGAGCAATGTTAACATCCAGAATGTGCGCATTCCTGTGAATGGGACATTTAACAATTCTTTGCAGATCTCACGTTTTTTCTCAAAATATTTTAGTATTCTCTGTAGTCATTGCGTTATTCTTAAAATAGCTGATGAAGAATGTCAGTATGACATCCATTTTCCTGATGCATGAACCAGAGAAAAAGGAACTGAATGATTTGCCTGAAATAACAACCTACAAAGCCTTTTCAAGAGCTGGAGCCCAGGAGTTTTAAAGCACAGTCTATTGTCCCAGCCACACAGAGCATGGCTTCAATGGCACCTCAGTACCGCTTTGCAGCAGAATCCTTGGCTAAACTTTCAAAGACTGAATTATCTGCCTGCATTGGTGCTGTGCTTATCAGTGGACTCAAGCACCACTGCTCATAAACTAACACTACAATCTGTGCCCTCACTGCAAACATCGGCTCATCAGCATCAAGCTGGATCTTCAGAAACTTCTTTCCTGAATGATCAGTTTACCAAAAAGACACACAACTTGCATATTTTGCAAGCCAGTTGAGTCCCACTTAATCCATCAAAAGCAACTGGGCTTTGAAAATAGGTCAAAGCATAAAAGAAAATGTTTTCAAATTAGGCTTTTTACAGTACAAGGCAGTGACAGGTATTTATTTCATTCTTTCAAGCACTTGGCTAGCAACTACAATTCAGAATTATCACAATTGCTATTTCTCAAGAGGTATGTAAAACAAGATATCTTACCAACTTAGCAGCTTTCTACATTCTAGATCAAGAAGTGCTTATTTATCTTCTTACAGCTGGAGGTAAAGCTCTGTTCCTGTGCTTGCCCAGTGTTTAACCATCTTTCAAGCTTGCTGAGAATGCCTGTGAATGCTGTGAACACTGGCATGCCTTTGGGTGAGTATGAGAGACGTTTTCCTGGAGTTTTTCCAATCTTAGATGCCATTCACAAGATTATCACAGTGGCGATAGATTTGTTCAAGACTTCACATTTGTGAGCACAAACTTACGGGTTTCATGCTAATTCACTGGCAATAACTGTTAGGCGAAAGAATTCTTAGATTAGTTTTGCAGAGGCATAAAATTTCAATAGCTTTTCTAATCTGAGACTTGAGGACTGGGTATTTATGAGTATACATTCTATGGGTTGTTAGTGGCATTTGGTTAGCTAAATCCTTGTGGGCCTTTTTAAAACATCTTATCTAATGTACTTAGTACAATTATTCACTCAAACACTGCAACTTGAATTTATTATTTTTGGCCAATGGCACATTCCAGCATTCCACATCTGGAACTTCTGAGCTGTATAGGGTATATACCCTGCTGTTTAAATAGCAATTTAATAGCAGTACTGTCTAAATAAGGATATTTGCTTAAATCAGTTATTTCCTGAAATATTCAAGATTGGCCACTTGTCTTTAAAAACTTTTGCACCTTTAGAAATCAAGCAGCAGTTTTATTGGCATATTTGCAACTAGAATATTGACAAATTTCCCTAACTCTACAAAAGCTAATGCATACTAGGTGTCACCAACCTGAACTGCATTATTACTGCATGGTAATAATCTCCTCAGAATAGAAGTCTATAATGTTAACACTTAAACTCATGTAATGAATGCCAATTATTCTATTACTCTGCTCAGTGTATAATTACAGAAACTGGAGAATATTCTGGGCTTGCAGTTTCTCTCTTGTTGGACTGTTTGGTAAACCTGACTGGCAGCTTCTCTGTTAATATTTTTTTTAACCAGCAGGGAATCAAGTCATGCAGCCATTTTGAATGACAGCTAAAGAATACTGACTAACGAGCAAACACTCCACACTGTATTTAAAAAATGCAAACACCATCCAGGAAAAGGAATTGAAGTAGCCAATTTGTATAATAAATGACTTTATAAGGCATGCATGATAACAGAACTGAGGTAAAAAGGCATGCCAATCCAGGCGGGCTCAATGCAAAAGGCATCCACAGCACAGGATGCCTTTACATCTTGAAAAGCAAACATCACATACCTTGGCTAAATCGTCAATTAATTAAATAAGTTGCTAATATAATTAGTTTGCTCATTTTTGGTTTCCTGGGATGAAATTAATGAAAGAACCCTTTGCGCTTTTAAAGACAGACACTTACATAATCACACATATTTGCCATGGGAAACATAGGTCCTCGGCCTTCAGGGCAGGAGGATGGATTGAGGGAGTTTGCCAGTATGTTATCCTGGTATAAATTAAAGCAGCTTGAAGGTGGCTGTCATTTGCCTTTGCTACTGACAGTTTTAAAGGATTATTGATCCAGCTGGTGAGCTTTGGAGGAGTGTAGCCATGTTGCCTTTCCCAAGGCCACAGTCTTTGCTCAGGAGGGAACGGCTACTTGCCTTCCAGGGCATTAGGGAATCATTGCACACTGGAAAGCTCTTCTGCAGTCCCTGGCTGTGAATTAAGGGCTGCTCTGTGGTGGGAGTAATTGCCTGTGTTTGTGAAATAGGTCAGCCTGCCAAGCAATGCAAGGCTCTTTCCTCAGTTGCAAAGCATCAAAGCCTTAGAAAACCACCTAAGCTAAGTGTTTGTGAGAGGAGACGGTAAGGGAGGGAGGGAGGGAGGAACGAGAGTTGAGCAAAGGTTTAATGCATTGTAAGCAACCAGAAAACACCTGTGAGTCTTTCTGTGAGGAAAAATAAAGCTCACTAGAACTGCTTTTCAGTAGAGGCACACAGTCACACAGAAGGAAAAGAGTACTGCTGAGGAACATAAAGAGCTGTTTTTTAATACAATTCTCTCTTGTGCTGGCTACACTTGTCAACATTTCACCTTAGGGGTAAAACTTCTTGTTTGTTGACCCGTGGTACGACGAGGTGCAAAGGCAATGCATAACTCAATAGGATTTGAATCACATTAAATCCATCATAAGAAATTTGTGAAATGTCCTGTTTCCAGTTTCAAAAGTAACTTAAGCTTCAGCAGTAATTGAGTGCTTAACCCCCTGATGTCAGTGCGAATTAAACATTAAAGCACTTCAGATGAAATCCTATGGGCCAAGATCTCCACATCTAAAAATAACATTGATGTTAAGTTTGCTATAAGACTCTACTACAGCTTGAAAGAAACCCTTATGTTGAATCCTTAGTGCCAGTTCCAATTCAGATATAGTTTTGGAAATGTAACCTGAGGGCACATTGACCCAGTCCCTTGCTGAGAACATGTTCACTGACTGTCTGGGAAAATTAGTTTCCCCACGACTTGAAGTGCGTTTTCAGTGGTAGAATTCTTCTGCTAACTGTTAAAAGCTCAGTCTTCCTGTGCTGTTTCCAGGGCTCTATCCAGCTAAGACACCTGTGTATCTTTTTCTTCCTTCGGTCAGTCATGCACTCATGAACTTGCTTTTCCTCTGTGCTGAAGCTCCTACTTAAACAATGGAACTCAGTGAAAAATCCAAGAAAAGGTTAAAGCACCATTAGAATAACCTTCCAAGAGGGAAAGTAGACATGGCCAACTTTTCTTCTGAATTAACTTAATACAAATCCTCAGAAGAAGCAGCAGAATAGCAAACAGCTTCACTAATGTTTACCCAGGTGAAACATCAAATAGCAAGCCCAGAAAATGTTTAAAAATCCTATCCATGATTCTTATGGAAGTGAAATTATTTTTGCCCCCTTACAGTTTGTGATTATCTTCTGTAATACAAAGAAACCCCGTGCCATAAGTTTCTTATTTTAAAAAATTTTGTTTTATTCAGAAAAATTTCAATACATGTTGAACATACTTCAGGAATTTTCAAGGTTAATTGTCAAATCCTTCATGACATCATATCAACTTCTTTGTGGTAAATACAGGCTTGTGATCAGCAGACTGTCAACTGTATTTATTTATAAGCCAGTGTTCCTATAAACACGTCTAAAGGCTATACTTAGAAGTTGTGCCACAATATTGCAGTGCTGCAAAAACTGGTCACATATGGAGGTAAACAGTTTTGAAAGGTTAACTCTCCTCCCTTCTGATATGCTCTGACATGCTGTGGATGCCAACTGGCTGAACACAACACAAGAGGAAGAGCTGTGGGTATGTCAGGAAAGAAGACAGTTGCTGATTTGGATGAAAATTTACAGCTTAAAATGGTAGGATGGAAAATCTACAGGGTATTGTAGGAAGGTCAATGATATGGATGTTAAGACCTGGAACAGGCTCACAACAGACTTAGTCCTGGGTGAGTTTATGTCTGAGATCATGAATATTTGCTCTAAGTAATCAATTATTTATATTAGATAGCATGCAAGTACATTTATTATAAATGTGTTTTAAATACAGTATTAGTTAAAAAAGGCAAGGCACCTAGTCACTCAAGACAAGCATGCAAAAATTCTCAAAAAGATTTTCAAGGTCTAATTTTGTGCAGACTTAAAATAAACATGTCTCACACTCATCTGCTCTGAAACAATCTCCTAAGCAAATACGAGCTGAGTGCCAGTAAATTCAGTTTGGTATGCACTCCTCTTCCAGCTAATAGAGCCTACTCTATCGAACAAATCTCCCAATTAAAGTCCCCCCAATATTTATGACTGAGCCTCCAACATCCTTGTAAAGTATTATTATATTTCTATTCTCATTTGATAAATTAAAAACCGAGAGACTCCTTTCAGAAATATGGCTTGTTTAAGCATCCCTTTTTTATGTTTGGGCACTGGTGAACCATCAGTTCATCTCATTCTCTTTAGGTAGCCAGGTTAGATATTTTTAGAAATGAAATGCAATCTGACTCAACTCTTTGTCCTTGGTAGAAAATATCTAGGTAAAATTTAATGGAGGGAGATGTACAGACAGTTGGACCTTAATTCCTATGAAACTCCAACCGTCCCAACCAACATAATGACATCCAGGAGAAGTTGCAAAATTACTCCATTCTCCCATATCTCAGGTCCTTGCTTTTCTAAAGGGTTCTGTGTTCTCTTGCTAAGAAGAACAGATAATTCTATGGTCACTAATATTTTACAGAAAGCATCTTGCTTTTTCCTTTAAACTCATCAATAGGTCTTCAAATACATGCAGTGCTCTGATATTTCAGAAGGCATTTTCCATGGAGACAAAGAGATAAGAATGAAATGAACAAAAACCCATCACCAAGTAGATAAGGCATAGCTCATACCAGTCACATGCAGCCCAAGATAAAAATACATCACTTTGTTAATGTCCAGTGAATTAAAGGGAAGTTGTAGGCCATTGCTTATATATCCTTATATCAGGTAGACTTGTCTAGCAGGGTCATTATTCAGGGTCATTGTAGGACCCCTGAAGCTGTTCTTAATGACACTTAATGTATTTAAGAATATGCAATACTATTTTTCTCAGAATTGTGATGATCACAAAAGTACAATTCAGAAAGGCAAACAACCTGTCCGTATAACTCTCTGCAGAACCAGATTGTTCAACTTGTTTGATAGATAAAAATGTAACAGAAATAGCATCTGATCATTAAAGATATTGATTTAAAAAGTTTTGATTGACTCCATGATGGTGTTGAGGGAGCATCCCCTAACATAATGGTCTTGACAGGACCATTATTAAGGTTAGGATAAGTTTCAGATGGCTGGTGTAATTTCTTCAGGAGGTCATGTTATCCTTGAGGCAAGGGAATGTGGGTGATGAAAACCTAGCCTTTGCAACTGAGAGGTGATAGCCATTGATGAGTCTCACAGGGGTGAGATTTTGCATGGTTGAGAGGAGTATCAGAACAGGTGTGATACTTAAAGGGTTGATTCAACAGACACAGGAACCATCTTGTGATAATTCCCACTTTGTTCAAATCTTTTTCAAGTACCTGATTACCTGCAAAGAACAGTGTTAATGAGTTATTATTTTTTATTATTAAAATAGCAAAAGAAAAACATAAACACCAATGAAGAAAGATTAAGAAGATAGAGTTGCCACACAGGCTCCGGCAAAGATGCAAGAGGCCTCATATGCAAGATGTAAAGATGCAAGAAGCCTCTGGCAATGGCCCTGATCAGTCACCTTGGGGAAGATACACAAATAGGACAGCAGAACTCTTCTCTTTCCTCAAGTGTGAATTTTGTTTCAGCTACCTTCAATGTTCTTTCTCTTTCATGACTGCTCCCCACTTTGCTTTGGACTTGTCTAACCACCCAGAACATCCTTGCACCTTAAATATACCCTACGTGAAAAACCACATCTGTTTAGTCATTCTTAATGTACCATCTGCTAAATTCCCTTCTTAGTCATCAGGCAATGTACCAAATGAAACTGCAAATCACTGGTTACTTCTCATTGCACTCACAAGTTCTTATTTCACACACATCATGCGAGCGATCAGATTTCTGAAAAGGCTGAAAGCACAACCCATGTGTGTTGAATGTCTTCAATGTAATAATGCATCTACTTTTGTTCTCCAGAGAAGAGGAGTTGCCACTAGGACAAAGAGACTGCAGAGCTGAATCAGGCACCGTATGATTGACTCATCCCTGGTGGACAAAAGCCAATGCTAGGTTTTTCCTGCTGCATAGTGGGCTGTTCCAGTCAGAAAGATGAGGGAGAAAATGACAGAGCTTTTCAGTAAACTCCCTAAGGATGAAACCAACCCAAAATTTCCAACCCAAATAAATGTTTTCTATTTATTTTCTAATCTTCATTTTTATACACTGTAAAGTGCAGCGAAATAGTTAACAGCATGGTCTCAGTTCAGTAACTGCCACTAAAAACCTGGCAACACATTGGCACAAAACTATTTCACAGTGCTCAACACCATTGATTCAGAATTTCTGCAAACACAGGCACACATCACTGTCTTCATCAGGAGTTGTTTCAATTTACTTCATAACTATAGGAATTAGAAACTTTAGATATAACTAAACTGAGATTCTGGAGGACAAAAATACTGGCATCAAACAAAACCAAGTTACCTTCCAACTCATCTGAACTGAGCTTCTGGCAGAAGCAGCAGAAGCTTTTATGCGAGATTTTCCTTACTTTAGTCTCAGTTTCTGAGACTGTACAATTATCACAGCACACACCAATATGTCAGACATATCCTGTTGAAGAGGGAAGAAACTGGAAGAGAACCAGGTTGACTGAAGTCAGAAGACCCACATGTATTTCTTATAGACACAGGAAATAAAATGATTAAATGGCAGCCTTCAATATATCAGTCACTCAGTGTCTCTGTTTGTAAACCAATGAAGTTTGAGGCATCAGGCCTGCTGATGTCATTTATAGGAAGAATTAAAAGAGTTAAGAAAACAGTTAAAAACCCCACATAATTTCAAGAGGTACCTTTGCAATGGGCTTGCATAGAAAGCAAAAAAGAAGCTGTTAAACCTGATTCCCTGACCTTCTTTCATTACTAGATTATCTTTTCTCGTTCCCTCCAGAAAATAAGAATGGAGACCTGATGTCTGCTTGTAAGAGGAGTGTATTTTGAATTGATGGTGAAATCAACAGGATGTGCACATGATCTACTGCCCTCAAAGTCCCTAAATGCTGCTTACTTGGACAATTGTTCTAGGTTCAATTTTGCCAATTAGACAATTTTTTTAAAGTGTTGGCCCTAGAGCTGTTATGGTATTGTATTCTGAACCAGCAGTTCCAATTAGCTTTGGAAAGTATTAGTGACAGCTACTTTAGCAGGAGAATCCATGCATGAAGGTTTTCTTTTCCTTTTGGCAGTTCCGTGTATATACTTCTATAGGAAATTTCCTCAGTGGTTAACAAAGGGGCTGAATGTACATGTCATAGGGACTGAATCTGTCACTGTTTTCTTGGCAAGGGTGGCCAGCTTGTGTCTTTTGCAGAACTTCATCACAAGGGACATTCTGCAACGAGAGCAATGCACTCTGTAGTATACACTACCAGTTGAAAATATATACAGAAAACATATCTATTCAGTATCTTGTACTGTTACAGCACGCAGCAGTGAACACTAAGAAAGCACCTTAACTCAGTAAGCCTTGTCTGCAACTCAGGAAAAAAAAAGAAGGAACCTTCTACCTGCAAAAATCTGTGTTATTGGAAACAGCACAGCTCCTCTGTATGGAGTCTGAAGGGTTTGCTATAGACTGCAATGCTCAACTTAGTTACGGCAGCCCCTTGCTCAGCACATCAGTTTTCTTCTAATGAAGAAATACATTTCTTCAGTAGGGGAAATGGCATGTTTCTGATCTACTTGCACTGCCTCAATGATGTAATTGACATAGTGGAAGTTTTCTCCTTGTTTGCGGTTACCAAGTGTGGCAAAAGGATCCTCTTAAAATAACTAATGGAACTTTAGATTATTTATCAGACAAATCATGACCCATTTCAATATAATTTCACTGAAGATATCTTGTATAAAATCTAGTTTTCCTGCTTCCCTGTTTGCCGGTAATTGATGGCCAGGCCAACTCTGATTCGTGGGTCATAAATATATCTTTCAGCCAGTTGATAGAACATATTTCTATCAAAAACATACTTAGGATTCATTGCTTTGTTGTGAAGAATTATTAATTATTCCATTATTTGGATTCTTTCACAAATAAGTTTCTGCCCCATGGTCTGGGTCTTTTCATGTCATTTAATTTCACGATCAATCTAGTGTCTCCCCCAGCCAACAATAAATGCTGTGACAAATAAATTAAACAAAATCCTAGTCACTATGCCTAGCTCCCTCTATAATGCTAAAGATGAGCTTTCCAGAGTTTATAGGATAACTAACACAGGCCTTAATGGATCACATAGGAGACACAGTCTAGAGCTCAGAAGTTCATCACGAAGAGCATTTGGCCAAATGCACGAACTTGTACCGCTGGAGTTGCAGTACTTCAGCAATACCAGCTGCAACAGTAAGAAATGGGTTGCACCAAATTACTCAACTTAGAAGTGATAACAGCTGTTGTTTTGGCATGTTACTTGAAAGAGAGAACATGGAGGAGTCTTGCTTCCTGAGTTATTTTGGTATCTGTGCCTGCTGAGTGGTGAGAGACTGAACTCTGCAATGACAATGTGAGATTAGACACTGTACTTAAATGCCCCAAAAGCACAAGAAAATGCAGTTGGTTATAGGTAGCCAAAGCAGAAAGAGGCTACTGTACTCACCTGTGATACAAATCATGCCACCCCTGTTTGCTAATATCAGTAAGATCCCTTGATGATCTCTATGAGCTTTCCTCCATTTATCACCGTTCTGTCTGGACTGATTTATGCGTGCCCTTTACAGAACACCACACAGCTGTGAGCACATCACCTCTACTTGTAATCCATACAAAAAAGACCTCATGGCAAGAGAGCAATTACCCACAGGTACTCATTAGGTCCTGCCAGAGAACAAAAGAGGAACAATATAAGGGCCATATCAACCATCCTGTTAGACCTGTACTGCCTTTCACAGTAAGAGTTCACAGCTTCTCACAGCTCTAGAAGAATCAGCAAGTGTAACTTGGCCCTTCTGCTGCCAGAAATGGGTGAACAGCTCATGCAGGTTCTTTTCCACATTCAGACTCCAATCAGATAGATGTATTTTCAGTACTGTTTTGAGGACAGTATAGATCTGAGATATTTTATCTACAAAATAACTAAATTAGGAAAGTCCAGCTAATGACCACTGGGATCAGCCTTCTAAGCTCGTTTGTGAGCAGCAAAACAAACCATTGTTCATGTTGTGAACTGCCAATGCCTGTGAGAATTTCTCTCACTATTCATCTGCAAGTCTATGAGGAAGAATAAAAGACAGTAACGAGTTGCAGAAATGTTCAAGATAGCATCGTACTGCCTACTACTGAAGCAATAGCAATAGAAAAACTGTTCCCAATTGACATTGTAATAATTCACCAAGAATATGACTTCAGTAATCACATAAACTTGTAGTGCTGCTTCATGGCCAGTGAACTTGGGATTTTCTGAATTAATTAAATTGCAGGGAGAAAAAAAAAAAAGCATAATCTCAGGGAAAATTCTGCCTGTTTGCCCAAAATAGAACATTTGGCTTGGTAGTAGAAGCATTACAGTGTATCTGGATTATAAACATTATTCACTGGGAATACTAAATGGAAATTGAAGCTGATATTCATTCCAGGGTTGTCCCACCTACAAGCATCAAATATATATATTAATGGGAAAAACAGTACTGTAGTGGCAAGTTGCATTATTGTTCTCTGGTCTGGATTAATCCAGTCCTGCGGTCTTGGCAAATTTTAACTGCCAAATGGCTTTTTAGATAAGAAGAGTTAAATGCAAAGAGTAATTAAGCATGCAATAAGTTTTTTTTCTCATAAATGGCTGTTGAATTTCTTATTCTGATGTTTCTTTGATTAAAAAACTCCCAAGAGTTCTTTGGGTACCAGGCAAATATTTAAAAGAAGTAATACAGGGTTTATACAATGTGGATGATCTCGGATACAGTTGCTTAATTAAACAGTAAGGTTTACAGAGGCACAGCCCAAGGCACAAAGCTCTGTTTGATTTAGATCCTGGCTATCTGACAGCCATCAGGGTGTGGAAAATGTATTCCTAAACTAACAGCCACCTTTCATTAGATGACAGGCATATCTGTGGTGAGGTATATCAGAGATAGACCCTAGAGTCTAAAACCTCATTTTGTACTTTAGTGAGCAGAAGTAGAAAGAATTTACCTAAGGGTTTTCTGTTGGATTTGTGCATGAGTCCTGTTTACATTCTTATGTTGGGTACAGTTTCTGATGAATGGGTAAGCTGTACATTTAATAATGGTAAAGTTTCATATAGTAGCTATTACTGAAGTGTTATGTAGCTGAAGTGTTTTGGTACTGCCAAAAGGATATTCATGCTGGCCAAAACCTTGAAAGTTTGAACTGAGGACCTCTATAGCTAAAAATAAAACAAACCCCCCCCCATATTACAACCTGAGCTACATAATACAGATTTTCTAGGCAGCACTGTAGAAAACTAAGCACAGCCGCCAAATTACCTACTACATAATTCTTAATGGGATGCACAACATATTATTGATCCAAGTTTAAACCAAAAAAAGTTAATAACTGTTAGACTGATATCCTTTTATTGCAAAGTCTTTCAGGATCTTTGGCTCTTGTGTAAGAATACTTACATATTCCAATTAAATACGAAATACAAATATTAATACTATTACTTATACTTGACAGAGTAAGTTGACATCATAATTGTAAAAGAATTTTATTGATAGTGATTTATTCACAGCCTACTAGAGATTAAATCTTTCTCATACTTATCTCCGAAATTTTTATAAGCTAGATAGGGCCAGGCCAGGTCAGATCCAGAAGCAATTTAGAGGTGCTATGAAAATTTAGATACTCTAGTTGAATGCCTCAGTGCTTAAGAATTGGTCTCACTTTTATCCAAGTATTTCAATTAAGCTGAAATGTGAGTCTGTATAGAGACTTCCAAAAGACTTTTCCTAACTTATGGAAGTTTAGTAGAAAAAGCAGTTGAAATGTAAGCATGGTATTTCTTCACAGATATTAAAAGGTTCTGCTAACATTACATGGTTAGAATACTATTCAGTGCAACTTCAAACAAATGACTTCAGACTACTCTAGAAATGCCAGTTAGTAGTACAGTTGACTTATGGAAGTAATTTGGAATACAGTGGATGCACAGCAAGATTTTGGAGCATAAGCATGATGAACACTTGATTAGTGTGTGTGGCAATAAACCATTTTTCATTTGCCAGAAACAGAAGACAGGACAATGCTGTCTTCTCTTGTGTTCATAGTCTGGCCCAGTTTTCTGCAGGCCACTGCAATATCGGGGCAATGTGCTGAGTGGCTGATGTAAGCCTTTGGGCCTCCATCCATCCATCCATCACCAGGAAGGCCCTTTAACAGCAAGGTTCTATGTGAAGGTCATGCCAGGTGTTAAGTTGGCACAAGTGGGTACTGCACTTGAGCTCAGTAATAAGGTCCTAGAGATCAGCCATCTTACTATGTTCATGTGTGAGAACTGATTAGTTCTCCTTCCTCTCATTCCTGTATACTTTGCCCACTCTGGGTTAGCAATGCCGTTGCAAAGGAAACCCTTTTCTTGGCTCTGGAAAGGTAACAAAAGAAGCTGCCTTGATTTTCTCAGCCCCTGCTGATGTAAACAGTTATATAGTGCACTAAGGCGCTGCATGGATGTGAAACAGTTCAAATGCACCTGTTGAGAGTGGATCAGATAAACGTGTCATGGATTGACTCATCACTGCCATTGCAGCTGTTAAGAGGACTTATAAACCAGAAGGAATGCTTGGAATTGCTAAATGAAATTTACATCATTCAAAGGCAGCATTCAATCTCTCTAGTGCATTTGTAAAAAGAATGTCAGACTCATTGCTAAGAACTTCTTTGATAGTGCTGATAGTACTGTGATCAACCAGACTCTTCGTAGACAGACTCAATACTTTGCAGCCACAGAATGGTCACTACAGATATTAAGAGTTGCTGATAAAATCTTAAGTGAGGAATTAATTTCTGCCAAGTTACTTATCTGAGGCTACGTCGTTTACACTTATTTCAAGGAACAGTCACATGCATATCTAAATACACTTCAAATGTTGATTTCTTGATACACTCAACAGCCTAAGAAATTCTTAATTTATGATTATTTTTACCAATAAAGCATTAGAAATGTTACTGGTGGCCTTCTTATGTCAAAAGGTCTTGTCTTTCCCTTCCTGTCCTGTCTTGCACTACTCTTAAAAATGCCACCCTTAAGAATGAACAAGGAGCTTATTAATACCCCCAAATATCCAAGGTTACAAAAGCCTTTCAAAGATAAGGATCTTCAAAGGAAGTAGCATGCTGACATTTAACATGGGATGAAAAGGTAGAGTGAAGAGAGAGACACTTCAGATCTGAATTTTAAACTCAGTGAACATGGATGTTCAATGTTGGTAAAGCTTAAGCAGAGTGAGAGAGCTATCTAAGGAAAAGAAACCCCACAGCACAGCCCAGATAACCATCAGTTCTATTATTCTTCCAACACAGAAATACATTAAACAGCCATGAAAGAACTGACTTTATGGGTATTCTAGGCTCTGTAAACACTGGTGACTTAGGGATCCTGGATTTTAGACTTTGTGCTTGATGAAAATGGCATATTAATTTTATTTAGCTGGAATCATCTTCCTCTAATGTGAAACAGAGGTAAGAACAAAAAAGCTGTGCATAGTTACTCCGGATAAAAAGCAAATATAGGAAGAGATACTTTCTAAAATGAAGGAGGTAAAATACTGTTGTAGATTCTGACTACTCCAAATACAGTGAAGAGAGACTTGCCTGGACGTAGAAGCTTGTAAGGACTATGGTTTAAGTAGAGTCTAGTCTCCCTCCATTTGCTCTGTATGCAAAACAGTAAATAAAATATTTCAATCTGAAGAAGCTGCTGGACAATCTTTTCAGTTGGCCACTACCTCAGCTGACAGACAAGAACAGACCGCAAAACTCCCAGTATTATCGAAAACATTAGGGGCTGATGTGTAGATGTAAGACGAAAAGTGGTCAGGCTAAGTAAGACAGCAACCTTTCAAAGAAGGGAATTACATCTCTTAGAAACTGTTTTAAAAATACAGCTCACATTATACTGATATACTGATAGCTTCACCCACAGTGTCTGTGATGCTGCACGTTGCTGCACAATTCCCAGTGCTGAGATGGATCCCTTGTTCTTGGCCACTGAGAGGTACGAAACAAGACAAGGTAGATGCTTGAGGAGCAACCCCTAACAGCCTGAACCCTGGTTGAAACAGCTGTAAAAACTGAAGAAAAATCTGAATTACATAACCTGCTGGACTTAGGAACTTCGAAGAGACTGGCGCTTGCAGCCAGATGAGGCTGAGGTGAGTCCGTGCAGTGAGGACAGCAAGCAGTGGGACTCTGCTGCGCCAAGGGCAACAGCGCAGGTTTCCAGGTTTTCTTTTGGTTTTTGGTGAACTGACCATGCCTACACTGTGCCTTACAACTTAACAAATCATTTGAATCTTCAAACTGCTGTGCAAAACAAGTCGTGCTTGCTGAGCCTCTGTGAAGTATGTTCAGTTGCTCAGTCACTACTGAGGTGAGTGCACTGTGCAGGTTTGGATAAGAAAATTTACTGTTGTAGTTTTATCTCAGGTGCAAACAAGGTAGGGAGGAGGTTAGTAAATGAGCATGAGGTCTTGTAGTGATTCAGAGGCTGAGACTACACTGAAAATTGGTAATTTTAAAGTTATGCTTAACTCTCTGCATAATTTCATTCTCCAGCTGATTCAGGTCACTCAAAATGGGAACAAAGTAAAAAGGGAACACAGAAAAATGTTTGGATTCAGATTTTACACAGCTAAGCTCAGTGAAAATAAACCATTAACCAATAGGACTAAAATAAAGACAGAATCCTGTTCAGACCAGACTTAGGACTAGTCTTTAAAGAGCATAAATATATATATTTTTAGCTCAATTGCTGACTGACTTTGCTTGTCAAATCTTACCTTTTTTTCTTTTTTTGTCAATGAATAGCTCACACTGCAAATTATTTATGAGTTTTAGATTGAAAACCCTCTTTTTAGTGTGTGTATGAAAAGACAGAGGAAAAAACTGTAATACATGCAATGATTTTACTTCATATCAGCATCTCCTTTGCCCTCTCTAGATATCAGAAGCACAAAACAAGTTACTACCCTGACCTTGTAAAGAGCTGCTGCTGAAGATTGAATTCCTTGTTTTTCCTAATGACAGTAAAGTTGGCCAAACCACTTCTAACACAGAAGCATTTGTTTTCATTCCTTCAGGGACATTGAGATATTCTCACAATACTTTCACATTTGACCTTCTCTGAGCAAATTGCTAATTTAACTAACAGCTTTCTGATTAAACAGGGCTTTTTGGGTGGAGGGTAGGAGTCTCTCCTACTGGAAAATAGGGGTGAGATCTTTCAGCCCACCTCTCCTCCACAGCACTCCCAGGTTGCTTATTCAATCGTTTTTACTCCTGTCCCTACTTGTGCCAGCAGCAACCTTTGTGCAGTTTTGCTGTTGGTGGTTTAGCAAGATGATTTGGGTGAAAATTGAACAGTTTGTTCATGCACAGCATTAGTTTCAGGAGGATCTGTGTGGCCACAAAAGTCCTACCAGTAGAAAACAGAAAGGTAAGAAAAGTGCCTAGAAGAGGATGGGAGGACTAAACATTTAAACATGAATGTGACTTTAAATTGGTGTAAGTCCCTTGAGATACTGGCCATAAACATTGAATTTTAGGTAACAGTTATTTTAATTTTCCTTCTTTGAGAAAATACTAAATAGAAAAATGATTTGAAAAGAATCAGTGTGTTGCAGTGCCTAGATCTCTGTGTGAAGCATCTTCTGCAGCTTCAGCTGTTTAATTTCAGTGATCAGAGTCCACTGTTATCTTAAAGATGTACACAGCCTGCTTTGGCAGGGCTAAAGCTTCTGAAGGGCTACCTTGAAAAATGCCATTTGAACAAGAGAAAATAAGATCTTTCATTCCATAAGATGTGTTCAAAGACACTCATCAGCAATATAGTCCTAAGCAGGGACAATTAAGAGCACCCAGATTCAGCTGAGTGCATAGATGAGTGCATAAATTTAAACAATCAAATGTACCCACGTTTAGGAAAGTATTTGAAGTGAGGTGTATTTTATTTATAATAAAATTCAATAAAAGCATTCCAATGCCTAAGGCCGACTACCTGTTTAAGTATTTTTCTGAAGCAGAGTAAAAGGAGAAATACAGATTTGAAAGATCAATACTGTCATCTACAAAGAACTGACCATGGAGTGCTAGGGTGATTTTTTTCTTTAATTCATTTATATTTTGGTTGTTTATATTTTTTCCCCAAACTTGTTTTTTTTAATGGATAAAGGTCTCATCCCACATACTTTTAACTTAGTAGCAACAGTGGCTTAAAAAGTCCTTATCTTCTATCTCTTCTGTCTCCCCCATATGCCTTAATTGTCACCTCATCTTCAGAAATATCTATATTATGAAGGAACTCATTGAGAGAAACGAATTTAAAAAAACTTGATCGTCATTGAAGTTATCCATGTTTGAGGGTAATACCATAAGTAGCTACATCAGCACGAATGTGAGTGATGAGCTTCAGGAGGGGACAGGAATGGAAAGGTTGCTTTGAAACTTATCTTGTAGTTACAGGCTGAATTTGAATGACAAGTTTATGAACCCAGAAGCTGTCAGCATCACTTAAGATACATAAAAATTTGTGTGTGCCTTTCTACTGCTTAGGTGTGCAAATAATCAGTTTATATGCAAATTAAATTACATGCTGACTGTTTACATGCTGATTGTGGATTTCTTTAAAAATGATGCCTTAAGCATGGTTCTTTGCTGCAAAGGTACTGGAAGAACAATATTGCAAGCAAAGTATGGGACACGGTTTGTTTCTTGCAAATCCAATCGATCTAATGTACAAATTAAAAGTGTGCTGCTTTTGCTTCCAGTAATGTAAATTCAGGATATTCTTTAAAGTGATATTACTGTCTTACTTCAGCAACTATGAGAATTGTGCACCTGAAATTTATGGCTAGATCCTGGTTCATAAAAAGGTGTCTTAGTGATCTTTTGACTATATAAGGGGCAAAAACTTCCCTAGGACTGATACACTTCTGATAGACAGAGAACTCTGACCATAATACTCCAACATGCATTGTGTTTCAGGTACAAAACTAGATGTTTTTCCCAGCTGTTACAAGAGAAGAATAGGGAGCAGTACCCTGTCGTCCTCTGCACTGCTAGCAATTGTTTAGAGGTGCTTGAAGACTGAGACAAGAGCCATCAATTACTCAGATGATGCACGAGCTGAAACAGCAGCACCCATTGTAGGTTTGTAAGAGGCTCAAGGACCATTTGGGTAAAGGCTGTAATGGTGCTTAGGTATTGTGTTCTACTTGGCACAGCTTGAACTGGTTGGTCATGAATGACAGCTTCATGAAACTGAAATAAAGGAAAATAGGACAGATGGTTTATAGTCAGACCCACACTGTGTCACCTTGATTCCTCTAAAATATTTTTGAAGGAGGAAATGGGCCATCTATGGAGTTCAATGAAGGAACTTCCCAACATAATTTGAGAGCATAAAATCTTGTAAAAATTAACGTAAGAACTGGAAAATATCTGTCGTTTTTAAGCATACCCATAAAACCTAGCACTGTTAAAAAATCAGAATATATATGCCTGGTTACTTTACATCCCAAAATAACCATGTGAGCCTAAATTGACAAAAAACTAGGGGGAGGAAAGAAGCAATTAAAGCTTCACAAAGAATTAGGTTGGCTGTGGTTATTGTAGGGGGTTGCTATTTTCTTCCTTTAGAGGAAGGATCAAGATCAGCTGTAAGTTGTGTCATTATCTGCAATTCTTTTAACAGCAGCATGGTGAAAAGCTGCCAAAGCATTTAAAATTAATTCAGTCAGGCTAAGAGGAGTATGTCAAACTGAATTCTTTGCCTGCAAATTACAAAATTATCTATAGTTAAAATTAGCTTCTACCCATCCTGGAGAGGGAGGAGATGAGCTCCTAAAACTACTGTATGCTGTGATGAGTCTGTGATGTAGGCTTGATGGCCTGTCAGCAGGACTTGCAAAATCGGTTGGTGCTGGTAGAGCTGTTGAGGTGTATACATGATGCACATGTGATTACCACTGCAAAATGAAGGAGGTGATAATAGTAACTGTAAACTATGAATAGCAAGTTATTATCATGAAAAAAGATAAAACCATCTAGATACTGAATTATGTTCTCAATTCTCTTAAAAAATCAGCACAAATAGCCTACTCAACTCTTGCGTAAAGTAAAATTAACTTTTTGAATTATCACTACTAGCTTGAAATGCCAATAAAATTTCCCTTAGCAAATTTGGTTTCAGCCACATCTATCTTCTGATTACTGTCCTTCAGCACAGGGACCATTACAGTCAATTACATTGTTATCTGACTTAAACATGTGGACAGCTCAGTCAGTGACTTTAATTACTTTCTCATCAAAGCCATGTTGGACAGTCTCTGAAATTCCTTCTTTGCCTCCTAGGACACTGTAAAGGACAAACGATTTTTGCATTCCGTTCATCAAACATGACAGGAAATCTTTTAGTTTAGTTATCACAAGTCAAGTTCTACCAAGAAAATGTGTGTATACCTGGATTGTCAATGAGCTCATATCCCTTGAGATCTGTCAGGCATTGTGCACCTTTAGCTTCATGGATTATTTTCAAAAACAATAGGTAAAAATCCACATCTTCACTCATACTCTGAAATCAATATACAAACAGAATCCTTTCCTTAAATTATTCCCTTCACAATGCAAAAATGTTTTCAAGTGGTCTCCCCTGGAATGAAGATTCACACATCTTGTGCTTACATGCTAATCAATGGTGCTCTGCTTTAGCCTTGCCAGAACTTCTGGATGGGGCATATATGTTTTTTTTCACATTGAGTAGGGCTTCTGGTCCTATCTGTAATTCCCAAGACATCACTCTGCAGTTATTTTCTAGCGTGTTCTAGAAATTCAAAGCATCACATCAACAACAACAACAACAACAACAACAAAAAGCTCAGACTGTTTGAAGATTATTTTGAATGTGCAATGAACTTAATAATACTTAAGTACTTATAGTTACTGAAGTCCATGGACACGTGGTTAAAGAGAGAAACAGGATGCAATTACTGGGTGTTCATATCATCAACAAAAGGATGTTGCATTATTGTAGAAAGCAGGGCAAATACTTATAGCAGATGAATTTCATAAAACTACTAAAAACAATTGCCCCATGGGGCCATAATTAAAACTTTTTAATCAAGAACATTTATTTCCACAGAAGGTGTATTTCAAATTCACTGATTTCTGTTTGATAGCTACAGCTGCCAGTCAATGCATCTAAAGGTGACATTTGAGCCAATGTCTGAATAAAAATATTCATGGCCTGAGACAGAATAAAATTCTATGAAATGATAGTCTAAATACTGTTGCCTTTAGAACAAACAAAAGTGCAGCTGTTCATTTCATGAAAAACAGATTTAGACATATGCAATCAGGGTGACAACTGCTCAGAGATGTGATAGCTCTGATTGCAAAAGGGACAATTACTCCTACAGGGTTTCTAGAATCAATGAGAGACCTGGGTCACCTAGTCAAACTCCTGCTCAAAGGAGAATCAACATTGAAAACAAGCCAAGAGATTCAAGCCTTTAGATAATCTCCAAGGAGAGAGGGTTCACAACCTCTCTGGACAATCTGTTCCATGATTAATTGTCTTCTTGATGAATTTCTCTTCCCTCTTACATACAATCATAACATCTCTTGTTTCAATTTATGATCACTGATTCCCATACTCCTGTTGTGCAACACAGAGGAGAACTTGCCAAGAGGAGGGAGCAATATTTTCTAAACATTTTCCCTAAGTACCTCTCCCACTGGCCACCGTCAAAAATAAATTATTGGTCTAGCATGACCTTCAGTTTTATCAAGTGCAGTTTTATCATGTTCCTATGACAGAACCTCCATCACTTTTCTACACAGACCACTGAATAATAATTACTAGTTTTTAGCACTTCTGCTCAGCAATGACTAATGTATAGAAAAATGAAGGGGAAAAAAGGGTCTGATCTACAGATATTACAAAATATGTTTGTCATTAAATGCCTTGCATGTAATCTTGAAAACTGGATTAATTTTCTTGATAAAACAACGTATGGGAAACATAACAACAGAACCTGGTGAATTATGGAGCCGGGATGAGGAATAGAAAAGCATTGAGAAAGAGCATGAAAAAACCCATGTAGGTGCCAAACGTGCATTTGTTACTATGTGGCACTACGATTCTGAACTGGAAAGTATCATCTCCCACTGCATTTTCTCACCTCTGTCCTTACATAAATGTGCAAGACGAAGAAATTGCAAGAGGTACAATGGAGGTGGGGATGCATGATTACAACCACCCTCACTCTGGGAGGCACCCCGGCATTGCTGAAAGAAACAACAGGTTCAAACCTGAAGCAGTGCAGTATGGAGCTGATGAAGCTGTTGCAACTAGTGACCTGACAGGTTTGTCAGCATGGAACAGAAGCACGTGTACCATAAAGGGTTTGGCTAATGCAATGGAGTGCTATCACATGACAAGATGACTGTTCAATAGGATCTAAGCAGAATTGTTATCAGGAATTCAAGTGGGCTGGTATTGAGTTTATGATCTGAGCACACTCTCTTGATTTCTTCACACAGAGTTCACATAGACTAGCAGATTGAGCTCAAACGTATCATTTAAATATGTCTTATTAATTTCTGAGTTTATGTTGCATACAGAGGCACATGGGGCACTGGGATTTCTATGCTAAATATTAAGGAGAAAGTGCTGCATGCACTGACTTCTGTCCACTGTTCTTTTGTAACCTCTGCCTTCATCTCCTTTATACTTGGAATTCTTAGCCTGTGCTGTAAAACCTGCTACTTCTTTAAAGAAAATAATTTACTTTAGGATAAGTTTGTAGAGGGAAACAGTACCTCTTATTATAAAAGCTTCCCTTATAGCCTCAGAGCATCATGATTCCAATGTAATTTGAAATTCATTTAGACAAGAGAAAAGTAGATTGCATGCCATTCTTAGAGCTGTGATCCTCACTGGCTCTGTCAAACCATACACTAGCAGTCTTCAATTGGCACTTCCAAAAGAAAGAGGTTTGAAGAACATGTTATGCAGAAGAAGTTTCTGGAACATTTACTTGAATTAAAGTAAGCCAAAATGAGCTCTCAAGTCATTGTTTCTTATAAACACACAGTAACTTGTAAATACTCATTAGAAGCACAAACCATGGCAGATCTTTTGCTCCTTTTAATTTTAATTTCTTAGTTTTTAAAACTTTTTAGACTTGGTTTATGAAACAAATACTGGTAGGGTTTTTTTTCTCTTGTTTATTATCGTATGGAAGTGCATGAAGAATATATCTTTGGGCACTTATAAAAAAAGGTGTAATCATTAAGGCACTGCAAGTAGGATATGGAAAATTAGTACAAATTTCTCAGTTGTGCTGTGGACTTCCTTTTTCACTCTTGACAAATGTTCAAAAAGCCTAATACCCTTCTCCTCCAAACTTAGTCTGTTTGCATGCTAATTTCATTTGAGAAGAGACACTAACCTAACAAATGAAGGCAGAAGATAACATGGGCTAAGAGAAATGCAAATCCTCCTCTGTTTACTGTAACCCCATGCAATAAACTGGCAATGATGCCAGTTAGTTAAAATGTTAATTGCTGCAAGTATGTAATTTTACCCCTGAATACACAAACATTTTGTCTCAGAAGCTGCAGAAAACTTTTACAAGGCCACAGACAAGTAAGCTTCACAGGCATTTTTGTGTGGTATAAGGGATCTCAAGTTTTAACATTTAGTGTATGCCTCTATTGGATGCATTACGTGCTGCCACTTAAACTGGTTTAAGAAGCTGCCACTCTCCTTGCCTTGAATTGGCTTACACCTCCACACCTCCCCCAATGCTATCATGGCACATGTGAAATCATGGCTCTGCAGCAAACTGGATCAGTTATGTCATCCAGCCAAAACTGTTTCTGTCCATGTTATCCTTCAGCAGGATTAGTTCTGCACAAAGAGAGAGTGAGGATTGGATGGTTGGGCTCAGAGGCTGGTGGTTAATGGGATGTATTCTACCCAGAGTCTCGTGAGAAGCAGAGCACCACAGGGGCCTGTCCTGGGGCCTTTATATCTTTATCAGTCTCTGTCAGGGGGATGCAACATTGCACATTCATCAGATGAGCAGATGGCACCAAACTGAGGGTGCCAAAGGCAGGGCTGCTTCCTGGACAGGCTGGAGGAACAGGCCAACAGGAACCTTATGAAATTCAGTAAGGACAGCATAGTCCTGCCCCTGAAAAGAAGAATGGCTGGCAGCAGTCTAGACTGGGGACAGACTGGTGGGTGAGTGGCTCCAATGAAGAGGCCTTGAGGACCATGGCAGACAGTCAGTGGCACAGATTCCCCATGTTCCCTGGTCGAACAGCACCCTGAGTACTGTCATTAAAAGCACAGCTGGTATATTGAGGGAACTGATGAATCCATTTATGCAGCACCTGTTAGGCCACATGTTAGGCCATACATACACACATACAAGTCCAGTTTGGGGCACCCAATACAAGATGCATCGATCAACTGGGCTGAGCTCAGCAGAAGGTCACTGAGAAGGTCAGGGGCTGGTGCCCTTGCCCTGTGAGAAGATGCTGCAGGACCAGGGCTTGGTCAGCCTGGAGAACCTATGAGATCATCAATAAGATGGAGCTAGGCTCTTCACAGAAGTGCAAGGTGGGAGGATGAAGGCAATGATGTCAAGCTGAAACAAGGGAGGCTCAAACTGAACAGAATTAAGGAACTTTATCCCCATGAGGACAGTAAGGCAGTGTCACAGGCTGCCCAGAGTGGTTTTACAGTCCCCATCTTTAGAAATGTTCAAGATCTGACAGGATAAAGCCCTCAGCAGCCTGGTGTGACCATACTGCTGCTTCTGCTTTGAGCAGAGGTCACTTTCAACTCCAGTGACTCTGATTCACACAGAAGTGTGGGAACATTAGAACTGGCTCTGCTATAGACGAAACATATATGGAAGTGTGCTATTTATCCCCAGGATCGTGTAGCTGGGGCATATTATGTCAGCAAATGAAACAATACTTTCATCCCTAAAAACACATGAAAAAGAAATACTATGGTATTACACTCTATTCATTAACAACTACTGGATAAGCAACACAAGGAACTTCATTACTAGAGATTGTGTTTATCTCTCTCTCTATATATAGTCTATATTTTTGTGTATTTATATCTGTGAGTATGCAAATATGTCACTGCTTGAGAGGTTTATCCCACACAAAAATTATTCTGTGCAGAGTGTTTGTTATGGTGTTACATTTCTTAGCTGTCTCCACAGTGAGAAGAGTTAAATGTTTAAGAAGATTTTAGAGGGCCAGAACTGGTTCTAAGGGTGTGGAGAGATCCGGATTATGCATCACTGATTATATGAAATCAGATGGTCGATGAAGCTGATCTCTATAGACACACTTGTGCCGAGTGATTGCAGTACTACACGTGCGTAAAACTATCTTGGATATATTAGGAAATAATTAGCTGGTTGTGCTTGTGTGCATTGTACTTCAAGAGATGGATAAAATGCTGGATTTAAGAGTAAAATAAATATCAATACTTTACAATTCTAACACTCTCCCATGATGCTTGAGATATGAATTACTGATGTTCCTTTCACATTGTATTGTAAGGCAGGCATGCTTGATCCTCACCTTCTCAGATGAAGAAAGAGATGCACTGATATTGAATGGCTTGCCCAGGATCACATGTTAAATCTGTGATGGAATCACAGAAAACCCCTGCGTATTAAGGGCAGCATGTCCTGTGCCTTTCTAAGCTTATCTTCCATTTTCTTTTTCTGCTGAATAAAAAGGTTGCTGGGTCAGAGAAGCTGGTTTTTACCTGCCAGTGAACAATCAATCACAACCTACCTTGGTACCAGTGTTATTCCTTAATTTAACAGTGTTTTTCCAGTCTGTGTACAAACACGAGCATCAGCTTTACCCTGGTAGGTAGCAGCTGCAATTGGAATGGAGCTGCTGTGAAAGATGCTGATATCCATGTGATATCATCTTGAAATTTAGCTTTGTAAGAGCAGAAAAAGAAAAAGAGATCTTGGGAAAGGAAGAGCAAGAGAGAAAGAAGGGAAAGAAAGGGAACACCTTTGTGTGTTATTATAGCCATAATTTCCAAGTTGTGGTAGAAAAATTAAAATATGAAAAGGAAAGATTAGTGTTAACAGTCACACCAGGCCATAAAAAGTTCAGCCTGATCTGCATAGTAAACTTTCTGGAGACAAACTCATGCTTAGTATAACAAAGTGGAAAGTTTACTGTATGGTTCACTGCATCTCCTAGAGGAAATCCATAACAAAATACACTCAAAATACTGTATTGCATGATAACATGGAAAGTGCACCATTGAAAAGCTTTATGATTTTTTTTTTTTGCCAGGCTCTTGCAAAACACCTTTGAATTTCGTTCTGCAACAGATACACAGCTTTTACCATGTGCACCACCATAGAAACAGCTATTACTATTTTTTCATTTAATTAATTTAAACTATCATAACTTCTTTTAAAGATGCCATATTTTGGGAGTTTAAAACACTTATCACTTGATTTTTTTCCCCCCAACTTAACACGGCAGTTGGAACACTAATAATAAAGACAACTGAGATTTACTTGTCTTCATTCTCTCCAAAGCTAAGCACAATGTATTTTCAAGTGAAACATACTACTTGCCAGAATTTTTTAGAATGAACATTCAGAGAACCCTTACATTATGGTGTGAATAAATACCAGCTAAAAATCTGGCAAACTGTAGAGAATTGTCAATAATAATAATAATAAAAAAAAAAGTGGAAGCTTAACTTAATGGAGAAAGATGTATGTAACTATCTCTTCTTTTTTTCTGTTGATATACTTTGCTCATTTTCTCTCTGTCATTTTTGGAAAGTATAGCTAGTTCAGCCTGCCTTCCTATGAAAGCTTCTTCCATCCTTTCAATAAAGTAACACAGGTGAAAAAATCACATCTTTATCAATGTTCAGAGAGTGGGTGGGCACAATGTGCCTTTGCCTTGGGTCTGGTATTTCTTACACACACACTCTGTGTCTTAACTTTTCCCATTTGGAGGCACTGACTGCTTTCACTCTTCTGGATAAAGTACTATCTTTCTTCTTGCAAGGGTGAGGACACTGACATTGATTCTCATCAAGCTTTAATTTAAAGAGGACAAAATAATCGAAACATTATGTGCACACTTGTCTGCCCTCATCTCCACAATGCAGCATAATTCAAAAACATTTAATATGTGTTTTCATCTGAGAATGCCCTTTCTGGGCAAATGACAATTTTGGGTGTTTTTTTGAGGTTTGCCCTACAGGCCATAGTAGACAGGAAACAGAGATTAAATAAAAATGACATTAAAGAAAAATCCTAAGTACAACAGTTTCCTAGAAACTTTGCTATCACTACTTTTCAAAGGTGACCCAACATAACCCTGCAATGGGGGTCAAATGCTACCAAAACACAGGAATTTCATGTAGTATTGTCTGCTGTGTGAGGGGAAGATGTGGAATGGGGAAAATTTGTCCTTTCTGAAGAGCAAAAAACCAACAATCAAAATCATAGAAACTTTAGGAAATCCAGTAGCATTGCTCCAAGGCTGACATCCAACATACTGCAATACATTCCTCATCAGCTTAAGGTACATAGAGAAGAAATGAGTAAAACTATCATACAGGGTGGGATACAGAACTCTCCTGTGCCCCACACTGACCTCACCTGGCTTCTGCAAAGGCCAGCAGCAACCCAACCATTTCTGTGCACCCAGTCTTGAGCTGAGAGTGATTATCTGTGTTTAAGAGTGGGCATGTCTGAAAGGTCAACTATTCCACAGCTTGGTGCCTGACTTCCCAATCTGCTGGGAATAAATGTAGTTTTGGTTGGGGCCATTCAGTAAGAATTATACATACATACATACATACATACATACATACATACATACATACATACATACATATATATATATACATGAATATATATATTTATGAATTATATATATGAATTATATATATATGAATTATATATACATATGAATCATGGTATCAAATATCATGATTCCTAGTCTCCCAAAATGAAGCAGCACGATTTTATGTTTTAACCACACTGCTAAAACATTCCAGCCAGCTTTAGAACAGATCCTTCCAGCCTGCTCAGGAACGGGGCCCTGCCCAAGGGGCTGAGGGGCTCCGGCAGGTGCCCTGTGCTGAGCTCCCTCCCACCCCTGCTTGCAGCCAAGTGAATGCTCCTCACAACAAACCCACATCACCGTCACTAAGGTGACCAAAGTGAGGTCAAACTCATTATCTGTGGTGATGTTACAACTGTTGTTAGGAAAAAACGTAGCACTCAGGTGATGGCTGTCTTGTGAGGGGTCTGTGGCAAGACAAGATGAAGATGATTAGAAACCAGTTGTAGGTATTTCTCAGACTGCTCTCAGACTGTTTTCTCTTTGGTTAACCCTCTTCAACCCTCACCCAGGCACCAGTAAAACTGATTTTCAAGCTGCTCATAGTTTCAAAGGAACCACATGTTGATATCAGGAAAAAGATACTATCACTGAGGGTTCAAGAAGGAGAATAGTAGGATAACTAAAGAACATAAAGTGGTTCCAGTGATCAGTGCATGAACATTTCAAGTCTTGAAATAAATTTGACAGAAGGATGATACCTGTTTTGAAAACCAAATTAGAATTTTTAAAAGCAGGTTCTGGCCTGAACTTACTTTGAACACTTAAAAATGCCCCCACTGAGACCACTTGGGTTTAAGAAAAATACAAAATAAAAGAAGAAATTGCTGTTCCTTGGTCTTGGTCTGCTTTTCCAGAAGCTACCACACTATGCATACTATTTTCAACTCATGAACTGTTTAGGCATTACTTCACAGCTAGAGTGCACAGAATTAAAGAAATACAGTGTAGAAATTACATGCATTCACAACCTTCACCATTTCTCCTTTAAAAAGTGGGCAAAGAATGGCTGTCATTTTGATTATGGCTGTGTATGTCAGCAGGAAACTGAGAGTGTATGTCTGTTGAATCACAGGATTGGATAAAAATAGATTTATTTAGTCACCAGTACAATTAATCACGTATGTGTATATATAGATACATAGACAAACTATTTATAGATTTAAAATTTCAGTAGGTATGCATGCTCTTCAACACAGCACATCTGATGGTAGCAAGCAGAAGGGTCACAGTAATTAATAGCCCAAGTGTAAATCCCACTTCCTATTGTGTGGCTGATGAGACCATTGAAAATCAAATGCTTCTGGTTTTAGGTGAGAGGCTGCTGATGTGGCTGGTAGGAAAGGCATGCTCTTTCCTGGGGGCATGACCTGACCCCGGCCTTTCTTCTGCCTTCACTCTGTGTCCCATCAATTCCACCACCAAGGAAGCACGCGAGGAGGACTTTTCCCATCTTCCTTTCCTACTCCTGGACTCAGACTCCCTCTCCCGGCTTCTAGCACCACTGCACCTTGTCCCCCTCCCTTTTTACTCCTGTCCAGAGATTAAACGTGCCTTCAGTGTCACTGCTCCCCACACAAACTTGAGGTCAGATTCCCAGGGCTCCACCACAGCACCTACTTGTGTCGGTATGGACCTGCCTTTTGCTGTTTTCTCATGTTTCACCTCTAGTAGAGAGCTATCTAACAAAGGTGCCACCAGAAAAAGTTGACAGTTCACAGCATGGGGATCTGAAGGGATGTCACATCTGGACATCCCTTTTGTGAGATGCTTCTCAGGGTATCATGGTGATGAGATGAGCTGACACCTTACCTTCATGGACTTGCTGGCAAACGCCCCCAGTTGACAGCATGGCCAGCTCCTCTGATTCTATCATCAGATGAATTTTAATTTGCCAACTCTTAGTGTCAAACAATATTTCTATTTCAGTCTTGCAAGATTTCCCATTTTCATAATAGTCTTGGCTCAGTGGAGGTAAGATGTGGGCACTGCTGTAGGTGCATGCTGCTGCCCTGGTAAAGGGTGCATGCATTCCCATTGTTTCCAGGGAGACAGAAAGGTCTTAGAGAAGATTTATTTGTGGGTTCCACAAACAATTGTAGACAAGATGGGACTGGATGATGTAAAGGAGCAAGAAAATGGACAGTGAGAATAGTGTTGGGTATAAAGCAATAAGAAGTAGAGGAAAAAACCTTGATGAAGTTCAGGAACATGCATAGACTCATAAATAAAATGGGCCAAGAGCCATCATCTGGCTCTGAGAATATAGTTTGTATCCCAGTAGTTATAATTGTCTTCCTTCTTCACCTCCATCTCCCCAAAACCCCAAATACAGACAAGCAGGACAGTGCCATCCAAACTGCCCTCTGGAAGCAGTCCCTGGGGCTGTGCTGATTCCCCATGGAGCCTAGCTGTTGCCTGGAGAGTACTGGCGGCTTGGGCTCGGGCAGTGCACACCAATGTCCACCACACCCTGGTCTTGTTTCATGTCCCTCAGTACATACACATATGGAGGATGTGACAACTTGCAAAAGAAGAGGGGAACACAGGCCACAAACAGATGTGGAGGACCACACAAGTCAGGACCAGTGGAGAAGCAAGGAAAAGTATTATTTGGATAGCCCTCTGTACAGGCTGATTGTTGTAGGATGCAGTAAGGTAGCAAGGCAGATTCCCACCTAAGCAAGGGAAAACAGATCAGCCTTAAAGCAATGGACAAGGAAGTCACTTCCATGCATAGGTGTTGACTTATTGATGAAATTTGAACCTGAGATGACCATAGATAAATTTGAAGTTGTCAGCTTCACTCTAAAAGTGAAATTATAACATGATAAACAAAATCAATGCCGTTAAAAGGACCTCATGATTTGTAAGCCAGTCTTTTTTTTTTTTTTTTTTTTCCTGAAGAAACACACTCTTGTTTAACACCTCACTTTGGTACCAGTGAAAGCAACAAAAAGGATAAAATTGCTCATCTCATTAGCCTAATACTATCAGTGAGCAGTGTGTATTACAGTGGCATGGCTTGAAAACATCATTCATCAATAAGTGACATAGTTATCAGTTCACTAAAGTAGAATTTACCTGCTACAAAGCATTTAAGGTTGCTGAAAATTTTTTTGTACCCTTTGTGCTCCTGGCTACTGCTCTAGGTCTCCCTGTTTTCACTGAGATTATGGATGAGATCAGAAGTGAAGTCTGGTGAACTTTTCCCTTCTAGTCTGTAACTCCAGAGTCAGTGTCAATGAGAGTTGTAGGTGACAGTGGAAGAGACAGTAACAGCCCTTTCCATTCTGAGATCAGTGAAAGGGGGAGTACTGCATCTGGTTGGGATGGAGTGAACTTCTATCAGCCCATACGGCGCTGTGTGTTGGAACTGTGGTTAAGAGCGTTGGTAACACACTGACATTTGGGTGCTGCTGAACAGTGCTTGCACAGCACCAACGTTTCCTCCTTTTCCTACTTTGCTCCCCCTCTCCTGAGCAGCAGGCTGAGGGTGAACAAGAACCTGGAAGGGGACACAGCTGGGACAGCTGAGCTGAACTAAGAACAGTGCATGTCCTAAGGTATCACGCTCAGCAATAAAACTGTGGGACAGGAAGCAGGAAGTTGGGGATTTTGGCTTCCAAGGTGGCCACTGCTCAGAGACTGGCTGGGCATTGATCTGTTTTTGGAAGCTGCTGAGTGATTGTCTTTGCAGCACTAGTATAGTCGTTATTTTTTTTTTCCCCTTTGCTTCACTTATTAAGCTGTCTTTATCTCAACTGTCAGGAGTTTTCTTGGGTTTCCTCCTCCTATTCTCTTCCCTGTACTCCTGGAGGAGGCAGGAGGAGTGAGTAAACGGTTGTGTGGGTGCTTGGCTGCTGGCCAGGGTCAACCCACTACATTAGGATTTTAGCCCAGCCTTGTAAAACTTTTACCAAAGTGTAAGGAGTGCTAAGTATATTTTTCTTTCACACATAGAAACAAATAATATATCTATTTAAAATACAATTTTGTTAATAAAAAGGAAAAATAAATAAAAAGTTGATTTAATTGCCAGATTGGTTGCAAATTTTAACATTGAAATATACATTTAACCAAAGTTGTCTTCAATTATATCCCAACACTTGAAAGTGCAGAAAACTGCAGAAAAGCTGTATTTCCTAACCAGCCTTTTATCTTTATGGTTGTAAGGAAACAGCATAGCTGACTTACTTTGATGACTGCATAGAAAAATCTTGCAGTGACCCATCCGAAGTAATTTTTTTCAGCAGAGACAAAAACCCCTTGAATATCTAAAGAAAGAGGCAAATTTTCATTCCAGTTCCTACTTGTTATAAAGACTCAGGCATAAAACAGAAAAAATGAATGTCCTTCCTCATCTGAAAATTTTACTTCTCAGACTTGGCGTATTTATTGGAGTGCATATAGTGCCTTTATCTTTTAATAATCTTTGTGAAATTAAGTTTGTACTCAATATACTTTGGTCAATTATGTCCTTAATTTCAGCTATTCTAATATTTTTTTCTGCTTCTGAAATCCTGTTCTGGCAATGACTTCTGGAACCAGACTGGGGTGCTGTCCAATCCAGGACACCAGTTGTCCACGATGTGGTAGAAAAAATAAGGACCACCTGCAAACCATGTCCCAGATAATGGATAAGGAAAGCTAAAAAACCTTTAGAAAAGGAAACTAATTTTCTCTATTACTGCAATGTAAGATTTTTATGACCTATGGTTTTGTTCTTAAACAAGCTATATTGGCATAGGAACACATAACCAATTTTTCAATTCAGGAAAAATTGCATGGAAAAAATGTAGAGAAATGCCACACTGCACAGATTTCCGTACTTTATATTCTAGTAATTATAACAGTAAATAATCTTCTGGAGCTTTGTTTTTCAAGATCAAAATGTGCATAAATAACTGAAGGGAGAGTGTTAAAAAGAATGGAACCAGACTCTTCTCAGCGATGCCCAGGACAAGAGTCAATGAGCACAAAGTGAAACATAGGATATTCCCTCTGATCACAAACATATTTTTTCTACTGTGAGGGCCATGGAACATTGGAACACAATGTACCGACAAGCTGGGGTCTCCATACTTGGAGATACTCAAAAACTGCCTGAAAATGATCTGACAGGAATCGCCCTGCTTTGAGCAAAAGGGTTTGACTAAATGATCACCAGAGCTTTCTTCCACACTCATCTAATCTGTGATTTTGTGATTTGCCACCCTTTGCTTCACTTAACCATTGGTTCTCCTAACCAACCGTGGGAGGAAATTTTGGACCCTTGGTTTTCATTTAGTTTTGCAGTCAGCTCTCCATGGCACCCAAATCTACAAACATGGTTTTACAAACCCTGTAAGAGATTAATGGAGGTTTGGGTTCTGGAGGGGATGTTCCTCTGCTTGTTTCTGGAACATTTTCTCCTCTCCTGGATGGTGCACTGTAACATAATATTGCAGTATGTCAAGGCAAACCAGAAATGGCACGATACCTCTCTTGGCCTGACTTGTGTTCAGTCATTTCTTTTCATATCTCAGGAGGCATTTTAACCCTGTCTACATGACTGGTATCAGCAGGGATCATGTACAACCTTGTGGATGGTAGATCCAGTGGTTCAGTGTAGCTGGTTTGTGCCTGGATCCAGTGAATGAAATGAAGCTCTTTGGCCAGAAGTGCTCCAGCCTCCTGTCAGTGTTCAGCTGTAGTTTTGATTCTCTTTGTAATATGGTGTCTGGTCCCAACAGAGCTGGGTCAGCTGCAGCCGAACAGCTGTTCTACTTGATGTTGTACTAAACACATCTTTCTCTGTGCACAGTCTGTCTTCCTCTGATCAGACCTTTCAGCTTGGAAGGCTTGCCACTATATTGCACAAAGACTTCAAATTTCTCCTTGGGGTTTTCATCCTCCTAAGTCCTTTCAGTCAATTGCTTCACTGTCACCATGACAGCTTAAACCTATCTTTAATGCTTCTGTCCCATGTATCTCCTAATTTCCAGCTATGAATAATTCTTGCTGTTACTTTTTGTTCATAGATACCTGCCAGATACTGGCTCTCAAAAACAAATAACTTGGTGATGCTTTAGCCATTTTCTGATTTAGCAATCTCATTTTCTGACTTTCTCCTAATGGATAAATTTGTGATCCTCCACTTGAATGATTCCAGTGCCTACATGTTCCTATTTCCAGTTCTCTTTTTCTCTTCCCTAAGCATGACCTGCAACTCCTCAATGCTTTGTACTTCGCATTACAACCTGATTTCCCCGTTCCTTTTGTCTTTTTTAAGGTTGTCCAGTCAAGTAGCATTTCACCCTACACATCATCAGTGATACACCCCTGTTCTGCCTGTGTTTAATGCACAGAAATAGCTCCTTTCATGTCTTTTCCATACTAACACCACCATCCTGTAGAATTATAATAGGCAACTCAGTGAAAGGAGACAGAGGGCATCAGGCAATGTACCTGTTGTGAAGTGATGACAGCAGAGCATCCCCACCCACCGTTTTAGGTAGATGACATGACCTGGGGCATTTCCTGACCCTTCTCCCCTCCTGAATGCAGGGCAGCAGGGCTTCACACAAAGAAGATGCAAAGGAGTGCCACTTGTTAGACTTGGGTTTGCCTTACACTGTGACACTCACACAGGTAGGACAGAGGGAAATTGAGGAACACAAAGAAAAGAGTGGGTGCTTGTTTCAAAGCCGTGCTGCAGTCAAGTGAATATTGCAGAACTAGCTCCATCTTTGTGACCTAGCTGTAATGTAGCAACAAAAAGCTTCTAGTTCACAGGTGTCTGCGAGGGGATGGTTTCTTAAGCTTTGCTTACAAAAGCAAAAGTGTTTGTGTTACCAAGGTAGGATGGAGGGAAATCTAAGGCTGCTGAGGTTGAACAAATAAATGTAAATGTGGGAAAGGAGCCCTTGTGCCAGTACTCGTGCCACAGAGGGAGGTACTCCAGGGCCCTTGATCTTGCACTGAGCTCTTCAGCTCTTGCACTGCTGAGTTTCTAAGAGGCTCTTGACTTTTATTCCTTTACCCAGATTCTAGTAGGTTATGGTCAAGGGGTCTACCGTGCTAGCCAGCACTGGCCACCAATAAAGAGAGCAGACTGCCTCTTGGAGCCATTTTCAGGAAAACCACAGTCATTATTACCTATACTAACTGCAAACCCCAAATACTCTGCTCCCTACCCCAATAAATTTACCATCTTGTTGAGGACAAAACCTGTCACATCCTCCTCATACCTGTCATCACAATTATCTCATCTTCTGTCTCTCTGCCTCTGCTTTCCCCAAAATACAGCTCCTCATTGTCCATCAGCCCACATCTTCTTGCTGCTCTTTTGTAGTCTCTCCAGTCTCTTTCACCTACAGCAAGAACTTCAATAAAATACCTGGATTCTTAACAAAATTATCCCCTTCTTTGTTCTCCTCTTTTTGTGCTTCCTCACATCTCATCTCCATGGATAGATAAGGCAGATGGCAACCTATGAAACTGTTTATTATATTCAGTGGTAGCAAATGGACTGTTTATCTTCCCTTTCCATTTTTTTTTTTTTGTTTCTACTTTTACCTCCACATGTTTTAACTCACTATGAGTTACTCTTTTTAGTATCTGTAGGCATGGCATATACCACAATTTTGTAAGTTTGACAAGTACTTATAAATATTATCCCAATATAGAACAGTAATTAAAGAGAAGGAAAGGAGTTCTTCCAATACTTTTTGTGTATTCCTATATGTTCCTTGACAGAATTCTGCTTATTTAAAACTTCTTCAACTTTCTGTTACTTTTCTGTAAAGACTGTTATGGTATACCCTCTGATTCCAATTTCCCATCTTTATGTTCTCAAAGTCACACTTTGAACTTCAGCTTCAAAAGGCAAGATATCATGAAAGAGACACTGTTGAAATTGTAGCTCTAGCAGACCATTTGTGAGAAGAAAACAGGATGCTTTCATGTATTAACTTATTTGACACAAATGCTCTGTTCTGCTCTGAATTCATATAGTTTGAATCAAAACAGGAAACTAGAATTTTGATTTAACAGCATAAACCACTCTAAATTTCCTTAAAGAGTCTGAACAATAGTAAACTTTTAACTGAACACTGCTTGAGTGTGGAAAGCAATCGGTATTTGAGTTTGAGTTTGAGTTTGTTATGCAACCAGGGGCAAGAGCAGGTAACTTGAATGTTAAAGTGAACAATTTGCATTGTGCTGTAACTATTTTGTTGCTGAATGGTGTAGTGTTCCTGCATACCACTGCTCTCTCCATTACTGAGAGCTTGATTTCTCATTGCTTTACACCTCTTGATGTGTTTTATGCCCATGTAAAGTGGGCATTTAAAAACACTCTTTTGGTTTAATCATATTTCATACCTTCTTTGTGCAGTATGAAGAGAACAGACTTTATGTCACTCCAGATGTCCATTACCGTAGACATCATGATCTCTTAACTGACTGAATCTGTCAGTATTTGGAAGCATAAAACCATACTCATTTCAGGAACTAGTGCCTTAATGTATTAATTTGCCATTTTTAAAGTAGTTGTTTTCCTTGACTCTTGCACGCCCATTTTCTCTTCCCCATATTAACATCACAATAGGAACATAAAGAAGCTTAAAGATGCCAGATGGCACCTCTGGGGATGAGGGAATACCCTGCCAGTGTGCTTCTAGACCACTTACTCCCAGCTTGTTATATGGAAGCTGGAGGTTCCTCTATTCTAAAATGTAAACATGGTTGACAACACCTGGTTCCTGAGGTAGTTATTAGGGAAGACAGCAACTACGGGAGACATGCTGAACCTCAGCCCACAAAATCATTAACTCAATGAACGCATTTTCGTTTTTACGATGTTCAGACCATTAGATGACAGGACAAGATTAACAGAAGAAAAGGAAAAAAAAAAGAAAAACACAACTTTAATCAGAGCTTTGTGAAGTGTGCTAATTATCTTCAGGGAATAAGATGCCACAATGAAAGACTGTGGTTTAAACTCCCTTTTTTAAGACTCTGGAGCTTGCATTTGTTCTGAGCGAACAGCGTGTTGGGTAGGGACTCTGGGGTAAACCTAGAGTGGATGTGTTTTGTGATCAGTGGACTGTGTAATGAAATACTGATGCAATATATTTCCCTTTTTCTGCAGGGGAGTCCCTCTGGGATTTGATATAGCTACATTTGATATTATAAAGAATTTAAAACCGGTAATAAATGTGTGCTTATCTGTTCCTAAACAGCAGGTATGAATGTTGATGCACTGACTATTTATAATGTGTGGAGGTTTTTTTTTTTTTGCCAAGCAATATAACAAATGTGCCTGACTTTGTTTTCTCTTAGCAGTTTGGAACTGTTTTATACGCACACCATGTATTTGCAGCCCCAGCAAGGAAGCTGAAGGAGCCAGCAGGATGAGCGAAGCATCCAAACAACTGCAAGCCTACATGTCTACTCCTTTGCTTGAGCCTCCTGCTCATCCTTCTCTGTTTCTGGTTGCTTTCAGCTTCCCCTTCACCCATCCTCTACTGTGGGTTTCTGGTAGTGTATTTACTCTCAGAGATGCAAGGAATGAAGTTTGACCTGAATTCCCATTTGGGGTTTTTCAGCTTGATAAACTCTAGATTATGTGCCCAGTAGCATCTATTCAACCCCCAGCCATCCTGAAGAACGCCACCAGTGCACTTCCAAGTCTCTCCGAAGTGCTTAAAACGCCAAAGTCTATGCTTTGAACCGCTGGACTCATCCTCTCCCCTCCCTCTTTCCCGCTCTTCAGCAGCCGTACAACTCCAGCAACTTCTTAGCACCGCGAGGCCACCAGGAGATGGTCTCGAAGCGCCCTTCCCTCCAGAGGGAAGCTCAGGAGGAGCCCACAGCAGCACTTGCGGGATGCCGGCAGCAGCGCGGCCCGGAGTGGGGCTGCCCGAGCGCGGCGCTGGCTCGCACTAGAGGGCACTGCGGGGCTGCGCCGGGACCGCGGCACGGCAGCTCCGCACCCCCGCGCTGCCTGCCTCAAACTTTGTCTGAATGAAGCCTCTGCAAGCTAGCAAGGCTTTTCCGTACGTTTTGACAGCGAAAGAAAAACAGGATCTGCCAGCGGAATAGTCCCGTTCCCTGTCTCCAGCGTGAATGACGCACCGGGAAGGATTTTTTTCTGGGCTGTTTCTTCCAGCAGGCACGAGGAGACGGCTGGTTTCTCTCACACAAGAATCTGTGTGGCCTGAAGAAGTGGGAAATCATGCCTCACAGCTCAGTTTTGAATTACACCACTGAGCTATGCCAATGTATTTTAGGAGATCCTTGTTCTCACAAATGCTTTGCATCTTTCAAAATTCCCCAAAATACATCTGACCTGTCATGGAGACCTTGTTCTAGCATCTGTAGAAATTTCCCTCCCAGACTGAACATGCACACACAGCAGCCGAAAAACAACAGCATTCCTGATACATTGGGGGAAAAGCTGGAATTTCTTGATTCTGCACACGAATGAACTAGCTGGACCCAAACAGCTCATTACAGACTCTGTCAGATAACCTGCATGAAAGATAGGCTGGAGACATGAAATTCTATTTTAATTGCAGAGGAATCTACTTTGGCTAAGGTGAGGCACAGAGATGCACAACAAACAGCAGAGTTAGAAGCAATATAAGCCATTTCACATTCCACTTCCCAAAAGTGAAGAAATAAACATGCTGAACCAGCAAGGCTTTGGGCCTGAATACCTGAAGGTAGCATTAAGCCTTAAATTAAGACACTGTTCAAGCATCAAAAAATATATGGAATTAATTACAAGTGTGACCTGGGCTCCTTGGCCTTTAAGCAGTCCTCAGTTTAATGAAATTCCTGGAAATTGTTTGTTGGGGTAACTGAGAAACACTATCTGTGAACAACGAGTAAACTGCTCAATAGTGGAGGTGGATCCCATTCTGACTGAGTGTGATTTCATTTCTACTGACCTATTTGGCAAAGGCTATGATGTGATGATTTCAATTCCATACCACACTGGATATTTAACTGCCATTATGGTAATTTTTGAGGATGTTCCACCTAATTATGGGTCTTCTTTTGGATGAATATAAAGCATTGCTCCCAAAAAACCTTCTAATATTAGGATGATGACTTACTATTTACACACACACACATACAAGTGCAGATACATGTGTCTCTGTAAACCTCTGTTGCTAGTATGTCTGTGATGTCAATCTGACTTTCTGAGGAGTTTAGTCAGAGTAGAGACATTCTGAAATAATGTGGGAGGGACAAAAGATCTTTGGAAATCATATGGTTATTTGTCATGAGGGAGTTGGCAGGGAGTTTCTGCAAAGAAAGGTCGCAGTTGTGATATGACAACAGTGCTGTGTTTCCCCATCACAAGGCAGATTTCAGACTTAGAAAGGTCTTGCTGTTTCCTGAACTCTATTTATCAGAGCTCACGACTGTTAGTTTCTAAAGTTTCTAAATAAGCTCTCATGTAGTCACCTCAACAATGGCTAAAGAAAGCAACCCTGGTCAACCTTTAGAAATGTGTTCCTCTCTACACCTTTTTTATAATTGTCATCCTAATCAATACCTGAGTAATTGAAATCTCCCAAGACCAAAGTCGTGACTTTCTGACTGTCCTCTTCCTGATCTGCTTTCGCCAACTCCTGTAGCTAAGGAGAGCAACATCCAGATGATTGACTTTGTAGTGCTAAATGATAACCAGTCTGCCAAAATATATCCCCTCCTTTCAAGCTCAATAGTACCCTTTCATTCCTGCTTCTGAAATCTTGCTATCATTTTACACAATAGAAATTAATAAATATACTGGTGTTTCTGCATGTAAGATGAAATTTCACTTTTTTATCATAAATTGAACATGCTTTTTAGGCTCAATAGGTTTTTTTAAAAATAATTTTCAGAAGAATAAAATCATGTTGCTATCAATCCAGTCTCAATTCTTATCTGGTCTTGCTTTTCCTGGTAGGGAAATCCTGGCCACAATGTAAGTGATGACAAACTTCAGGTGAATGGAATGACTCCAAGATTTTTCCTTGTAAGCATTTTTATACTATTCCCAAGGTATTTAGACGTAATGAGATTATATTAAAAACCTGATGCTAATAGTTACAGTAATTATTTTTATTTTTAATGTATTCCGAGAGAAAGTTTTGAATTATGTAGTTCATTAACAAATTATCACAAAACTTGTTTAAAATCAGGGGTTTCTGCAAGCATATTTCAAGCATTTTTCCAATGTTCAAGGCGTTGTACTTTACAGGAGAAAAATATCCTCAGTCTCAAGAACATGAAACTTAAAATTTCAGTCTTGTAATGGAAGCCAGATCCCTTACTCACCCGGGTCCTCAGTGAAATCAGCAGGTCTGTAAGGTGTAGAAATATATACAGATCCCATTTCCAGACTCAGTACACACTCACGATGTCATGATGAAACAGTAAAAAGATGCTCTTAGACACTGGTGGCTTGCATGGGCTAATGGGATGTGGCAGTAGTAAACATTTTGCTACACATTTTGAAAATCCTTTTTGTTTTTTTTTTTTTAAACCAGAAATTCAGTAAGTTTTTTTTTTTTTTTTTTTTTTTGGTTTTTTTTTTTTTTTTTTTTTTAACTTATGTGGCTTTTATAATGTACCTCAGTGCATGTAAGGTGGTAGCCTTTGGAATGATTTTCATGCATTAGGTAGGAGGTGAAAATCAAGCATGTTAGCACTAAAGAAAATGATGGTGCATCACATTTAGTACTAGAGGAACAACACGTAAAACTGTGCCAGACTCTGTATATTAAACATTGTCATGGATTTCCCTATTGCAATAGGACAACTCTAGAGAAATCATAACATAGGACTGATTTATATTCAACAATCTGCTCTTTCAGATAAGAACATTTAATTTAGATTTTTGAAGACTTGAAATAATTAGTTTTGTAAAAATTTTATCTTAGAATTGGGTAGTTTGCACTTGATCAGTTATTTTTTCCTAATCTATTAATGTATCTTAATATTGAAAAATTTCCACTGGGTTTGGGGAATTAAGCAGATTTCTGGTCATCAGAACTTCTTTTACTAAGGCCAGTGTTAAGTGTGCTTTTTTACCTTTGTTGTCTTTAATTCATTCTTGCTAGTTAGAAAATCAGATCTTTTGATTAATCAGCTTGAAGTTGCTGAAGTAAGGGAAGTTAGGCCTTTCCTTTCAGAATTAATGAAGGCATTTTCCATTATTTGTGTCACTTGCATTATCTCTCACGGTAACAACAATATCTATTCAAAACATAAAAGATTCAGCAAGCAAAACCAGCCAGACATAATCCAGCCTCCCTGGCACCGTGTACCTTCAATTTACTGATTATTTCTGTCCAATATACTTCAGAAGCAACTTCACAGCTCAGGCCTCCTTGGCTCTATTAGCCTCCTTTTTATTTGATTTGAAATCACTCTAAAGGTAAGAAATCACGCTAGCTGCTAGATACTATCTGTTAATTGCTCCTGCAGATAATGAGCACCCTAAGGGTTGGAAGAAGGTGACAAGGCCTATAGAGACACATCAGAAATGCATCATTTATGCTTCTTCCAGCAGTTAACATTGCGATGTTTCGGTGTGCACAGTCTATCTTAAGCTGTTCAGCCTCCAACTTTTCAGGCATTTCATTTTTGGATGGTTCGCCATTGAACAAGCTAGTGAAACCTCCCAAAATCTCCTTAGGGCTTTTTCCTCCTAAATCTTCTTCTGTCATATGCCTCAATTATTTGATGGTGAAGGATTTTCCATTTCTCTGCTCTTTGTTCCTCTCCTCACTTCCTCACTTGCAGTCCAAAATAAGTGCCAAGACTGAAAAGTATTTAAAATAATTAACTTGGCATTTTGTACAGCTTGATTGAAAAGCAGGAATTGTTAGCACAAATGAGCAATGCCTGTAGGACCTTTAATATAATTGCTTTGTTTATGCTGACAAAGTATAATGTTTGCATTTTGTTATTCAATTGTTATAAGATTTTGAGACAGTGAAGTTTTGTCTACAGTAGAAATGACGCATTTATAACTATTATACAAAGAATAGTTCATACTCCATCCCTAAGAAACCAGCCACCTTATGGATGACCCTGATAAAGTGGGATACAGGCACTTGGAATCAAGCAGCTTTGTTTGGCCTCTGTCCTTACCTCCTTTGCCCCAAGAGCTCTCTGAAGAATCTAACGGAGGCTGGTAGTGCCTCTGTTAATCTTCTCAAATGATCTCACTCATGAAATCTTATGTATCTTCTGATTCAATGAATTCAGATTGTGCCTGCCAGTTTGAATTAGGCAAACCAGCTATATGAGGATAATCCCAAGGTATCACATTGGAGCATTTTCTGTACAAGGCTGAAAAGCTGATCTTGTGGCAGGTGGAACAAGCTGTTCCTTCCTCAGAGAGAAGCACTGTCATTTTTGAGGGCAGACTAGATATTATAACTCACTGTATGAACTGTAGCAGTATTAAGTCACAAACATTTGTATTGTTTCTCATTACTGCAGGTTTGACACACAACTGCCATGGGTTCAACTGTGAATTTAAGTGCAGCAACTTTTTTTTCATACTCAACAAGCTTTTAATTTACTCCTGTTTGATAAGGCAGGAAACTTCTGTGGTGAAGGAAAACAAAATTTGTCAGATTCTACAGCAATGCAAATCCCTGGCATGTGTATAAAGCTATGTGAAATCTGTCCCCATAAATTTTTCAAGCAGCTATCTTGCAGTGAAAAATATAGAAAAAGTGAATATGTGTCCATCTCTCTAGATTTTAGCCATATTAAAGTCAGATACTGAAACTAAATTTATTACCTGAACTCCATTTCTTATCCATTGAGAGATGTGAGTGTATCTATGGAGTAAGTCATTCCATGTATATTAGATGTCCCTCAAGAAAGAAAGAATGTCCTTCAAGTGCCCCTCTCTCTTAACTGGCTATAAAAGTAGCTTAAACAGAACATCTAACTTTTAAACAGAACTGTAGCTCAGCAAGATTAATTCCGTGCAGCAACTGCAGTTTCCTCAGTATCATCTTCACAATTCAGCAAGGTATTTAAATACATGCCCAGCTTTCCACGGCTGAATAGCTCTAATCACATGGACTGGTTTAAGTATCTTGTTATACCAGGACTGGATGGTTTCTTGAACAGAAAGCTTAACACTCTGCATGGCTGTCTCTGTTAGACTCCAGGCTGCTTGTTTATGACACTAATTCTCTTTAGCTTTCTTGAGCAACAGTGTTGGTATTTTAGAGGGCAAATGGAAAAAACCAAAACAACTGTTCCAGGTATTTTCAAAAGAAATACATTGCGTCATTTACTGCCTTGCTCTGTGCTGCATGTCTGACTAAGAGTTTGAATTATTTTTGCTTTCCTTTGCTTAAATATTTTAAATTTATTTATTCTCTGCTGTTATTTACTGAGACTGTTTTATGTAACCCTGTTAAGTGTCTGGGGACACTTTCATGGCATGAAATGTTTCACACATAATAAAGAGCCATTGTTCAGGCAGTTCCCATGGCAGTTGATGGTAGAGATTACAGTATTGGACCATAAATTGTATAGGTCTTGTGTAAGCAGGACATTGTTGACAATTTATGCTCCAAATTAGAAAAAAAATCCAAAAAATCTTGCCAGTTTTTGAGCAGCTTCCAGTAATTTCTTTACATGAGACTCTAAGAAGCAGACAGTTGACATGTCTCTGTTTGGTGTAATGTTGATTTCAGGCAAACTTTTCCTCTACAATTGGCTGAGGAATATGTAGTTTAAGACACATTTTCTCTTTTCTTGAGCTAACTAAACGTGTTCTTGCAAAAAAATCCTGATGACAAGAAGAATTGGATATTCAGAGGACTAGCTATAGGAACAAGTGGATCAAAAGTCCACTGAGACCAATGGAATATGAAGCCCCCATCCAAGCAGAGATCAGAAAGAAGAACATTGCTAAAACAAATTCATTTGAGATAGCTTGAATTCTGGCAGAAAACAAAACAAGCTGAAACAAATGTCAACTCATTTAATATACAAGTCAGAAGAAGAACCGGAGCCAGATGATCAATGGTGTTTGAGAGCATTGGCATATTCCACCAGAATCCTCTAAAATAATCACTGACAGTAATCCTATGACAGTGAATGATGTCTGAGAAGCATAACTGAAAATCACTGAGCTGAAAAGAACCTGAACCTGAGCCAAAACCAGAGCAAATCACCGTCTATCAAGAACCAAAGGTGAAACTGAACTTCTAATATGAAATCTTTGTATAATTCCCTTGTGTCCCCCCTCCCCACTCTCAGACACCCATGAAGGGAGCCCAGTACTCCATGACTGACTCAAACAGCTGCCAGCGTGGTGAAGGAGCAGCCTGTGCCTGGCTGATGCAATGCTGGCTGTCCTAAAGGTCACAGATGTGCTCGATGTGTCTGTTGAGGCTCAGGAGAGAATTGGCACTGACACACAGGGTACATGAGGCTGCCTGCGATTCCTGAAGGTCTTAAGACAGGAGTTACACCAGGGCTGGAGGTGTGGATGGGATCCCCATGGACAAAGTTAAGCAGGTGTGAAGGCCATGCTTCTGCAAGGCTGCTGTGAGGCCTGGGTACTGCTCTGGGTGCTGGTGTGGCAATTGTTCTAAGATGGAATCTTGGCTGGAAGAAAAGATATGGGCCATGTGCTGCTTTTCTTCAGCACGGTGTTGCAGAAGGACTCAGATCCACAATGCCTCACAATGGCTTTGAGCAAAGCTTGTGCAGGAAGGAAAATCAAAATGTAAATTCAAGTTTGGCAGCTCAGCTGCATGCTTATACTTTACTGGCCAGTACCTTTATCTGTTGCCTCTTTCTTCCCTGCTCAGAATAGCACATTTCTGCTATTTTAGATCTAGCCTTTCAGTATCCTGGGGTTATGGCACTTCATAGCAGAAAAAAGGTATAATTTTAGCATATTTTAATTTTTATGCCATGCTTTCTCAATCTTCCTCCTTATATCCTGATGTTCTTTTTCTCTTAAGCAGAAAGGCAACAGAAATGAGGCACTGAGGAATATGAATACTGCTCCCTGACAACAAAATCTAGAGCCAACTATTGTAGTCAGTTTCAATTTGCATTCTGTGGTGAAACCCTGAAGCTTACTGGGACATAGAAACACACAGGCTAGAGCAATTTATGAACATGCACGTATCTACTGCTTTTTTTTGGTTTTTTTTAACTTCATTTTTCTTGCAGTTGTCTGAAGGAAATGTTAGCAGAGATGCAGACTTCTGCCAAACATATGTAGCTTTTAGGACGTTCACATGCAGGGTGAATTCTCAGTCCTGAGTGAGGAGAAGAAGGCACATTTCTAATGCCTCTGCAGGGGAAAAATACGAATTCAGTGCCAGTTTGCACAGAAACTCAAATCTGAGTCCTAAATCCCTCCACATATAAATACATAAACCACTCTGCACAGTTTGCCTATTCTTGCCTTGCTTTGGGCACAGTTAATGACGTAATGCTAATTTCTGTTGATTATTATTTTGCATTTTGTAGCATAGTATTGTTTGATTAGTTTCTTTGTGTTTCATAGCAGGAGAGGGAATTTGGTGAACCAAACATATTCCTCCTCATCTGACACCTGACATTAACTACTGGGAGAGGCCATAATAAAAACACAATATGAGTTGTACCATTATGGCCTTGGTAATGGCTTTAGAGGGCTGAACATATTTAAATGATTGTATTCAAAGACACTCAGAAGGTAAAGCATCTGGTTTTGACAACAGAAATAGTGACTGAAAGCGTTACCTCCCTTTTCTTCAAAATTTATGGCATTGTCATTAAAATCAGCATCTTTTGCAAACGACAGTGAGGAGAAAGTGTGTTTGGGCGGGAGAATAGAGGGGAGGACAAAAAGGAGGAAATAGGACTTGTCACCATGGATTAATATGCCAGAGAATGAATGTTTAGGCAGTAGTGCTTAACTGGAACCAGCATCAAATAGTCACTGTGAAAAACTAATAAACATTTTAGCACTCACCGGTGAGGTGCTAATGAAATTGTGTTTGTGTTGTTGTGTCCATGTGGGGGAAGCAATCAAAAATGAAATACTAATTAACTAATTAATACTATCCTTAAGGAAAAAATTTGTTCCTCTTGGCCATCTTATCAGGCAGAAAAAATGTAGACTCGTAAGTTTATAATCTGATAGGCACAAGATACGTCAATAAAAATGCAAAAATTAAAGAAAATCTAACTGTAGTCCAGACAACTCTATTTATTTAAAGAAATATATATATTTAAAATTAGGTAATGATTTTATAGTGCTTATTAAGGGAGTCAAGAAGCCCTATAAGTTGTAAAATTTCTTGTGACTGGATTATTCTTAGTTACAAGACTACAAGATATTAATGACATCACAGGTTATCATAATAAGACTCAAATATTTTCATGGTTTTCAATGATACATGATTTCAGTTTTTTAATGGGCTAAGCTGTCGTTTGGATCAACAAGGATTTGGAAAATTCCTCTGTAGCCTCAATGTATTAACAAACACATAACTGCAAATTTTTCTGTAAGTTACACATATCCATTTGAAAAGCAGATTACATATTTATATGCTTGACTATGGATCCCTTTTCCTAACTTTAGACATGCAATTTTTAAAGGTTTTGTCAAAGTAGAAGGTTACTGGTGTGTTACAGGAAGAAACCAAAATATCATCCTAAAGATGTGATCTAAAAGCCTGGTATTCTCTTCATTACATCCAGCTTTCGTAAGACTTCAGGTCTTATCGTCTCTCCTTATAGACTTGGCAAAGTTTTATATACAGTTCTTGGAATCAGGAATTTAGTATCTTAGAACCATCTTTCCATAGCCTTCCCAGCAGGACTATTTTACTTAATAACAGGTACGGCTCATATATAGAAAAAATGTGTGAAAATCTCTAACTGGAATCCTTTCTTAGCTGAAGGCTTTGTTCTACAAATTACTCATGTTCAGATATTTGTCTAACCATCTTCTATAACACTTTTCAATCTTTTACCTTTTGTATATTCAGCTGTCTCTTCCGTTTCAAGGCTGCATAAAGAATGCTCTAGTTAGAATCAAATCTGGAAATTGATTCACAGTATGTACAGATACTGAGACTGTCAAAGCAGAAGAAGTTCTTAAAGTGTCTGATCTTCCTAATTTGTTCTGCAGAGCCTGTTTAAACACTTCTGAATACATACTCTAAAAGACTTGGTCTTGATGACTGCTATTGATGAAACCTCAAGTAGGAGAAAAAAAAAAAATGCCCATAATGCAGAAGAGTTCCCCAAGGGTAGTAAAAGACGAACATAACACAAGTCAGTTGTGATGGACTTGCTACTTCATTTGCTGATAACAACTAGAGCAAGACACTTCACTGAATGGTATAAAAAATTCTACAATAAAGAGTTCAGGAATAGCCTGCTATGAAGAAAAATGCTTTTTCTATTTCAGGAAGCAGAACTCTGAAAGATACAATAGCTAGATTGCAAGCATTTGCTGTTAGAATGCTGAATAATAATAATAATAGTACTCATAACAACAACAACAATAATAATGTTCTTCAATCCTTGGTCACCTTTAGCAGTTGTGCTTGTCCTCAGTGATACTTGACAACAAAGGGATACCTTACATGGGCAAATGTTTTAAAGATAACACTTCCTCAACACACAATTCACACTTTGCCACTGTTCAACTTAGTGGTCCTTTAGCTTTCATGTTAGGTGAAGTATGGCTAATGTGCTTTCCTAGAGATCATTTGCAGCTCTGTACATTTTATCCAGCTGATATTTTCAGAAGAGCATATTTCAAAGCTCTGTTCATTGTCATTGCCTCAATTGTATCTCGGTTTCAGAAACAAACACAGGACCCTGTCTTTGAGGAAGCAGATTTTGCTGCCCTCTTATATTTAAGCTTTTTCATACTAGGAAGCCTTTCATAAAGAGATGAACTGGTACTGCCTTTTAGATTGCTCTGGGTCTTGGCCCATGTCCTTGTTCAAGCCCTAGCTAAAAGTGAATTCTGACAGCTGCTTTAAGTAATTGAGAATCAAAATTTAGAAGTGAAATGCTGATACCACCTTCCCCATTACACCATTTAGCTGCTTCTGTCATGAAGCAATCAGCCGTGTATTGTAAGTGACTGTGTTGTGAGCCTCTCTGATCTAAACATGTGTTAGCTTAAAATATCAATTCAATTGCAATGCATTATGCTCTGCTCAGAAAACCCATCTGGCTCCAAAGGCTGCTGCCACAAGATGTGCTGCTGCTGCGAAGCCAAAGGCCTTTTTCTGCCCTTGTTTACACTGCTCTGCCTCTCAAGGAATGGCATTGAAGTAGCTGAAAGTGAACCATGCCAGAGCAGGTGTGGGAGTGAGTCAGCCAGGTGTATGGCTACATCATGCAAATTTCCCAGCTTTGTTTTCCCAATTTTGCTGCTACCTTCATTATCAAGGAAGTGAAAGAAAACCCCTCAAAAACAGAGAACACCTTTGGATTTCTTTTCAAGCAAATGATTGTAACCCCATTTCTTTCCTACTGAATCAAGGCACTTTCAGACATTTCTGAGATATGTCTTTAAACAAAACTGACTCTATAGGGGTGGAAAGTAAAATCACGCATTTTAAAGGAAGTGCCAAGAAAAAAGATATAAAATATTCATCCCCTAGCAGAATCTCTTTCTACTGCAAATGATTTTAGTGTCTACTGTGTTTGCAGGTGAAAATACCTCATTGAAAACCTCCAGATGAGACTCCTAGTCTCATGGCATGAGAGAGATCTGCTGGAACTAGAATGAGTCTGAAGAAAAGGCATGGGGAGCCATTTTCAGTATGCTGTTGCCTTGGACTCACGTTGCACATTTTCTGTCTTCTACTGAGCAAAACCAGCTTAGAGCCCAGTTTCTGAGGGAAGCAGTTATGTTTTGAGCTATATTTAAGGATGACAAGCTGCTATGAATATACAGAGAGCAAATGCTACCATGCCACTTAGGGTCAGGATTAAGAAGAACACCAGAGCTCAATTTTTTTATGGCTTTGGGGCATCTTACTTATTAAGCTTCATTACCAAGAGTGACTAATCTAGGAGTTCAAAATTAATGCCTTTCTCTGGTAGGGGAGACCTGGGAAAGATCCAGTTTAACTAGATGGTGCACAAACAGCTCTTTCCTAGCTACCTATCTAATCTATCTAATCCATCCATCCACCTTTCCGGTGATAATGAATCACTCAATACATTTATCCACAGAGCAGGAGGGAGAATATGAGAGCACCAAAGGCACTCATTAAAACCTGAAAACAGCCTGAAGTTGCATAAGCTTTCAGAGGGCTTTGACGCCGGGGTGGCAGCAGATGGCTGAAGGAGGGGTACACCCCGTCGTTCGCTTGCCCCTGTGACGGGGACGACAGCACAGCTCATGAAGCAGCCCTTGAGCTACTGCAGATTTTAGTACAGCATAAAGCTGAGACGGGGGTTAGTTTATTTAATTTTGCAGACTGAAAAACTGCAGCGAATTGGGAGGTTTTTCGTGAGTCACTCTGTTGTCCCCACCGCCGGGGACACGGCAGCAGCCCTGCTCAGAGCGATACGGCAGCTGGCAGAAGGGGTTTGCTGCTGCTGATCTCTGCTACATGTGAGCCCTGAGAGCCCCGTGGTCCCAGGGCCCACAGCCTGCAGGATGCTCCCAATCAGTCCCTGGGCTGCTCTCTGACCCTGCCAAGGGGGTCCTGGGTCCTCCCGGTTTCACTGGGTGGGTGCTGCAGGGAAGTTGCCGCTGTCAGAGCTCCTCCAAAACTCTGTGACAATCCTGGATGGTTGCTGGAGGGTGACAGGGAGCACTACTTGTGGCTGTGCCAGGAAAAGTCACACTGAGGGAGGATTCGATTCACACTTTTGACTCAATTATGAGAGTATGGAAGAATTCCTCTGCATCTTGAAATGTCCACAGGGCGGGAAAGGAAATGCAGAGGCATTGTCTATTAGCTGTAAGGGCCTGGGATCAATAGTAATTCAGTAACCTCATACCAAGAGATTCTTCCTGCCCAGACTATTTAACTCCCAAGAGCACACTGGCCACCCACGCACAGATGATACGCTAAATGCCCCAATCAAAACTAAAATTAGAAATTCTCTCTTCAGCTGTAACACAAAAGCCATTAATGATTTGTTTTTAAACTGTATTCATTATATACAGACAACAGCATACAGTTTACCACTTTATTAACTGACATACTATGAAAAATAGCACCCACTAGAAAAAGAAAAATATTATAAATTCATTTTCATTATAATTTAGTTAGGAAACCAAAAACTAATAAAACACATTTAATAGGTTTGTATCCCCATTAGGTTAGGTAGAATGTCATGCTTAACACAAAAGACAGCTACTTAATACCTTTTTATAAAACAATGCTCCTATAAATCCCAGCCCAGTGAGTAGATGTTATTCACTAAAACAGTTTCACTGAGTTCAGTGAGAAGGTGCCCACGGGATGAACCTCCTGTGCCTGACTGGACCTTTTGTTTGAGTCTCGTTGTAACACTGGAGATTCACTGATACTTGCAAAACTCTGAGCACAAAGCAGAAATGCAATGTTTATATTTGCAGTTCGAGACTCACCTAATACCCAACTGAAAAATAATAATATGTATAAAACAAGTTATAGATACTAAATCCCAAACAAATTTCATCATTTGTTTGTAGTATATCCTGTATACAACTAAAGTTGAATGTCGTGCAAGGCACATTTTAAAACATGCATTCCCACTTTGACTTGGAACTTGCAGCTAAAATCACTCTCAACAGAAAAGATTACATTTCTGGTAAATTTTGGACAAAAAAAAGAAGTAATTCTGCATGTTAAATCATTAACATGCACTAACATGCACTGGCAATGAAAATGACAAAATTTCAGATCTGTGTTTTCTGCATGAAGCTGGACACGCACACTGGCTCTGTGACTGAAGCTTTAAAGGTCACTGCATGATGAAGAATTCACATTAACTCTTATCTTTGAGGTACTGTGCAGTCTTTGGGTAAGATACAATCATGACTAAAATTTCTCACTGCTATATTAGACACAGGAAAGCTTTTTCTGTGCCAAGCATGCATCACTTTCCCATCCCCGAGCAAACATACCAGTCATAAAAAACACAGGAACCCAAAATGAAACTGGAAATTTTTCCCTTGGCAAATGCACTTTTAGCATAATAAAAAGGGAGCAGAAGGATATGCCACCAACTTTCTGACATTCCCCAACAAATAAAATTCAGTGTGTAGGCAATATATCACGCTTACAGAAACTAAATGCAGTATTTTGTGTCTCAGGCTTTCTTTACCACTATGTATACATTAGCAGCTTTGTGAAGGCACTATTAAATTTAAAAACATGGAGATAATGTGAAAGTAATTTTGGTTGGGTTTTTTGCTATTTGCTGCAGCAGTACAGAGTTTCTTTTCACAATGCCTCCAGGCTCATAACACCCTTAAAGCCTGGATCTTTAGAGGGGAGTAGCTGATCCACAAGGCTGCCCTGCAGAGGGATGTCAGAAGACTGAGAGGAGTGACAAAAAGGCCTTCAAAGGCAAAGGAAAACACTTGCATGTTCATATCATTTTGGGCCACCAGTACTGGAAACATTTTCACAAACAAAATGAGGCCAGTGAAGGGTCACTGAAATAATAGAATCATAGGATGGTCCTGTGACTACATGCTCTTGCACATAGTCTCTCTCCATCTGCCTTGTAGGCCCCGTTTGGGTATTGAAAGGCCCCAATTTGGTCACGATGGTTCTGTTTGAAAAATCCTAATTCTCTTATCCTTTCCTCATAGGAGAGGTTCTCCATCCCTCTGATCAACTTAATAGCCTCCTTTGGACTTGCTCCAACAGGTCCATGTCCTTCTTGTGCTGGGAACCCCAGGGCTGGGTGCAGCAGCCTGGGTGGGATCTCACCAGACTGGAGCAGAGGGGCAGAATCCCCTCCCTGGCCCTGGTGGCAACGCTGCTTTTGACCCTGCACTGGATACGGTTGGTTTTCTGGGCTGTGAGTACACATTGCTGGGTCACATCCAGCCTCCCACCCACCACCACCCACATGTCCTTCTCATCAGGTCTGCTCTGATCTGTTCATCCCCCAGCCTGTGTTGATACCAGGAGTTGCCCTGATCCAGGTGCAGCACCAGCACTTGGTCTTGTTAAACCTCATGAGATTCCCATGGGCCCACTTCTCCAGCTTGTTCAGGTCCCTCATGGATGGCATCTCATCCTTCAGGTGTGTCAACTGCACCACTCAGCCTGGTGTCATCTGCAAATTTGCTAAGAATGCCCTTGATCCCTTCGTCTATGTCATCAGTGAAGATCTTAAAATAACACTTGTCCCAGTATGGATCCCTGAGGAGCACCACTTGTCACTGATGTCCATTGGGATTCTGAGCTGCTGACCACTACCTTCTGGATGTGACCATCCGACCACTTTCTTATCTGTCTAACAGTCTGCTCATCTGTCAGAGACTGAAATAGTTCATGCCTCAAACATTGAATAAAGTTTTGCTCATTATAGCAAAATTGTATAAAGAAGCCATTGAATCCCACCACTCCCTAAAGATGCCTGACTGGAATTTGGGACTCAAAGTCAAACTGCTGAGAATAGATAAAGGGAAACCCATTGTTCAATCATCTCAGGCTGAAGAAAAGGAAAAAAGCCAAACACAGCAGCTGTGCTGAGAGTCACCTCCGGCTGGATTTGGGGTGGGAGAGACCACAGCCCACACAAGCCAGGTTTACACAGGCTTTCCCCTTGAAATGAGGGGGGGAGAAGGAAGGTGGAGGAGGTTTTGGGTGTGACCTCTGATCATAGGCGCTGAACACCCCTCCTCCCTCACACAAACTGGCCCAGCTGTGGAACCCCCAACCCCACAGGTGGCATCGACGGGACATTCACATGAGAGGCAGCTGACGGGGTGTCATAATCCATCAAAGACCCCCCAAAGTGCTAGGCCTTGCACCACAGGACTGCACGTGATGTAACAAATTCAGAGTCTGCTGCAAGAGACTGACCCTTCCTCTGGGGGAACGTACTTGGACATTGCCACCTGGCCTGAGTGTATATTATTAACCCATGGGATCCTATGCTTTTTGGGGGGACCCTGACCACCAAGAAGACCAGCTGGAGAGGATCAACAGAACATTGTTGGGATTCACAGACGGTGATATTTTCTTTATTCTGTCTCTATCACTCTCCTTCTGTCCCCCCACCTCTTTTCTATTTCTTTCTTTCTCTCTCTCTCTCTCTCTCTCTCCTATTTACTATCAAATAAAACCCGTACTATTGTCACTGGTCTCGTTTGCACCTTAAGTCAGGCAGAGGCATTTCTTATAACTTTAAAACTGGATCATGACATCATCAAATCCATCTTCATGACATCATCAATTTAGAGAGAGGGATGTTGCGGGGGATGGTCAAAGGCTTTACAGAAGTCCAGGTAAATAACATCTGTAACTCTTCCCTTGTCCACTCGTAGCCACAATGTTACGGGCTAGAGCACAGGTGCCTGAGCTGGGTTTGTGCAGCCTGAGGGAGGACTGGTAGGCAGGGCTGTGAATCAAGAGGAGAGATCTAATTGCCTTTTTTTCCTGCCTAAAAGGAGAGTTATACAAAACCCTCAGACTCAGAGGCACGCAGTGAAAGAGGCAAAATCGCAGCAAGGGAAGTTCCGATTAGCGGTAAGAAAAGAAATTTTCGCCAGGGTGGTGAGTACTGGTGCAGTTCACCCAGAGAGGCTGTGGGCTCTGCTCCACAGAAGCACACAAAACTCAAAGAGACATGGCCCTGAGGAACCTGATCGATTTTTTAACATGGCTGTGCGTCCAGAAGGGTTTGGACCAGATGATTGATTGAAGACCCTTTGACCTATCTTATTCTTTCAGTCTGTGACAAGACGTTTTATCTCTCAATCGGTGTGAGCTGGAAATACCACCCAGAGGTGAGATTATCAGCTTGGTACTTGAAGAAGCTGCATCAAAATGCCTTGAGAAACCAATCCTTAAATTATATTCCTATGCAAACATAAGTTTATAAAACCACTTATAATTTTCTTTCAGACTGGCATAATACTTCTAAGGTATTACAAAATATGTACCTAAAGTTGTGCTCAAATATGTAAATATATGACAAGATTTTTCAAAATTTAGTGAGGGAGGCATGTACCTACTATCTTTGATAACCAGCTGATTTATCAAGACCTTCCAATGGGTTTTTTAAAGCTTAAGTGGAGACATCTTTATCTGCAAATATAGCTAGGATAGCTAATGTGGTGAGAAGAGTGAGGACAACAGAGTAGCAGTAAAATGTATACTAAATCTTCTTAATACTGTTTTTAATGACTTTTTTCTATTAAAATTACATATGCAGATTTCATGCTGGTATGTTACAAAGTCTTATTGCCATTCACTCAGAATGACCTGAATAGTTTATTCATTTTCCTGTGATGTAATGAATGGAAAAAAATGGTCAATGAGTGACCAAGCTTCACAGATGATATTTTTTGCATCATAATGCAAACTCACATTGATATGTCTATACAGTCCTATGTGATTCTCTGGTCTTTTTATAAGCAGTTAATTGGTAATAAACAAGAATAAAGATATCAGCATAAACAGAGTAAAAAAAATGGAGTCACCAGAACATATTATTTATGAAAAAATGTTTGATCCAGTTCCCTTCATTACTAATGTTGCTAGAGGAATAAGAATTTTTTTACTGCAGTTAAACAGAAAGAATAAAAATGTTCACTAGTATCTTCTCTAATTGACTTTCAGGGCTTGAGGTCCTGTAAAATGGGTTTGTTAAGAAATAACACCATAATTCTGCCCACTCCTTAGCTTCCTGAGAATACCTGTGTACATTGACTCTTTTGTGTTTACAAGTTGTATTGATGTATCATGCTTATAGACAGATGAATGGAGAGGGACAGGACATCAAGAAACACAGGAAATAAACACAAGCCATAAAGCATTCTAGGGTTACAAAAAGAACTATAGGGTTACAGAAACACCACGGACTTATAACCACTCCCCAGACATGAGTGCTGAAAGGGAGCTGGTATTCAGAAAAGATGGAAATAATGGTAAAAGCAGTGTGTGTGAATGGAATGACTGCGGAATGTTTCAGAAAGGGTGCCCTGATAAAACAGATTCTGTTTGCATACAAAATCACTTTGGGGAAAGATGGTGGGTAGTTGTTAGAGTCTGCTGTAGAATTCCAGAGTTAAATTTGGATATGGATTGAGATGTTCAAACCATTATTACAGGGAGAAATTCTGCACAGAATTGTCTCATTATGGCAGCCTCTGATTTGTCAGATATAGGCTGGAGAACAAGTGCTGCTGAAGGCAGCCCAGATATTCTGGAGTGTGACAACTGACAGCTTTTCTGAGAGAAAGCAGAGAGGATTCTTTCTAAACTTAGTTATGGAAAGTATAGAGGTTGTTACAGGACATCTAATTGTAGGAAAATAGCATTGGATCACATGAATGTCGGTTTAATTTATATAAAATAGAGATAAACAAAAATAGATCTGTTAGTAAGCCTAACAGAATTTTAGACAAATGACCAAAGGCAGCAGAAGTTAATTGTTCTGGGACTTCTCTGTGGGCGAAACTTGGATTTTCTTTGAGGCAAAGCACAGAAGGATTTCTGGAGCTTTTGAACACTGAAAACAAACAAAAAAAAAAATCCAGAAAAAACCCCTCAAAACCTACCTCAGAAACAGTTCTTTGATGGAAATGAAAAAAGGATGATGAGCAATAAAGGTTGTGCCTTATAGGAAAATTTTCCATAAGGGCTCTTGAAATAAGAGCTCAAAGACAGAGCCAGCTGATAGGAAATGAGAACAGAAAGAACATCTGTATTACTGTGGATGGAAGCAAAACTGGAAGCTCCTTGTTTCCACCCAATGCAACCAAAACCTCTCTGTCTCAGGATTCAAATAAGCTGATGTATGAAATCCTTCTGTTGGTGAGAAGCATCTTAAGTACCTCCACTCAGAACTGGTGCCACGTGACTGAAAAGGAGTCACTTCACAAGTACCTGGCTGTAGCAAGACTATAATGTAGGCTCCAATACAACACAAAACTTCAGAGCAGCTTTTAAAGCAATTATTAACTGAAAACAAAAGTAAACATAGAACTGTACAATGGCTTGGGTTGGAAGAGACCTTCAGGATCATCTAGTTCCAACCCCTCTGTCATGGGCAGGGACAACTTTCACTACACAGGTTCCTCAAAGCCCTGTCCAACCTGAAATATGAAAGTATATGAAAAATAATGGATGTCTTTTAAAAAAGGTGGATCATAAGAGAGCCAGAGTTTACAATAGTACTGTATCTTTCTTTTACAATCCCTTTCTCAACATGTAAAATGTGGCAGATATAATCTATCAAAAGGCAGAATGGTGACTAAAATGCTAATGGAAAAGTAATGGTGACGCTTAAGAAGTTAGGGAATAGTAGAAGAGAAACAGAGCAGGTAAAGGAACTAGTTAAAGATACTGCAGATGATGTTGAAATTCCAATAAAGAACCTTTGGGGTGGAGTAAAATTACTGCTGCCTTTTCCAATACTGATTACACTTGGAACCAATCTTGTCTGAGTACTTCTCTTAATGACTTTTGTTTAAAACATAATGTACCAGTGAGTGTTTGGGAGACATTGTCAATGTAGGAAAGGAGAATGATGTGTGGAAAAATCAGGCGCACTTTGCTGGAAAAGTAGAAAAGACATGACATTTCATTACATGCATTTAGTTGCTAATACATTTTGTAATGTAATTGAAACCTCATCAGAGTGAAATGACACCAGAAGAGTCTGTGTGTTTTAAAGAATCATGAAATAACTAGGATTAACTAGTGCAATACCTGGGTGAACAGGGAATTACAACCCTAGATCATACCTAGTGAGATACTGCCATGAGAAATATGGGAGCTCTGGATAAATGCCATCTGGTGTCTTCTGTGCAGTCTTGGTCATCTACATACACCAAAGACTAATTCAGAGTGGGACTGATGACGAAAAAGTCTATGAAGAGAATTCAGAACCTCTCATGAGATGAGAGAATGCACAGCAGGAGGAATGATTCTTACTTTCCCATCAAAGTATCTCTTATTCCCTCATCTCATTTGTCAGTCACAATAGTCCCACTGGGCAGGGGAAAGTAGTGCAATTCCTTGTCTGGAAGGATGCATACTTGGGATGACTGTTGGCTGGTATGTAGTAAAAAAAAATATTGGCTGAAATCTGTCTGCTTTTCGCAGTAGTGGAGGCTTTCCTTTTTAAAATAATTTTTTAAAATTATAAATATTTTTATTTATTGTTTTTTTCCTTTGGTATTGACTGCTTTTTTTCACAACATTTGAAGAAACATAATTGTCTTTGAGATGTTGGCTCTCCTTTTATACTTGATTGAAATAGTGCAATGGGTCAGAAGTACTTAAAAGTCAGGACTGAAGGACAGAAATGAGCAATACAATTGTATGAATCCCATTTCCTTAGGGGCTGAGTGTAAAAACAGGGATGGCACAAGAATAAATATGGACAGACTGCTGATAAAATTAAAAAGTCAGGACAGGCATCATCAATCAGAGAATTAAACTATCAACTGGTATATTAGATACTAAGGGCATAACTACCTTTAAGATTATAATCAGGTTATGAGATGGATTCTATGACACAATTGCCTTCAGGAAGTCCTCTCCTGACCTATCAGAGACAAGGGTATGCTAATATGATGGCCCTATCCTAATGACCACAATATAACATTTTTAAAATTTGCAAAAGGACCTACAGATCAGTTTAACAGTCATTTGCAGAAAACACATTTAGTCCATAGTATATCATACTTGTTCATCCTTGTCACTGAAAATCTGTTTTGCCAAGTTTCAGGCAGAACTTTTAACTATAGTTTGCTCTCTGGAAAGTCTGGGTGCTGGACTGCAGTGCTGCAGAACCTTGACAGTACAGAGAAAAGTAATGGCAGATTGCCCAGAACTCAAGCACTGCACCTTATTTCCATACAAATATACACTGAATTGTATAAGATATTGCATCAGAATTATTTTGCTGTATTTATATGTTTATTTATTTATTTATTTATAGAGCACTGCAAATGTAGGCAGCATTTTACAGAGCAATCCAAAATTGCTGTGAAGGTCATAAAAAAGAAAAGCTGTGCAAAAGCATAACATTGTCCGCACAAAAAATTGTAGACTTAAATGATTTTCACTTTACTGTGCTGATATGAAAAGAATCTGAATTCCTGATGCACAACGTTGAGCTTTGACAAAGGATTTTTCTAATGAAATCGCTAACAACATAATTTGCTTCTGCCAGATAAAGTTAGGACCTATCAGCCATGTCATAAACTGCTATCAAGTCCCTGAGTTGCTTCTTCAGCTCAGGCAGGAGTAGCAATTTGTTTGGAGTAGGAGGACTGGAGAATGATGCTTGGTGGCACTGTGAACTTTTGTACACTGGTTCTAGTGTCAGCATATAAACAGCGTAGTTTTCAACAGAGCTGGTAGAAAATGGGAAAATGTTTGGCCAGGGAGATTTCCTGGAAGTGCATTTTCAGCAGAATCCAGTAGCTCTGTGGTGTGTGGGGACTTCAATGAAACTTGATGAATTTATAAACTGGTCTGAACTTCTCGTTTTGCTTCTGCACTACTGTCAGTCCCCATTAAGACATGCAGCTTTATATGATATAAACTTTGATTAGACTTTGATTAAACTTTGATAGAGACTTTGATTAATAGAACTGTATGGAGAAGCCAGAACAAACCCCCCAGGGGCTGATGAAGAAAAAATTGTCAGTGCAGTAAACAGGAATGAGAAGCTATTCTATAATTTAAGCAATGTGTTAATTAATACACTATAAATAATGAAATCTGTGGTAAATCCAGGGAGTAATTTTGTCTATTTGTTCATCTAGGTGTAGTTAGAACACCATGCCCTTAAATAAGAAAATAGTATCTCTATGACAATGGATGAGAGTCTCTTTCCCATCAGATGATCAGCAAGATCTTTTGCTTGCTGGTGTTTACTCATTTAAAGATGAGAAACCTTTCTAAAATCAAATGACATAGTGGGAAAACCGAAGTAAATACATGAAGAGTGCCAAGGGATGACAGTCTGTGGGAAGAACTCCAAGATGAGGTGCCACAGGGACAGCCTTGACCTTCCTTACCCACCCTGGTGCTATGTCCTCCCTTGCCTCCCCAGGCTTGGCATTATCCATCGTGCAACATCCCCCTGTCCCTGGGAGTATGGCTGTGCTCAGAGCAAAAGCAGGAGAAACAGACCACCATGAGAAAAAGAGGAAGGAACTAGTTATTTCAAAGCACATCAGTCAGTCTTCTAGAGAGTAGATATTTCTTCAGACTCAAAGGAATCACCAGAATGGAAAAGGTGGAGGTAATAGGGGCATTAGCACAGCTCCGGTTTAGTCCACTGTCAAATTGAAGTTGTTCGTCTTCTTGAGGAATTAACACCTAGAAATCATCAGCTTCCCCCATAAGCAATTTCACTCCGTCCACTTGGGTGGGACCTGGCTGCTGGTTGTAGGCAGAATAAGAATGAGCATTGTCTCTAAATGTGCCAGTTTTGATGAAATCTTAAAGAAGAATCAGATTTTTAGATAATAATTTAGCTATTGTTTTATTAATACTCAGATACCTCTGAATGAGGAGGCAGAAGTGAGATGCCATTCCATAATGTCTGCCAATGGCTTCCCATAAAAGCCTTGCCCTGCTGCAGGGTCATGACAGGGTGGTTCAATCCTTGCTAGAAGCTTGCACTGCAGTTTTTTAATTCATGCTTGGGGAGCCCAGGCAAGTGCTAAAGGATCCCTGTGCTGCATCCTCTGGGCTTTTGAAGTGATCCTCACTGCAGTATACAGGAGATTGAGAGGGAAGGTTTTGCAGACATTGCACAATATTTTTCATGTTTCCCACAAGGATGCATGTTCATGTCTGTACACATTTCTTACCTTGATTAGCAGGGCTTAATTACTGAAATAAGAAATAATCTGAACCAAGCCAACACCCACTACAAAATTTGGACTCTTCAGTAATGCTGATAGCATTCTCCTGTTGGGAATGATGCTATTTTGTTGCATTTGGCATTGAAAATACAGAATTTCACAAATAAAAATACTTAGAAGTTTTTCTTGCAGTCATTAATGGATTAGTATTAGAAATACCCTGCTTATAGACCATTCATTTCCCATGCCAAATTTTTGGTTTGTGAAAGTCATATACTTTTAGAACATGGACCAGCGATGTCACTTAACAGTTCTAATAACTTTGTCCTGTGGGACAGAGAACTAAAAGAACAACAATAAAACCCAAGTAGCATTCTCTAAACAAAGAAAATCAATCAAACACTCTGTATATTGATCCATGTTAGAAATCTCTCTAACGGGCTCAGTGAGGGGACAGCTAGCTGAAGCAGATACCTTATGGCTGGGCCTTTCAAAACACTCAGCTGTAGCACGATACCACTGAGAGAAATTATGCTTTTCTTATGCAGCCTCACAGCTAATCCACCATCATAATGCAATGCATTATCCTTATCATTTCTTTAAGAAAGGAGAGAGAACAGAGAAAGGATTTTCACAGCTAGCAAGATACTAAAACATATTAGCTTTTATCATGAGAGTAAAATGGTACTACTGTTTAAGAAAATACTACAACCTTATTTCATTTTCTTAGTCTTTTTTAAATGGATCCTTTCCTCTGTGGAAGTTGGAAGAAAATGGGGGAAGAGAGCATAAGTAAATACCTTCAACCTTCTCAGCTGAAAAACATAATTATAGTTTTATTACTTTCTAGTTTCTGATACATAGGTTTCACAGAGCTGATTGTAGGCTCCAGGAACCACTTTTGCCTTTTAAATTAAAGCATTTCAGGTCTTCTCTAATTAACAACCACTTGCAGAGTGCAACAGAGGCTTAGTGCCTACTCACCAGGCACATTTCTCAGAGACAGATCTGTTATTGCACTAAAATGAGGACGAGAGGCATTCTGTATTAATAGTTTATGAAGATAGCTAAATTACAGCTGACCACAGAGTATTCTGTCTATGTTCTTCTCCTAAGTCTCTCTCTCTGGACTCACTTTTTCTGGGGAGACAAATCTTGAAGTGATAATACCTTCTCCTCAATGATAACAGTTTGAACTTGTTGGTGTGGGGCATCATCATTTTGAGAAATAGCTGTAGGAAGTGCTTAGGCAAACTTCCTTGTACAGAACACCAACTAATTAAAATAGAAACTTTGGTTTTCTTTTCCCCTTTAGGTGGCAGAGTTTTAGATCTAAAGAAACAAAAACAGGGGAAGAAGGACTGGTCTTTATTAGATGGCACTTCAGAGCTGGGTAAAGGAAAAGCCTCTAATTTATCCACAGGAAACTGCCCAGGATCAAGATCTTCACACAGTTACCCACTTTGTGCCCAGTCCTTTTTTAACCAATCTTGACTAACTGGATGTTACTCATAATAAGCTAATCAGACCCAAAATTTTCTCGGATCAAGGTGCTGTCACATTTTTGTCTTGTACAGTGGCAAGCACATGAGCTGATCCTTAAAAACAAATGACAAAAATTCTGCATTTGCTTCCTCCCTCTGTCCCTCTGATTCTTCCCTCCTCCCTTCACTCCTTACCGCCTCATGACATTTGTGTCACTTTCTGGATCCCAAGTTCTCAGTCACTTGATTCCCTTGCTAAAAAATTCTGTCCAGGTGCAGCCATAAGGCAAAACGATGGCACAATACAAAAGGATAGCTTTCAGGTAGCCAAAAGCAGCATGAAAAAAAGCACTAGTGAATGAGATATTCTAATATCTGTATCACCAACTGACAAAACCATATAGCAGGATATATGCATGCTTTTCCCATTTTAAAGACATAACCACACTTGCTGAAAGCATCAGCCTTAGAAGGAAACCCAGAGTGTGAAGGAATGAGTACTGCTCAAGAGATAATTTGTATTATTTTAGATAACCAGGGCAGAGCACTGATGGGCATAAACACTGGCATTTTCTTCACAGAATTGCTGTTATCTCCTGTGCCATCTTCTGTTTTGCATAATGCCATAGGAACCACATTACTGCAGTTTGCATGGTTTTGAACATTCACAGAAAAAAGCATAGGGAGAAGAGCAATAGTTTGATTGATGCAATTTTCACATTGGCCCAGTGGATAATCAGAAGAGCTCTTCTATTACAAGGACATGCAGAAAGCAAAACATTATAAATCCTACCCACAACCCGGGGCCACTAAGAAGGCTAAAAAAACCTCTTATCAAACAGGCTTTCTTGACAGAGTTATTGTTAACAGCTAAATAACAGCTAGCAGGCAAGATCTGCTCCTATGCCAGGACTACAAGGCCCACAAGCAGTTTGAAAGAAGGATAAATATGTATGTGTGGAAATTGCATCTTCCAAAAATTATAAAAAATAAATAGATTAAACAAACCCCTACCTTGGAGAGCCTGGAGTGTACGAGTCTGTACAACAATACAGAGTTGCAGGACCAGCTGTGGTGCACTTTCCAGAAAGGTGGCTAGCAAATGCAGCATACTCACATCTGCATACTCATACACCATTTTCCAATAAAACCGCCATCTGTCATTCTCTCCACTCTGTCGACTCCGGATACCCAAGTACATCGTGTGAAAATACCTGGAAATAAAAGAGAGTGGTTATAGAAAAGCAGAATGAGATTTCATGGGTTATACTTCTGCTTGCAAATAACGTTTTTTCAATGTACTTCAAAATAATGAACATTTATTTTAAAAGATTGTTGTATTTCAATTTATAGTAGTTGGTATGAAAAGAGTAAACTAAACTGAAGACAAGATTAGCCTTCATAAGGCTGTTAAAAAAGCTTAGCATTGTCTTATTTGTTAAATAATATTCCTTTCAGGGACCCAGTTTTCTAATTTGAAATATAAGGGTGATATCTTGATTATATGGCCTTCCTCAGAGGTTTTTGAAATAATGAGGGGAACAAAGCTGGCTCTTCAAAGAGAACCTACAAAGAACCAATATCCTCCTGCATGGCTGTACGAGGACTTGGAGGACCACCTGCACTGCAAGTCTGGGGCGGTCTTAGCCTGGAGCCCTGCTATGGCTGAACTTATTGTCCTGCTTTTCCACCCATCTAATGCACCGAGTATCATATTTCAGATAGTGCCAAATATATAGTGGTTTTTCCTCATCATTTGATTATTTCAGTTGGAGAGAAGATGTAGCTGTGATTTCCTATTTTAGGAGGCGTGGAGATCTGGCTGTAGGCTCCCCTGGAGATCAGAAATTACTCACTATGGCAGCTCCCATGCAGCAGGAGCAGTGAGAAGCAGCAGGAGCCAGGAACCCAACAGGCTGCTCCTGCTCCCAGTAGTAACCAACAGATAAAGGGAGCAATAGTCAAAGCACATGTCAGCTCTCATGGCCTGCACAATCAGCAGAAAAAACACCTGGCAACCAGCACATTAGTTAGATTTTGGAGGGTGTAAGAGTAATGAGTGGTTTTAGGAAGCAAGCGATGTCTTCTGAAGGCCAGGGCCCCAGATGCTGTGATGCCTGTAGTGACCCTTGCAGAGCCTGCAGCAGCCTCCCATGACACACCTGAGTCACAGCACACAGATCACTCTGGGTGGCCTTTGATCTGCTCTGTTATTCTGATCTGATCTCAGTTATTCTGTGTCAGAAAAGCTCCCACATTGTTCCTACAATTTTAGTTCCAAACTAATTACGGCTGGCTGAAAAAACTTAATGAAAAGTCTCACTTAATGAAAAATTTAAGATTAAGGTATTGTCTTACATCAGGGTGCCTTGTGTCCTACTGGAACACCCTGGTGGGCTACTAACTGATGTGGATCTTTGCTTCTCTTTTTCTTGAGGTATCTTTCATATCTTGTTCGTGACAACATTTTCTTATGATATTTTTAATATGTTTTCAGAGTAATGTTTTAAAGTGAGATCATATTTTATGATTAGAAAAAATTTAGTAAATTGTAACCACTTTCAATATTAATAGTTTTAATTTGTTAAGATAAAATATGTCTTCCTTCCACAAGTTCTTGTCTTAAAATCTTTTTCATAACTGGTGGAACACGGTGAATTGAGAAATCTCTTTTTACAAAGGTTGTACGCAACCTTTAATCTCTACTCTGTTCAGCTGTAACTCTGGAGGTGTCTTATGCTGATGAGAAGAATTTTGGCCTCTGACTAGTAAAGACTAGGTTGCCCCCTTGAAGAATGACCAAATGAACCCTAGTACCCAATGCACTCTTACACCCAATGCACACTGTACTGCGGAGCAGCAGCTTTATTCAGGAATGTGCACCAGACAAATCCAGGGACTAGTCCAGAGAAACAGCTGAGAGGACAGATCTGAGCCTGCAGCATTTCTCTTGACAATGCACATCATAGCAATATAAAAGGAAAACACATTAAACTCACATTTAAATTAAAATCACACCAGGTGGCTTTGTATTTTAGCAAAGTCCCATGTGGGAGTGAAGCCGCAATGAACTGCTCAGAGATTGAGACCACAGAGGTACAGTAAACAAGACACCAACTGTAACTCTCATGCAAAACACTGAGCAGGTCTAGATGGGTCAGAGTGTGATGGGCTAACTGGGGGTCTCTGGCATCCTTAGGGTCAGGTAAAGTGAAATGGCAGGCTGCCCAGATCTGAAAGCCACTGAGCTGGAAAGGCATCTTTTGCTGCACAGTTCTGTTAATGGGGTCCATTGGACCCACAGGTTCTCAGTCACAATCCATTTAATTGTTCCTAGACCTCTCATTAAAGTTCTGCACCACAATAGGGACAGGTAAGGCTTGTATTTCCTTCTGCAGTTTATTGTTTGGGTGGGGTTTGTTTGTCCTGCCTAACATGTCCCCCCAAGGGGCACACCTTGGAATATTGCACATAGTGGGAGCAGACAACATCTTCAGCATCCTTCTTTTAAGCTATCACTAACCCTTGCTATAAATTCCTAAAGGAGCTGTGGCTGATGAAGGTTGTGCCAGGAGGCTCTAGCTTTGCCAGTGGAGCCATCTGTAACTTCAGTTCTACAACATTCGTATGAAAAATACTTTTCCTATTACGAAAATGACATACTGTGGCAGGTGAGGACCCCTAGGGTTCTTTACCTGTTCTGCAGAGTGGTTGTGCATGGCAAATACGTTGTGATTAATGAACCCATATGGAAATATTTCCTCTCCCATTGCACTTTATTGTGAAACACTGGCAGTGAGTTATTGGGGACTGGGGAATCATTGCTCTTTGTCTACTTAGCTCTCTGCAATTTAAACACAAGACGTAGAAGAGGAAGATACTTTCTCTTTTTACACACTGGGGACCAAATTTCAGCCTAGGGTGGTATTTTTTTTCTGTCCTTTCAATTTTGGCCAAATTAATTGCAGGCTGAAATGAGCATTTACACACATAATTACTGTCACTGATTTATAGGCACAATCAGGTGATTAGACAGCTAAACATTCTGATTTGCATCCACAATTAATTGCACCAGCAATTGATGTTAGGTGTGCAAATTAGCAGTTATTAAAATAAAAAGATGGTCTCATAAAATGATTCATATATCAAAGACACTTTTTTCTGATAGTGAAATAGAAGAAAAAAAAGGGAGAAAGTGCTTTGTTGTAGTGGCTTCCAAATATAGCTTAACACTGCAGTAATGACACATTCCATTTTATATATATATGTATTATGTAATCCCGCTTTAGACACCCTCACCGGAGGCCTATTGTCAGCAAATGCCATACAGACACAGTCAGAGGTAGCTCCTGATTTAAAGGGTTTTTATATTTTGGTGTTCTGGTATTGTTTTGGTGGAAATTCACATTTTTATGTGAGTCAAGGCTGTGACTCTTTTATACAGTTATTCCAGAAAGATATAGGAAGAAGTAGTAAAGAGTTCTGCATTGGAAAATGTCTTAGGTTTATTGTGGGGTAAACTGATGTCAATGAACCTGAAAGAGCAGATGTGAATGTTATTATTTTGGTTGTGATTGCAGTCAGTCAACTACAGTCTGCTGCAGGTGCTTTACAAAATATACAAAAACTACCTATCTGTGTACCCAAAGAGCATTTAATTGACATGAAAAGAGATGAAAAGGAGTGAAGAATTGAGAATTAGACCACCCGACCAAAAAGGGAAAAGAAGCAGGAACGGAAAGTGTGGTAACAATACCGTCATCTAGTAAAGTAACTACTTTGCCTGGTAAATCAAAATAGTCCATTAAAGTTTCTTATTTCACTAGAGGAGTAAAACAAAATAAAAACTCACAACTCCACCCACTCCACAAAAAGACCCTACAATTTCATAGCTCTCTTGCTTGTGGTGAAAAAGTCAGATTTAACTGAGTTTCTTTGAGATTTTGCAGTTAGAAGACTATGAATCCTCTCCTGTGAAGTCAGGCTGAGAAACTTGAGAACAGGTTGTTCAGCCTGGGGAAGCATAGGCTCCAGGGAGACCTTACTGTGGCCCTCCAGTACCTGAAGGAAGCCTACCAGAAAGCTGGAGAGGGGCTTCTTAAAAGGGCTTGTAGGACAAGAGGTTACGGCTTCAAACTGAAAGAGGGTATGTTTAAATTTGATATAAGGAAGAAATTATTCATTGTAAGAGTGGTGAGACACTGGAAGAGGTTACCCAGAGAAGCTGTCAATGCCCCATCCCTGGAAGTGTTCAAGCCAGACTGGATGGGGCTTTTAGCAACCTGGTCTAGTGGAAGGCCTGCCCATGACAGGGAATTGGAACTGGATGATCTTTAAGGTCCCTGTCAACTCAAACCATTCTTTCAGTCTATGAAATGTACTGTGAAAAAGCAATATCAAAATGTTATCACTTTAAAAATTACTCTTTTACTCTCTCTCTCCCCTTTTTTTTTTTTTTTTTTGTGGAATATTTTTTNTTTTTTTTTTTTTTGAGGAAGCTTATATTCAGAATTAATACCACGGAGTGAGAAGCACTATAGCACTGGTAATCAGATGGCAACATATTTATTGTTATTTCAGTCTTAATATCTTTTTTAACCTTTGGAGGAAGTAGAGAATTTTTCAGCATTTAATTGCTTTAATTTATTTCAGTGCATCACACAGCACAGTATACAGACCATTGATAAAGCATAACCCTGAAGGATGTGAATCTGAGACAAGACCACAAGTGACATTCTTTTTCCATTATACTAATGAGAGAAGGGAGTAAAGTTAAAAAACAAACAGAAAACCAGGCTACTCCTTGTGCTGCCCACAACAGGTGTCCAAGATGCAAGACAAATAGAAATTAAAAATTGCCTACATTTGTATTTGGGAAAAAATGTTCTACGGAAAGAGACATTCATTCTGATAAGACAGTGGCTCTCCAGTATTTCCAAAATCAAGAGCTCTCAATTTGCTCCAGGTTCACATATCCATCTTGAGGATGGTCAGCATAGATTGAGATACCTACATTTGAAATAATTCTGGCAACAATTCACTTACGTGATTAAAGCATGCCCACTTGTACATTTAATTGAGACGAGGTAGTATAATTATATGATAACACCAAATATTTACAGGTGTGCTTTCCATGTTTAAAGTGCTGTACAACCACTGCTTGATTAACTAGGATGAATGTAAATAATCTCACAGAGTTCATTCCTCAGGAGTTGGCAGCTGACCAACCTAATACCTTTCTGCAGGAGCAAGGTATAACTTTCAGTCAGCACACTCAAAACCAGCTGATATTTCAGAAGCCCATGACTGAGAGGACTTGCATTTTTCTTGTGTGAAGAAAATTCTAGCTCCTTTCTCCCTTATTCTTAGGAATGTGATATGCTGCCCTGAATCTGTGGATAAAAAACCCCCAACTTCTCCCTAGGTCTTGCTCCAATACAAGGCAGGCAAGGAGGTCCCCAGAATACCTTCCAAACAGGAGACAATTCCTCAGATTCAGTTATTCTAGAAGAGAATTTAGATGCCACTGGCACCTGTGCTAAAGGTTTCCAACCTGCCTACAATTCATCTACTCTTTTATAAAAGACCTTTGGTGAATATCCTGGTATCACTGAAACAGAAGGTGCTTTGGCAGTGATTTAACAGAGCATGAGTTTTACCCCAGTTTGCTTCATAGTATTTGGGTGTTGTTTATGCCCACTGCTTGTAAGAAATTATTTCAGAAGCTGGTCCATTATGATTCACAGACACCATTCTTTTTTGTACAGATAGCTGAGGCTTATAATAAGTGGAACAGAGAAACCAAACCCTGATTACTGGCGGACACGTTGTTCCTATGCATGTGGGACTGAACAGTTCTTGCTGCACATTGGCTCGGCCAATGTCTTTCAGTCTTCTGAGCTCCTCTGGGATTCCCACAGCAATGTTTGCTATTTGCTTTTACCTCCTTTCTTCCAGTCCCACAGCTTTTGCAAATCTTTAGCTATGAATTCAGATGTCTGAGATTTGGTAAAGTTATGTTAATCTGCTGTTCATTTAGACAGTGTGCACAACAAGTATGTGCATATGCCAGTGCAGAGCCATATGTGAGTCCAGTCTGACTATGGCTCTGAGCATTTGCTACAGATTTTCACCATAATGAAATTATCCATCTGATGATAATATATACGGCTCTAGAAAAAAAGTCTTCAGTTTAGAAGTGTCAAAGACTACATTGCTACCATGTGCTTTATCTAAAAAGTCCTTAGGATGATACACATGAACAAGAGACCATTTGCATCCTTTGGAAAAATGAAATTATTCTGATTTCATGCCTCATGTAGTCCATTTTATTGCAATTGCCTAAGTCTGTAGAGGATGCTTGCTTATGTTGCATAATCTAGTGAAGCATTTGTGAGAAGATCAAAAGTCATTAATGGCTAGTTGGAGGAGTCCTAGACATTTATTCTGATGCCTAATTTGCCCCTACATCAAACACTATATTAAACAATTTAGTCATACCAGAAACAGTTGTTCTTTCTGTGTTTGAGGTGTAGAGGATGAAAATCACTACTGTGGAGTTAAAAATCAGTAGAATAAACAGCAATTCTGATAAGTGGTATTTTCTTCTGTTGCTTAGTTACAAGAGAAAACTTAACTGTATTTGTATTTCAACAGTATTTGCCATGTTAAATAACAACAGATTGTTCTATTTTACTTCTTGTGTGCCTTTTTATTAGGTGTGCCTGAATACTTAAAAAAAATAAAAAATTTCTTTAGCAGGAATACTTACTGCCTTAGCAGTACATGCTAATGCTTACTCTCTTTGTTCTGAAGAAACAAACAAATCCTTTCAGCTTTAATTCCTAATTCTAGGAAGGAAAAAACAGCCAACTTTTAATTTTCCAATCAAATTATTTTTGATGGGACCATTAAGGTTTAATGTGCAAAAGGAAACTGAAATGCATTCTGGAGCACAGCAGTGACCAAAATTTCTTCAACCAAGCACAGTTCTGGCAATTTACCAGCAGTCAAAAGTCTGGACTTAATTTACTTTAAATTACGAGTGCAGCATCCTCATCTATGTCACTGAGATGAGATCCATGTGAGGGCAGATCCCACTGGGGGATATTTCATCATAAGAGACATTAAAAGGCTTATTTCCAGAATATGCATACTCTACAAAGATTAAAAACCAAAACCCAACATGTTGTATTTAATTTTCCTTTGCAATATTTAAGATATCAGAAAAATAACTGCTTTACTTCCTATAACATAAAGCAAGTCACTTTATGAGCGTAAACAAAATGATTACATCTGTTTCATTACGACCTATAAAGCATTCCCCGGCATCTTCTATGACTGGGTGATGCTTCTCAAATGGCCATCAGTCGTATTACAGCAGCATTTTATGGTCATCTAAATTTTTATGGCCATCTGAATTTAGCTACTTTGTGAATTCCCCAACTGTAAGCAGTCATACCCAGCACATTCCTTCCTTTCCTGACATGTGCAAACTGCAGACCTCTAGTTTGTGAACCACTGGTGAAGGGAGATGGCAGGTCTAGGTTGGGCTATGTCCAGGTTTAATGAGGAGAAGGCAGGGTGGTCTAAAGAATTCCCTGATGCAGCCTCCTCCCCTACTAACTGCCCTCACCCCTGGGGTACAGCTGCTCAGCCCCACTGCTCAGACTACAGTGGGATTCAACCCCGTGTGAGGCAAGGGCCCTCTCCAGGAAACAAATCTTGTATTGGAACAGAGGTGCAGCCTGCATGTTTGTATTGAATGGTATGGATGCTGGGCTGTTTGCTGCCAGCACCCGTCCAGCCTTACAGCAATTTACTGTCCCTTCTTTTTCTCTGTATTCTGCAGATTCAGGAGAGACAGGTAAACCCTCTGCCTCTGCACACAGTGAGGTGATATCCCCACACCATGCCTGTCAGATCACATCAGGCTGCCAGATCAGACAGAAGTACCCTTGCATGTTTGCTGTTTAGTTTAATTGTCTCCATGTTTCTGCTCTCAAAACTGGGGTATTCCCAGTACGCACTGGCCTCCCAGGGCTCCCTGTCAGCCTGGAGGCTCTGTTGCATCCCAGTCAGCCTGTGAAGTCCTGTGCTGCCAGGCTGCCCCTGCCATGCCTGTGGTGTTCATCCCTGGGTCAGCTTTCCCTTTTACCCTGTGGGGGACCAAGGGCAGAGGGCAGATGGAGCTTGGTGGCCGTGGACCCATCGGACAGGCAGCTGATGGTGCTACTGCCGGTGGCAGGGATGGCATAACCTTATCAGGAAGTATGACACAGCCACTGGCCACAGCTCCTCTAGATGCTGCCCAGATACTTTACAGGAGTAAACATTGGTGGTTTTTCGCACTATCAACTATGGGTTAGAATTGAAAAGGAGAATGCAGAAGTGAAATAATAATAATAATAAAAAAATCACAGTATGCTGCAGATGTCTAGAGATTTGTTTTTCAGAGTTTCTTCACCAGGAATTGCCACTGGTGCTGCATAGCAGCTGCCTTTCCTGTTTCAGTCAGGGCACAAGGCCATTTAGACGTGTTCAGCAGAACAACTAAAAAGTTTTACTGCACTGTCATTTCCTGTATGGTATCGCACATCTGTGTGCTTTTAAACTACAGGCACTGCTTCATCAAAAGCTGATGAAATCACTTTGGGTCTCAGAGGTTCTCGGAAGCTCCGTTGGTTTCCACTTGTGGGAAACACTGTATATCTTATATATTGTCAAGGCTGTAGCCCTGGAAGTGAGATCAGACCCCTAAGGGCAAGCAGCTTCCCAAGAGATCAGATATCTGCTCTGCTCTGTATCCTCTGAGAAGCTGAGGGCTTTCTTGCTTTGTTGAAAGGGTTCTTATTGGCTTCCTGAAGCAATACTCCACTGAAACAGTTAGGAAAACATGGCTCTGTTGGTAAATGTCAGGGCACTCTAAAGAGATCAGTTAAAATCCTGATTCACAGTCTGCTCTTCGACTGTCTCCTTTTGGTTTCCTCCCTGTAGCCTTACATGGTTTTCGGGGTGGCTGAGTGGAAGACTATTTCTTTCCTATGATGTAGAGTTAGGATTCCCAACAAATAGTAGTTTACACTTCGCTTCTCCTCTTCTCCTCCCTTCCTCCCCATGTCATATTTTTCATTTGCTTCTAAGCCTGTCTGCCTCTTAGTCATCCTAAAACACCCCGAGAAGTGAATCCTGGTTTGCCTCTGTGTCAGTCTGGAGATATCAAGAAGAATGAGGGATCAGAAAAGCACAGAATCCCCAAAGGACCTCCAGGCATTCCCTGGAAAGGCAATTAGTCATGGCCAAGGATCTGTACCGTGCAGCTGTCACAGGAATATAATCATTATCATAGGCTTCCTCACTTCACCGGCCCCTGGGGCTGCAGCAGGAATTGAATTGTTTCCCTGTTCCCTCCCAGTTCTGACAGAATTATGATGACAGCCCTTGGAAATGGTCCTGAGACCCCTCCATGTGAGATTGGTAAGGAAGATGTACCTGTCTCCCTATCACCTATTTGACTGTACTTGAAGAAAGGACCACTTGTAAAGAGTAGGCACAGCTGGAGAACAGTGTTTCTGGCTTCTGAGCTTGGGGTACCAGGTGTATTTCCCAGCTCTCTGGAGAAGCAGCCAGGCAGCATCTCATCACCACATAAGATAAGACCAGGATAAGGTATCAAGAACCCTCTGCCTACCTTACCGCTGTTTTCACAGGAGCAAAGCGTACAACAGTACATTCTGAAAACCAGTGTTCCATAGCTGGAGACCTTGCAGTCTGGAGACAGGCTCTTCCCCTGGGTACCAGTGTTTATTATTCACACTGCACACAGGGAGACGCTCAGGCCCCTCTGGGACAGCTGAGTTTCTCCCAGCATCCATCTCTCAGCCCAAGTCTGTAGGGACATGGGCTATCTATTGATCCAAACAGTTCACAAGGGAGGCTTCAGCACGGAGGTGGAGCAGCAGAGCAGCCGGTGAGATAAATACCCTTGAGCATTCCTGTGCCAGGTCACGACTGCTTTGTAAGGAAACCCTTCAGTGGCAAGTTCCCAACCTCATGGTCAAATTCACCATCTGGAAGAGGGAATACCTTTACACCAGTATTCACAAGAACCCATGTTGTTTGTTGCTTTCCCTGATGCCTTTGATAAATTAAGTAGATAAATCTGCCTGCTGATCATGCAGCTTTCCTGTGACAACTTTCAATGAACAAGGGCAGGAAATTGTGATTTCTTTGATCCAGGAAAGGAAAAAATTGCATTTTTAAAGCCTGCAGTATCTTTTACAAAAGTCAAGGGATGCAATGGTAGTACAAACACTAGAGAATCAGAATGGCTAGGGTAGATGCTATATTTCATTCCCACAGAAAAAATGTAATGTGTTTCCTTCCATATAAACATCTTTCTTTCATGACCACTGGTGTGTGCCAGGATGAATCTGGGTTGTATCACTCTGGGGGCCTAGCATGTTATCTCACACTGTGAAACAGCAGGACCTAGCTGCCTCCACTAACCAGTAAAACTGAACTATTGCCAACCTTCCCCTTCCTTCCTCCAAAAAACCTTCCAAATTGCTTATAAGAGCTTTTATAGGACCTGCTTGCTCTTTCTGGCTCAGAGAAAACACGCAACTGAGAATTCTGTTTGGAAATATCTACGCTGTAAATAACTTTTTATTCATCCTATTTATATGGCAGTCTGTGCTTCAGCTTTTTCTTTTGAAGTATTCAGGAGAAGCCATTAGCTAACTCTCCAATATACAACTGCTAATAAAGTGAATGGTCATTGTTTGGATGGAGCAATCTATAAACACTCAGGAAATAATGTGGGATTAGTCACTCATTAAGATATGGACAGGCAGTGCTCGTGTGATCTTTATGTGATATTCAAATAGCTGGCAGTGTTATTTAACAGGAATTCAGGCTAACTTCCTCTTGGTGCTTATAAGTGATTTGGACTAATGGAGAATGTTCTTTAAATGTTGCCTGCTTGAAGAATTTTATATAAGAATCAATTCAGAAACAAATTTGCCAGCAAATAGCATTAGTAGGGCTGAAAAGCATCTCACAAAGAAATGGTCTTGAATACCATGCTGAATACCTCACCATGCGCTATATAGACATTCTTTGCAAATGCAGTATTCAGAAATCTTAGGAATAAAATTTCTGGCTTGAGTTTTGCCTAGGGGAAAAGCTCTAGGGCAAATGACAACATTTTCATGTCAGCCTTTCATCAATTCCCACAGGCCAAATCCAAAGGGTGTCAGTGAGAAAAACACTCTGAGGAATCTGGAGGGAATTTTGCCAACTTACGGATCTCCCAGTTTGTCCCTTATCAATATATTAAAGAAAAGAAGAAGGAATATAAGAGGTGACATGCTGGCAGCATTCAAGCCACAGGAGAAAATAACATGAGCTGGCAAGACAGCAATTACATTTAGGACTTGAAAGCAAGCTGTGGTCATTACAGATCTACGGTTTTCAGTCTAACTGGAGTTCTATATTCCAGTATTAGTTCCATCTTAAAAAATAGCACAAAGTCCAAGAAGCACTGAAGGGTAGTAAAATGCCTTCAACAAAAATGCTTCAAGGAATGGCTTGTATCAAAGGGCATGAATTTATAACAAATGTTGGGAGTGAGTCTGAATTCAACAGTCATTTTGTCTACAAACTTATTCAGAAAAGAAGGCAGAGATAACACAGGCATGAAACAAGAATTAAGAAAGATTTTTTTTCCTGTGGTAGGAACCGAAGAAAGGTTTAAAAAATTTCAGCTAAGGTTTGGTCTATGAACATTTTTTTAATACTATTTTTAGCTGAATGTAAGATCAGTTTTGCACAAAACACAACCATATTTGCATACATATGTATATGTATAATCTTGTAATTCCCCTGCAGTTTAGGTATCTTATTCCAGCAGAGAAGGATATAACATCTGATAGAAGACCTGTAAAACTTGGGAGACCATACTGTTGCAATGCTACAAATACAACTAAACAAACATAAAATCTGTGTGCCATAAGTCCCAAACTGACATACGTATGCGTATAAACAAGAGTGGCATTTTCAGTATCATGTCTGAATTCACTGCCACACTGAAAATTGCTAAAATTAAGAGCCTGATGTACAAAAGGAATGCTTTCAAGGTAGTAAAACTGGACAGGGACTTGCCAGGAACAATAGGGCCATCTGCTCCTCACCAGGGTGAGCAGGGAAATGCCAGAGCTGGAAGGCTCTTTTGGGACTTCTAGAGGGAACACTTGCTCTGCACAAAGCATCTGGCACTATCCCTTTGCACCTGGGCAGAAAACACCCCCAGTGCTAATTCTCCTAAATGCAATGAAGGTTAAAAGAGCTGAAAGATATCCAAACCCTACTTTGTCCAGGGTATATCCATTGAAGCTGGTAGACTTTGTGTGATCTGGTTCACCCTTCCATTGCAATCTTCCATTCATAGAATGGCAGAGTTTTGGAAGGGGCCTCTGGAGGTTATCTGATCAAGGAGAGCCATCACCTAGAGCAGGTTGCTAGGAGCATGTCCAGACAGCTTTTGGACATCTCCAAGGATGAAGACTCCACAACATTCCAGATCAACTTGTCCAAGTGCTCCATCACCCTCACAAAGTGTTTCCTGATGTTCAGAGGGAACATCCTGGGTTTCATTTTGTTCCCCTTGACTCTAGTCCAGTCACTGGGCATCACTGAAAAGAGCCTGACTCTGTTCTCTTTGCACCCTCCTTCCAGGTATGTAAGATCATTCCTGAGCCATCTCTTTGTGTTAACAGTCCCAGTTCTCAGCCTTTCCTCCGAAGAGGGATGGTCCTGTCCCTTAAGCATGTTTGTGGCCCTGTGCCAGACTCCCTCCGGTACTCTACATCTCCCCTGGGGAGACCAGAACAGGACACAGCACTCCAGGCATGGCCTCACCATTGCTGAGTTGAGGAGTAAGACCACCCCCCCTCAACTTGCAGGCAGCCTTTTGTCTAATGCAGCCCAGCACACTTCTTTGCTGCAAGACACGTTGCTGGCTGATGCTCAACCTGGTGCCCACCAGGACCCACAGGTCCTTTTCTGACAAGCTGCCTTCCACCAGAGTGGCCCCAGTTTACACTGGTGCATGGAGTTGTTTCTCCCCAGGTGCAGGATTCTGCACTCTCCTTTTTGAATTTCATGAGGTTCCATTTCTCCAACCTGTAGGGGACCCTCTGGTGTATCAGCCATTCCTCCCAGGTTTGTGACATTAGCAAGCTTGCTGAGGACACACTGTGCTCCATCATCCAGATCATGTAACACTTCTCAAGATGCTAAACAGGAGCAGAGCCGGCATTGACCCCTGGGGTTCACTGCTGGCTATTGCTCTCCAAATACATTTCACGCCACTGTCACAGCCCTTTGAGATCAGCTGTGATCAGACAGTTCTCAATCCACCTCACCAGCTGCTTCTTCAGGCTACATTTACCAGCTTCTCTACGAGGATCTTGTGGACACAGGCAAAAGTACTCAAGACTAGGTAGAAAATATCCACTGCTTTCCCCTCACCTACTAAGCCAGTCATTTCACCATGGAAAGTTAATAAAAAAACTGAGCAGAGATTGGTATGGCAGGACGTATGGTCAGATTTGTAAGTACAGCATTGGAGAAAATGAAAGCTTACAAGTAAAGGAAATATTTAAAAATTATGTTTAGGAAGAAGAGAGATCTTTTAACTATCCATGCCCACCACTGAACATCCCTCAGACATATGACAGATGCCAGTGATGAAATTCCTTATTTAGACTGACACCCCATCTCCAAAATGCCACATGCTACAAGTCTGATTCTCAGCCTAGACTTTATTACTTTTTCAAGGAAAATATGATACATGTCTTCCTAGATCTTTGCATAATGAATAAAAATTCTCTCAGAATCCTAAGTGCAACTGAAGTTATACATAACACTAATAATAATACTGTTAATAATAATAATAATAATGATAAGGCTGTTTAACATTATTTGCTTAAATTGAAAACCATTCATATTAATACAGACAGCAAATTGCATGAACTTCCTTTAACCTCTGGAAACCATTAAGAAATTCAGTATTTTTGGCTAATTACAGTTGCAATTCATGGGGCCTGCTTGCCTTCTAAGTTAGCTAGGTAAAATACCACCATCTCCCTGACATTTCCTTCCTCTGTGGATCCCAGTCATCCAAGTGCAGAACTGGGTTTTCCACATTTGTAATCACTCTGAATTTAAGGAGTATTTGAGGTGAAGGTGGAGAGGGATGTAAATGTGCCTGATAAAGGAGGCAATAAAAACTATGAACTGCTCTTCTCAGCTTTTCAAAAGCACAATTAAGAACTTGCTTTATCTGCTGGTATAGATGAGACCAGAAGCCAAAAGAGCTTGGGGAAGCAGGAAAAAGTAATTTTTGCAGTTATTTTCTTTTATTCCTTTTTTCCCCCTCCTATGCAGAATATTTTAAAGAGAAGCTTTCCCTTTTTAGACCTACCAGTTTCCTTTCTAACAGCAATCTGCCTAATTGCTGCTGGCTTCCAGGCCACACATATGCCCTTGGTTTCCAGAGGAAATTCAAAAGGAGGTAATGTAACTCGTAAGACTGCTTCTATACACAGAAATGTGCATGTATAGGGAGCGTAAAGAAAAGATACAGGGATACAGTGAACAGCTCCTTCTGGGTGCTCTGAAGAAAACAAGTGACCTGTGACAGGTTAAGAGGTGAAGACTATGCAGATGGCTTAGCCACACTCACAGCCACAGCTGGTCCCTGTGTCCCTTGGGCACTAGCACCACATTCCTGGGATTTTAAGCTTTCCATGCTCTGCAGCAAAATTAATTTCTAAGGCCTAGTAAGCATTACTAAAGCTAACTCTACCAAAAGCCTGTGTATTAGTGTTCAAAGATGCATATCATTTCCTACAGCTAGAGGCAGCCATTTAGTTTTGGCAGATGTTATTTTATTTGTTCAGGCTGAAAGGTCACTATAATTCTGTCAACTTTATTTTCTGTATTTAAAATGTCACCCCAAACAGGTAGCTAAGGTAACACATTTGCTTTCTACATGTCTTTTACCATTTTTCATGTCAGAGAAGGTCTTTTATGTCTTAGGAATATTAATTAAGTTTGAGAACTGGTCTTTGAAAAAAACCACTCGAAGGAAGTGAAGCACCTTTTTAAGATGATTGTCTCAGTTCCAAGGTTGCTCGATTCATTGTTTTTCTAGGAGCTTTGACATGTTTGCTCCTGGCAGCATTTCTTTGCTCTCTCAAAGCATCTCTTCATGTAAGAAGACAATTATAATGATCTGAAAGGTTTCCTGCTACTGTCCTCCATTTCTGTGCTCACATTTACTTGTGCCTCCAGTTTGCACCTACAGAGATACACGACAAATGCGACCCTGTGCTTTGAAGGCCATTTCATAAAAAGCAATTAAAGCCATGGCTATAGGGACATCTGCATTGATCTGTCTGTTGATGTCCACCATCCACGAATCCTGGCTGTGCAAACCAACTCCTTCCTTCACGCCAGCTCCTGAATGTGGCTGAATCTGTGCTAAGCTATTTTGACGTCATCCAGATCAAGAACTATCCCTGTTTTTCTAATTTAGTTTTAGTTTGTTTTCTGTCATTTTAGCATGCTGAAATGGCACAGGGAGAGGCAAGAGAACAATAAGCCATGAGCAGACTGGAACCACGTCAACCAGCACTTAGATGGAGTCCCACTGCCATGGCAGGGCCACTTCACTTACTGGAAAGACCTTGGCGGATGCAAGGATGCAGTTTTGCCCTACTATATTACCCCAGGGAATACTTCGTTTCTTCTTCTAATTAGAAAGCCCCTACCTTTTACTGACATTTGAAACACAGGTGTCTAAAAGCATTTGAACTCACATGTCTGTCAAATATTGCTAACTGTGCTCCAGAGAATCCCCTCTGCTTATTAACTAACTTACACCAGGCACATAAAGTTAATAAAGATCTCTTGCTGCATTTATTAATTCAATGCATTACGATTTTTTTTTTTTTAAACTGAAGAATTAAAGCTCTTATTTTGTGTATAAATGACTAGAAAGGAAGATAAAAACTTTCTGGTTTTGAGGTATATTTATGAATGGTTTTCTTCAAACATTCTGTTTTTCCACCTTACCCTTGTCAAGATGGACATGAAAGCAAAAAGACCAAAAAGAACTCTACAAAAGAATACTTATTTTCCTTGTAAAATACATTAATGATCAATGCTGTCTCTAAGAACTTGTGATTTTTTTTTGTTTCGTATTGTTGTCCAAGTTCTAAACCAAACTGCAGACTGGCATGATACACTTGTGAAGCACTGACACCCTAGGTCAAGATAAAGACCATCATTCACTCTTTTAATTTGCTTTTGAAATTAAGTTTGAAAAAGACTGCAGAAAACCTGTTCCTTTTGTACTGACTATTTAAGTATTTTCACAAATGCTTTTTTTTTTTTTTCCCCCCTTCCTGACCACATGGTTTGAACATACAGGTCAATGTGACCTTACAACTTCCTAGGGGAAAATTAGTTGCAGAGAGATGGCATGCAAAGAAAGAGACACTGGCAAAAAATCAGTGGGTTTTCTGCAAAGCATATTTACTGCTTCTTGGCAGTCTCTGCCCTCAACTCCCACCTTTGCTTTAGTAACATCTGCTCTGATTTTCTTATCTTGTACTGAGTGGTCTAACTAGAATTTCATTATTTGGAAAGTGCATTCCATTCACTAATGTGTATCTGATCAAACTTGGCTCCAGATTACCTTAAGTTAGAAGCACATTATGGCTGCACCTTCATAGAACGCTGAAACATCCCACTTCCCAGAATACACTGGCAGAGGCCCAAATTTACTGAAATCACCAGGACTGAGACCTCTAATTTCCCTTAAATATTGAGACAGATTGTTAAAATGGGACAGACTCAGGATTATATATATGTATATATAAAGGCATACACATATATGTGTGAACATGTGAACATGTCCCATGCATACACACTCACATGCTGTACCATTCTATTTTACATCTACTGGACCCTCTAAAGGATTCTGGACACTTTTGTCCTGACATTTTTTTTCCCAGAAGCAGACCGATATTCAACAAAACTTTTCAAGGTAAACAAAGGCAAAGAACTGAGCCAATGTCAATCAAAGCTCTCCCACCTAAATCCACCAAAACGGTAAATTCAGAAAGTTCAGACAAAAGGCAAAGAACAAGCCCCAGGCTGCTTCTTATGCCAGTCCACCTTGTGCAGTGCAGTTCCCCCTGTGGTCCCCAGGCTCATGTGCTACTTCCCTGAACTGAACAGAGTTTGTGCTACCTTTCTCCTGCTACAATCCACTGTCTGGCTCTAAATGTTTCTGCTACACCTCACTGCCCACAGGGGTGAATCTGGTGTTTAGCATTAAGCTGCCAGAGGTAAGCTTAGGCTACTTTGTCTAAAAGAAGAGTAGATTAAAAGGAAGTAAACCTGGTCTCTGCTATTCAAAATGAAAAGCAAATAAACAAAAAACCTGCCCTGAATAAGCCTGTCCAAATCCCTTCATTTAGCTGGCTTTCAACATTGGGTTTTTTTTCCACTCTGGGACTCTGGTATTTCAAGCAGGCCTGGAAGCTGATGAAACAAATTTCAGCAGTCTGGGAATCTGGCCTATATTTGCAACGGGTGGACCTTAACTAGACACAGGGAGTGCCAGAAGTCATAAAGAAGACTGATGATCCTCTTGAGATCTCCAAATTAATTTTAATGAACTGAGGAATTTGACTAAGCTCCCGTTAAGCTTTTCACATTTGGAACTGCTGTTCCAAGGCAAACCTATGTGGTTTCATCCATCTCTATCTTCCTGACTTGATTTGAACTCTATCCTGATGACAAAGGGAAACACTTCAAGCAGCAGGGAGGAAATGCTCTAAAGATTAGCCTCAGCAGTGAGGAAAATCCTAATTCTCATTCTGTATATCTCTCATAAGCTTGCAGAATCACTTAAGTGGAGATAGGCTAACAACACATTCAGCCCCAAATTTAAGACGGAGGTCCACAAAAAACAGGTGTGCTCATTGAGTTGAATGCAACTCAATTTAAGCACCTTCAGCCGAAGACTGATGAAAATCTTGATGACTCCTCTGAGGAAAAAATAACCTGTGGTGTCTCTAGTTTCATCCACTAGGAACACCGAAACTATGGCAATGCCCAGACTTGCCACCACGCTGGCCCAGCTGAATAGCTCCGTATCTTCTTGCTCTTATCCATCCATATGGGATATACCAAAATTTACATGCCTACCACTCTGATATGGGTCCAGTCTTGCCTATAACCTCAGTCTTCTGGCTGAGTAACTCCCAGGAGATGTGAGACTGGGGCTGGGATCCCCCAGGCTGGGGAGGACCTGCAGGAAGCCCACGCATTCCCTGCACCGTACTCTGCCCATCACACTGTAGGTTGGTCCAGTCACTATTTCTACAGTTTTTAGATGATTGCCAAGAACCAGAAGCTAATTTTCAGCATCGAGCAAGTAACAAAAGATTTCAGGTACCTTCTCAGTATGCATTTCCTCGTAAGTATTTTCCTGTGCTGAAGGTAACAAGAGATGAGCCATTATATGTAATGCAATACAGTAGCTTTATCTCCTTGCACGTCTCTCATCATGTCTGTGTGGGAATGCTACTGTTCAGTAACATTGAAGGTATATTCAGAGGCTAATTAAATTAGGATCTGCAAAATACTAGCTCCCTGGGAAAGCAGGTGCTATATAAGTGAAAGATATTATATTTAAAATGTCATGCTAAGAGAAACTTTTTTTTTTTGCAGAAGATTATTTCTCAGAAATCCTCGATGAGTTTTAAAGCTGAAATTTCATTAGCAAGTTGTCAACACCAGCTCATCCTCCTAAACCCCTCTTTTCTCTGCCACTCTTTCCCCAAAACACCACCCATTTAGAAGCATCTAGAATGGCAAAGGAAAACCTGGCATTTTTAAAAGAGGAAAAGAATCAATGTAAGCAACAGGAAGCTTATCTCTTTTTAGGGCTAAAAATGCTTCTCTGTCTCACACATACAGTTACCTTATACACAAACATGCGTACAAACACATTCATGAATGCCTGTGTACCATGCTTGATAGATAAATTTGCACACAGAAATACAATTACAGGTTAAATGAAACAAAACACTGTTTCAGTAGCAGAGAAATGACGGGACTTCCACCCACCCTGTTCCTCCATGTTGAACTATTTTTAAGCCTCATTTTCTATTCAGTTAATTAATGAGTTAGCAGAGGACTGGTTCCAGTTCTTTGAAAACAGCTAGATGCAAGTAAGGCTCCTATTAATTCAATTTTGACAGAGAAAATAATCACAGTAGATACTGATTATAAATCAAAATTGCATGTGCCCATTCTATTCATGGCAATCTCAAATACCTCCTAATGAAGACTGCTACCCTCCATCTGTATCACATCGGGCCCTGTTTTCTCCCTTGCCTCTTAATGTACACTACAGTTTCCAGTGGTTATTAAACGTGTCCTGACCAGCCATTCTTTAAAATTAGCATCCCCCATAAGATGCAATATCCTCCCGAATTCCCCCAAGAACCACTGCAGCTGTAATCTGCACTTAATATTGAATTTGCACCAGAGAAATTCATTAGCTATGAACAATATAAGACTTCCTTTATTCATGCTTTCATTTCATTCATCCAAACCCACTTTAATCCTTGGCTGCAGCAAACAAATTTGGCTTCTTCGGTAAAATCAGCTGTTAATGCACATATCGAAAAAGGTCCTATGTATTCAGAAAAGATAAGTTACAGCTTGGATCTAGAAATTTTACCCTGAATATCTTTTTAGGCTTTGGCAATGGCATATAAGTTACAACAATCCTATTCACTACATACACATCACAATACTCATTCCACTTATATTCTTAGAAAAATCTGGGAATATAGTACAGAACTGTCATAGTAATTATGGACTAAAATTCTAAAATGAGAGCTAAATAGATACTGGACAGATTTGAAACATTTAAATATTTATTCTTCCAACAGTAATTTGAATATTAAGTTGTGGAAACAGACCTGTTGTGGTTTTTATAAAAATACAACATAGAAAATAACACTCTATATACACATATACACAAAACCATGTGAAAATATTCTGTGTTTTTGAAACTTTGTGTTAATACTTGACGCTAGGTCATATTCATTCAGAGCAAGTAGCAAAACTAGTATCATGCCCTTAAAAGGGCGTGTAGTATTGTAATTGTTTACTACCCTCTTGGAGATCCCAACAAATAGGAAAGAGCCTGAAAAATTAGTCTTGCAAAGCTTAAACTGAGAAGTGGGTAAGGGTACTGACTTGAGCACTGCATAAACTAAATAATTTGTCACTGCCTGTCTTAAACATAATGAAATCTTGAAAAATTATTCCTACAGGTTTTCCTATAAGGAATGTGGCTATACATAGTATAATTCTTTGAAATGTTTAGTTGTAAAAGACCTCTAAAATCATCAAGCCCAACCATTAACTCAGCACTGCCAAGTCCATCACTAAAGCATCTCCCCAAAGTGTCACATCTGTGTGTCTTTTAAATACCTTCGTGGATGGTGATTCCACCACTTCCCTGGGCAGCCTGTTCCAATGCTTGACAACCCTTTCAGAGAAGAAATTTTTTCCTAGTATCCAATCTAAACCTCCCCTTGTGCAACCTGAAGCCATTTCCTCTTGCCCCATTCCTTGCCTGGGAGAAGAGACTGACCTGCACCTCACTAGAACATTCTTTCAGGTTTCTCTGCAGCTGTAGAGAGTGATAAAGTCCCCTCTAACCTTCCTTTTTCCAGGCTAAACAGACTCATTTCCCTCAGCCGCTCGTCATCAGACCTGTGCTCCAGACCCTTCACCAGCTCTGCTGCCCTTCTCTGGGCGTGCTACAGCACCTCAATGTCTTTCTTGCAGTGAGGGGCCCAAAACTGAACACAGTATTTTGAGATGTGGCCTCAGCAGTGCTGGATACAGGAAGAATTATAGCAGCATAACTATAGACAGAAGCTCTCCAGCCCTCCATTTTAAAGGATACAAAAAATGCTGTAATTGTACACCTTTCAAGAATGACTGTGCATTAACAGACCCACTGAAAGCAATTATCATGGCAATCTAGGATTCTTGACAGTTAAATTACAACATCTGACATAAATGGGGATAGGATTCTTCAATACTTGATATTGTGCCTTTTGGAGTGAACAAACTGAGAAAACATGTAGGTTCCTCTGTACATTAAAAAGGCTTATTTAAAATTCATTAATTAATTTGGACAGGCTAATTCCCACACTTTTTCCTGAACGCAGTACTCCTTAATTACTATATTTTAATAAAACCTTTCTTAAAATCACATGCAATGAAGGAACAGAAACAAAACGAGCAATGCCTTTCTAAAATGCAATCACTCATGACAAATAAGAGAATTTAGCTATATACATGTAATATAGAGTAGATTTGTCAGAGATTTTTCTCCTTAGCATGGACTTCTATGGGCCATATAAACCAGACCCAAACTGTGGCTATCCTAGAAAAAGAAAATCTATTAATGCACTGTATGGCTAGTGCCTTTCAGAGGTAAATTAGCCTTAAACTGACATAATCAGGAGCTACAGAAGCTCAGTATCTCCTTTAAATAGTTTTTGCTCAAGTGCCTTTATTTGAAAGAAATGGACACAAGTTATCTGTATGCAAAATAATGGGCCAAAAATCTCACTGTCCTTCTTTATTATACAAAGATTTATTATATCTGTAGCAAGTCTGCCTGTATCAGTGTAATTACACCAATATTTGACCTAGACTTGCATATAGAGGAGCAGAAGTAGAATTACAGCCCACTCTCCTATTTTAGGCTTATTTTTCTACTTCTGAATTATTTCTGATGAGTGCAAGCTTGCCTTGTCCTCTTCTTCATACTTTCTGTACCACCAGGTCCTAAGGTGACATGACTAAGCCGAAATTAAGTCCAAAGTTCTATTTTGGTGATCATTAGCATACATTGAGGATCTTTATATCTCAATGGGGAATCAAACTATGACCTTCTAAAGCACATCTTCCTAGTTTGTAACCACTATTAATGTCCTGAATTTTCCTTCAAATACCATTCTAATGATGTGACTTCTTCATCCTGCATTTGATTAGTCTTATAGTCAACATAATGTCAAATAAGCTCGGTGGTTCAAAAGACTAACTTCACTTACATATTTTTCAGTTTGTAACTGAAATTTATCAGTTATAGAGGCAGTGGATTAAGGACATTACTGGAATAGTGCTCCCTTGCACTCCACAACCTCCTCTAGGCAATACATAGTCAGACTGAAAATTCAGGTAGCAGTAATAAAAATACTGTTTGAACTAGTGCACCTCTATTCTGTTCTTTTATAACCCTGGAGCTTACACACTCCACCTGCAAGCAGGAAAATACAGTAAAGGGATGTGTTTGGCAGCGGCCTCTACTATTTGAAATGTCGAGTTCACATTTTCAACTATTGCCTTAAATTCTAAGGCAGAAGTTAAACTATTCTAGCTTGTGGGGTGGAAAAAAACATATGAGGGCCAATATTACATTTGATTTACAGGAAAAGCATGAGATGTCCTGTTGGTTTTTTGCACTTGTCTATACCATGTAGCTTTTCTATGTATTCAGATCTTAGTGGCACCAGCAGTTAGCTTTACAATTCAGATGCGTTTATTCACCAAGTTCTTAAATTCTTTCCAGACTATACTCTTACAGACTTTTCTTCAGGAAAAAAAAAAGTATTTTCAAGATGCTTAGATAATTTTATTAGCTTGCTGGTGTTTATTGGTTTGGATTTTTTGTTTTTTTTTTTTTTTTTGGTTCAGAAATTTAATTTATCCTACATGTTCCAGACAAGAAAACGTTGTGAAAATAATTATAACTAAACCAAATTTCATTAAATTATTGCTTGTTCTGGACTTAATAGCATGGGTATTTCATTTCACTGATGCACATTTTCATTTCTTTTTTCATTTATTTTATGATACAAATATTTAAACTGCATGAGTGCCCAGCTGTTACATACACCAAGGACTGTCCCGTTGATTAGACTCTCTAGTCTGCCTGCCTTGACCAGAAGCTACTGACAAACTCTTCACTCTTCAGAGTGAAATCCATGCATTCAGACACCAGTTTTCTTGACTTGTGCTGAATCTTGAAAGTTGAAGTACTTTGCAAATAAACTTCAAAAGGTTTTGTGGTGGCTAATGAGGACATCATTTGCTAAAAATAAGAAGAACTCATGCACTTGAGTGAGCTGGTACAATTTTCTCTTCCAAAACACATTATTTCATACAAGCCTGTATGAATTTACATTGCCACAAATATTCCAATAAAGTGCTGTATTTACCCAACCAACTGAACCTCATTACTGTCCCCCTGTCTCAGAGTACATCTTACCAGGGTTTTAGTCTTCATGTCTTGGCGCCTTTACCCAAAGTAAGGACACTCAGACCCAGGCAGCAGCCTTCTGTAGAGCATTTGTGATCATCTTGACATAGACTGGAGTGCAATAGGCTCAAGAGACTTTTTTGCTGCTCCTTCTGGGACACTTGAGAGTGTGAGAAAAAGCCTGAAGATCATTGCTTCAATTAAGTGATTTAAAAAGCCTGTAGAAGCAAGGTTTTCAGGAGAAGAATATCAATACCATATTGTGTGCATATTTAATTTTTCACATTTCTGGAAAAAAATGGCCCAGTTCTGCTGGGCTTTCCATGCCAGCTTGTCTCTACAGACAGCTGCTCACACATGCCAACCTTTCACTGCTTTTCAGGTTTCAACTTTAATTCTTCATTGGCAAGACAAGATTTTCAGTATCTTTGAAATCAGGAACAGGGTCATTTAAGATGACAGCTCCTTCCTCCATCTTGACAATATATACCAAGGTGATCTCATTTGAGAAGGGGTGATATTTCATATGGATTGATACAAAGTTATGATGTTTGATATGGATTTAAGATACACTAATCATGCAGGAAAAGAATCTTAACACTACTTATTACTTTAATTTTTCTCATGCTTGGTGTTGACCCTACTTAAGTTAAAAAACAAAGACAGCGTTTCACTGTCTTATTTGTTTGGGATTAATCTAATGCTTAATTATTCTCAGCTCTTACCAAATCTACTGTATCCTGCTTAGTTTAATGTTTTATAGGCTCTGCCTTGTTTTTTTCAGCTATTCTTCTGGATCCTAACGTAAGTGTTTTATGCTCAAGTCACCCCCTAATTTTTTTTAAAAGAAGTGTAGTTTTTGTTACACGGCAGGGTTGTAGATAAGTAACTGACTCCAGTATTAAGCTACCTTTATGGCAGCAGCTCAGCCACCTTCTTCTCAAACACCCCTGTAATTCCTGTATGAACAGTCACTAGAACCACTCTTTAATTGCAGTTTGTTCTACTGCTAGGTTTTTTAATATCTCATCTCCCATTATGCCTAGATTTCATTTGGGAAAAAGGAAGTGTTATAGTAGAAAAATATGCCTCATCTTCTATGACAGACACTAATGCAAAGTCATAATCAAGCTGCTTTGAAATCACATTTGAAACTTGCCTTCCTCTGACTCAGGGCTTTGACTGCAGCAAAGAAAGAGGAAAGAGCTGTACTCTCTCCCCTTCTACATTGGATGCTGGAAAACATCCTTTGAAGATGCATCTGTAGCTGAGGCAGGATGCTGGGCTTCTGGGGCAGGAAGTGTGGGTTACCTGGCAGAGCTGAGAAATCTCTCATTTTCCTGTTTTTTCTAACTTGTCTGTGTGTTTAGAGGAAAAACACCTGTGACCAGATTTGAGCGGGGGAAGAAGTAAACGTCAGCTGGTGGACCATGATCCTTTGAGATGCAGTAAGTATGGAAAAACTTTCTTCCCTCTGTACCATGGCCCTTTGGCAAAGCCCACAGTGTTGTGGGGATGCAGCATGTCTGTATTATACTCTCCTCATGTGACACTGTTTAATTCTGGGAGATTTTTACCTTACAGACAGGAATTTTGTGGTGGTTGGTGTAGCACATGCAGGCTGGCTTTTCCTCTGGTCTCTTCTGGACTATTACATCTATTACATGGTTGGCTGTGTTTGCAGGCAACAGGCTCAATGATCCATGAACTGTCATCCATTCCTGTGGGGAATAATTGGGGATAGCAGTAACAAAATTTCTGCTATTTTAGAGAATTTGGGAGTCTTGTTCTTTGTTTCCCCTGTGTTCTGCAAGAGTTGCTGTGAATTCTTTAGCTTCCCCAGCTTTCAGAGGTGTTAAAAGGTTTGCTGGGCTTGCAGACCTGTCTAGGAACTCAGAGACACTGAAAAATAGCAACAGAATGGCTCGATGAAAGAATAAAGGGCTGCAAGCCAGAATCTGTTCTTTGCCAGATGGTCATCTTAATAATACTTTGCATAAATGTAGTATTAGGAATTTGCACCTTGGCCTTTGAAGTCGATACATATCATTAAAACTGTTTTACAAATGAGGAAGCTGAGGATTGAAAAGGTGCACTCAGCGGCCACCACATTGCTAAGCACATACGTGAGTAATGCCAAAAATTTTACACACAGGTTATGCAGAAAAGGTCTTAGTGGCTACACTGCATTATGGAGACCCTTGGAGTAAACTGTGATGTTCAAAGAGAACACAATATGTCTCAGCAGCCACACTACAAACCTGAGCTAAAGGAGATTCCTGATTTTTAGGGATAGAGATACATACGGCTGCTTTCGGATATTAGAGTTTGCTCCACGCCTTATTACAAAGGATGCTCTCATTCAGTCAAGAACTACAGCCAAGCATCACGGCAGAGGTCAGCATTGACAGTGACCCAGAAGCTGTGTTTTACTCAATGTGCCTCAACAGGTCAGTAGATTTTTGTCAACATGTTCAGCCTGAACCTTCCATGGACAGATAAAACCTTGTTTCTGCCAGTAGTGCAAGCAGACATCAGTTTAGTTTGCCTATACTCCAAGGCAGAAAAAAGACCCATGACCAAATAAACTTGGGCTTGGAATTAAGCAGCACAATTCATCATTACTTAAATTTCATCATGTAGGTCTAAACAGGGTACCAGTATGGATGTATGACTTTCTCCTGTTGTAGTTATGCATTGATATCTGCCCTAAAACACAAAGAGTAAGCACATCTTCAATCTTGCTCTTCTACGCTAACCTCTCAGTAGACTTCAAGATTTCATCCTTCTCATTTGGTAGTGAATATAATTTTGAAAGAATGAAGAACTATGCCTTTAAAATGTTGCTCAGTAAGACATCCTGCCAAGAACACTGCAAAATGTCTAAACCCAAACTCATCTTCACTTTAGCTCCTTTATGTTCAATGTCATTTGTCCCTTGGCATTCAAGTACAATTTGATACAAAGGATACTTTAATAAGGATTTAGGACACTATTTCTGAACCAAAGGGTCACAAACACAGAAAGACAGTGAAAATAAATCAGGGTGACTTGAAGTACTGTAAATTTTATTATATTGTAAAGCTGAGAGAATGCTGGTTTCCAATTCTACACACACACCCCAGCCAACCAAGGTCAAATAATCCGTTAACCTCTCTAAACAGACACATGAACATAAGCTTATATATCCTGCTTGCTGCTGTGGATATATTCTTTGTTCTTACATCTACAATAAATGGAAAGAAATCATAAAAAATTGATTAAGACTTTGCCAAGTTGAAAAGCTTAGGAACACTGTTCCAATTTATGTTTTAAGAAGAAAAAAAGGTTGGGAGTATTTAATCTGCAAACAGCTGCTGAAAATGGTGAATTAATAGGAAAGACTTTTTGAAAAAAGACTAGGTTTAAATAACAATATGTGGAAATAATAGTCACTTTTATGTTTTGGGAAAAAGTATCATAAAAATGTTGATGCTCTAAGTTAAGTACTATAGTTATAAAAGCCTTAGTAAGTACACCTTAACAGTGATATACTGCTACGTGCTCCTCTTTATGCTAATGGGATGTATGCTAAATACTTTACTGAGTACACGCTGTGGAAAAAAAAATTATAGCATAAAACGAAGTAAGCAGAAATTATTCTCATGTGACATGTACACCCATTGACCTCATGTCAGCTCTAAAGTGCCTATACATTTGGGAATGCTGTTTACAGAGACCTTCAGAGACCCAGCTGAAGATCATAAGGCAAATAACGTTTTTGATATCACCTGTACTTCCAAAAAAAGTTACAAACCAGCTAAACACCAGTGAGTACCAGGAAATATTCTTAAAATACAAACAAACGAGACGCAGAGACATGAGCTTACTGGGGAAGAGAAAGCATCTGCTGCAATATTAGAAACAGGGGTATTAAAAGCAAAGAGGTGAACTTCCCATCATATCACCCATATACATGAATAACTTGCTTTTACTGCTGAATCATGGAGGAAATGGCCTGGTCCTGCAGTGGCAGACTTGCTTTGTTTAACACAAACTACTTAGGGATTATACACAAATAAGTACGGTATCATACAGAATTTGGCATCTGTTTTAGCAGCTGTCACACTAGTCCTGTGAGCGAGCATTCAGAGCTGCAAAAGAGGCCAAAGGGGACTATATTCTGCACAATCATCACCAGGAAAAGAGGGTGCCAAGTGGGTATTTGAGTCAAATTTATAAACCAACTTTCTACAGAACAGAGGTTCTATTTTTAACATGCAGGGATGAGCCAAGAAACAGTGAAATAACGCATTACAAATTACAGAAAGTTACGGTTCTGTCCTAAGTTTCTCCCTTGTGCTTTTAATATTTGAGCCTGAAGGGTGCATTCAGCTTTGGGGTAGGTGCGTGCAGCTTTATTTATAAAAGGAATAAAAAGGAAATTGCTTACAATAATTCAAAAGAAGTGCTTAAAGAAAAGCATCATTCCCTGTCAGTGACTGCTTAGTAATTTATAAATTATTTTGGCAGGCAGTAATGAGTAAATGAGATAAGTCTTCACTTAAATAAAATGAGCCATGTCTTTTGGTTCAATGTTTCACATTTTACATTATGCTAATGTCATAAAAGAGTATTAAAATAGTGTTCTTCTCTGCCCAAGACAAGGCAACACCTGACATTCTCATGTTCTCCAGGTATCTATTGGATAAATGTAAAAATTCTAGACAGCAGAAACCCAAATGCTGAATTTCTGAAGATTTCTTCATTTACATATTTAATAATTTTAAAATTTACATTTTAAGAGAAACAGTGTAAACCTCTGGATTTACCCACAGTACTTTTTTGGCTTCTGATTTATACAATTTTAATAACAGTCAAACAACTGCACACAGTGCTTTTAGTATCACTGATTTAGATCAGCCTCAGTTTCTCAATATTTTGAAATCTTTTACACAAATTTACACTGTGGATTTTCATTGTGGCTTTCAATAGGGATAAAATATGTCTCTTAACACCCATAGAAAATTACCACATAACAGTGAATAAACATATGCAGTCCCATTATCTGACCCAACTCGCAAAGTTCTGATAATCCCTCACCTCATTAATGACTTTATCCAAAATTCACTATAATTTGTGTGTCCAAAGCTGCAGTATCAGTGGGAGAGCCTCATATTAAATCCATGCAGAAATTAGCTGGCTTCCTGGTACCATAAGCCTGTGTTACTGCTTGTTGCTGACCACAGCTTCTGGAACATCAAGTTCAGTGAATCATTTTTCCCATAATAGAGAATGTTTTAACAGGTCAACAGGGCAGCTTTCAGCACAAATGCGTGTGATCTCCTCACACCGATAATTCGTGCTCAAAGCAGCTTTTTGTGAAGAGATGAAGATGTGCTATCCTCTGTCTGACTCTTATATACCATTGTGGCATTAATTCTGCATGTTATGCCAAGTCGAAATCTAGGGTTTGAACTCCATCCTGGCTTCTGTTTAAGTCCCCAGCCTAGACCCTTGTCTCTTGACCCTTGTTTCTGAAGCATTGTACTCTTCCAAGGTCATATTAAGGTCTACCAAACACATCAGCAAGGCAAAGGAGCTTGTTTTGGTCTTTGTATTCTCAGAACAGGTTTGCCTGCAGCAATTTTTTTTCAAGTATCCTCATTCTCAGGTCAGTACAGTCTATTTCTGTTGTGAATTTACCCTGCCTCCCTGCCACACGTATTTACCCTTGGACAACACCTAGTTCTCAACCTCACCAGCATTCAGCTGCTACTTTTCAAGCTGTCAAACAACCACTCAGGTGTTAAAAAATCCAACCAAGTCTCTCTAGAGCCTTAATTTAAGTGTTAGCAGGGAGCTGAAAATTAGCAGCAACATTTCTGCCTGCAGCTACAAGAAAAAGTGAGAAATGACACTTTAATGATTGCTAAGAAAGGGTGGGTAGTAAGCTTGCTACTTGCTCTCCATTTCACCTTCCCTGCCAACTGCCGGATGTGTAAGTACTGAGCCTACCTACATTCCTCCAATTTCTGTCATGAGGGTAGGAATCTGAGCTATGAATGCAGCTTTGGACCGTAAATGCCCATGTCAGGTATATTGGTGAGGCCCAGCAACCTGCTTGAGAAACTCTAGACCATTCCTCCCATTGCTGACTGCGCTGCAGAAAGTTTTACACGCTACTGTTTTTGAGTGTATTAGTCCACAAAATTCCTTCCTAAAGGTTTCAGAGCAGTCACCTTCCTCAGCACCTACTGTTTGTAACTTTTACTGTCCTGATCCACCTGGAACTTCTTTATTGTTTTTTTTTGGTTTTTTTTAAGCTGATGATCTCTGCTCAGGCATTCATTTTCAGGTCCCTGTTCTTGGTCTTTGAGAACTTACTGCCTCTTTGGTGCTGACTTAGCAGCTATATCCCATAAACCATAAACAGTGCTTGCTCTGCTGAATACTTTTAAACCAGTTGTGTGTGCTTTTCACTTTCAAATAATCTTCCCATGTGCCCTTGGTGTACACAACTGCTTCTGTGTCAGGGCAACAGCTGGTTCTAACACACAGACAGTACATCTCAGCATTTGCCTTGCTTAGGCTGATTTTCTACCACCAGCTGATAAAATTGGCTACCAAGACAAGATGAGAAATACTGCAAATGTCAAATTTGCTAATCTGGTGAGGGATCTAACACTCACACTCTTCTGATACTTGCCTCATTTGCTATTTGCCACCACACTAGTCAAGGTCCACTTGTGTTATGTCCAAAATGCAGTTGTGTGCAACCATGCTGCTCAGATACTGTATCACCCAAATCCTAACTCCATGCTGTCACCACTGAACAACATCACTCTGCTGCACATTCACCATGAAGGTTTTTCAGCTTGAAGACCAACACACCCACAACTACCGCAGCTTTCTTTCCCTCTTCTCTTCTTCTACTTCATCCTAAATCTGAGGATCTTTGATGGTCAGTTTAGATATGTCATAACTTCTTAGTGGCACAATAGCATATTGCCAGCAGACAAAATGAGTTCCAATCTGCTTCTGTGTTGAAAGCCTATCATTCAGATAACAGTATTTGACAGACTGCATTACCTCTGGTCCTGCCTAAATTGCTGGTGGCAATAGCCAATGTGTAGGCAGCACCCACAGCTGGGCTTTCAGGACAATCTGTGTGGGCTACATGGCCAGATGCACATTATGATTAACTGCACAGGGAATGATCTGCTGGCCAGGGAGGCTCTAAACTCACTGAACACTGCCAAGATTGTCATGGTTTGGTTTGGCCACTTGTGCACATACTAAAAATAAAATTACATCAGTAGACACCAGGAAAAGTGGTTAACTTCTGACAGAAATCTGAGTGACAAGTATTAAAATCTCACGTCAAAAAATTTAATCAAAGACATCATAGGTTCAGCTGAACTCTGAGCCCAGAAGCGTTTTCCATCTGCCGACTCTGCTGTGCACCTTGGCTACATGACAGCCCAAGGCTGAAGATGAAGGTGGGATGGGGACAGTCACCCTTTGCCCTGGCAGGTCTGTGTGACCGGGGCTTAGGGCTGCAGGGCACAGAACTGAACACATCCCTCCTGTGGTTTAGGCTCTGTGTGACAGAAAACAGGGTGCAGGAAGCAAAGAAAGCTGGGGAATTCATATCTTCCACATAAATAGCTTTCTCTACATGAACTTTGACATCTCTTAATTACAGCGTGCAGCTTTTCATAACAGAGAAGATACTTAGGATACTAGAGGGATACTAGGTTTGGTGGAGTATGTTTAGAGATAATAAGAGCAACAACCCTCAAAATATGAGGCATTTGAGAGGTATAGGAGTAAGTGCCTGTAGCAGTTTATGAACAGATTCAGAGATGATGGTTCACAGTTCACCTATAAAACTGTAAGCAGTTTTGAGAGAAAGATTAATTCCATAGAACATCTTGGAAATGTAGTGTTCAGCTGTGATAGTCTCCTAAAAGTTTGATGTTTTTGTACAATCTAATACAACTATATCGGGAGAAAATATCTTTTTACCGGAATGAATAATCACAGTGTTTAGTAGTGAGATTCTCCCTTTAATTGTCTATTCCCTACTGCTGATTGTTTCAGTGATCCAAGAATAAATATCAAATAATAAATAAAGTGGATGCAAGAGATTTCTTAATACATAATGACTAGGCTTCACATTATAGATGAAATCTCAGAAAATTCAATTGTTACATAACCAAGAGTCTCTTGCCAATTCAGGAATTGCTGTAGATGAAGTCTGATTTCTCTCTCCTCTGCCTATCCTCACCATAGCTTAATCATATTCCATTTCTAACTTAAGTTACAGCACTTCACTGACAACATAACAGGCACTGATAGTATCTTGAAGACAAAGGAAAACTCTCTCTGAAGCACTGCAAAACTGAGTCATGCATAGTAATACCCATTTTAAAAATAAACTAACTCATAATTTACACATGCATTTCAAAGAAGAAGTCACTACAGTGACTAAAGAATACCCCATCCCTAGAAGTGTTCAGGGCCAAGTTGGATGGGGCTTTGAAAAAACAGGTCTAGTGAAAGGTGTCCCTTCCCATGGCAGTGGAGTTGGAACCAGATGATCCTTAGGTTTCCTCCTAACTCAAAGCATTCTATGATTGATATTATGCTTCTATAATTCAAAACAAAACCTGCCATTTTTCTCTTTGCATGGCTCCCAGGAAGACAGTGGTGTTTTGGGTACACTCACATCCTAATCTGATGACATCCCTCTACACATCATGCATTGCCTGAACACACTGAGCACAAAAGAATGGCTATAGGACAAGGGGGCATCAGAAAGCTCACCCATGCTCACCATCACTACAGGCTTGTTTCTCTACATTTTTTCCCTCAGGAGCATTCAGACTGTACCCTTGTTCTCTCCTCTGCTTTTGCTTAGAGTCACCAGAACCAGTCGCAGCCTCTCTTTTCCCTGATCCACTGCATGCCTATGATTGAGGTGGAGTTTGCAGCACTCTGCTCATGCACACCAACTGGTGGCAGGAGAAATTTTTCTCAGTATAATGGACCTTGTACCATTTCTATCCAAACTTTAATTCATCTGCTTAATGGACCCTACTTCCATCTCTCCTTACATCTAGTGATATCATGGTTTAAAAATAAAATTTTGAATTTTATGGAACTTAGAGAATTTTATTCCATAAAAGTTTCTGATTACTCCTTAGTCTTGCTATAGGCATATATTTTAAGAACTCAAGACACCACTATCTCCACCTAGTTTTGTTTCCTGAATAAGAGAAGCTAAAAAGGATATCACCCAGCCACTACCTGAGAGCCCTCCATTTTTCCCTCGAGGAACTGTGTTTTCCTGTTATGAAAGTACAGACACTGCACTCACGTTGAACTCAGATCTCTTGTGATTTTTACAAACAGCAGCTGTCTCAGTGCCTCATCATTGCCATATGATTGACAGGAGGAATACAGCTGGTACAGTGTGAGGCAATGTGACAGCAGTGCAGAAGGGGCAAGAACCCAATGCACCTATCACCATCATCATCCAGGAAACTGCATCCTGAAATCTCACATCCTAAATAATAGCTGCAAAAGCCAGTTTAGCACAGCAACGGCACCAGAGGTGGCAAACCCAGACCTGAGCAGATATGGCCAGATACAGACCATAAAAAGAGAGCTTTAAGAGAGTCCATGTTGTTGGTATAAACAGAAGATGGACAACAAGTGCCTCCTCTTAGTTTCTGAGGAATACTTTGTTAGCAGTGCTCTAATTACAGTCTTATTTAAGTCCAAATGAAACCCTGAGTCATGCTTTCATTAAAGAGCATTTATATTCCTATAGTCTTTAGGTAAGCAGCTAATTTTAATGGCTGGAACATAAATTAATTGCATTAATTTTAATAACATTTCATTCAGAAGTCTAGGAGAAAACTAAATGAGACCAGTTAAATAGATAATGGTATAAACACTCTCTTCACTTACTGATTTATTAGAGACATTCAATGTTATTCAAGCAGCTCCCCTCGTAGAAAGGGTGCATGGTATGAACCATGATCAGATATAGTAACAAATCAGGAGGCTTCATCCCTGCAATGATCCAGCTACAGGCCACTGCCATGGGCATTGTGGAATGAGGTCTGATCATCACTGAGGCTACTCCAAATGAATTTTCTCATACATCCCCAGCTGAGACCAATTAGACAAATGCAACAAGCTCATTGATACTACTTCCCTTCCTAATAATGCTAATTTTAAAATTAGAATTCTTGACTGGGTTTTATTACTGCCTTTTAGAGCAGTAAATAGAACATAAGTAACTGCTGACCACCTAAAATTGAATTTCTAAGACTAAAAATACTGCCTTTGTATACAATTTTTCTTAAATGTATCAAGAAAAAAGTTACAAATATTTTATAATTTTACTTCTGAAAAGTTTCTGAAATTCCATACTTGTTCTGCCATTTCAAATATTTCAAAATATATTTTATTGAAAGGTTTTCTTTTAATTTTCTGAACTTTGCTCCAGGCTGTGTAATGGACTGACAATGTAAACGAGATCTACTGTGATCTAAAATCAAAGACTAAGATATACAGTTAGGGCAGTAATATTAATGGGGTTTATGCTATACCATGAAAAAAATATTATCAACTTGGATCAGTTTGAAAGTTTTTTCCTTGCAAAATATAAGATTCCAAATTCTATGTCAAGTCAATGATACAAATGGCTCCTGGAGCAAACACTCAAACCCACATGTCCACCTCCCAGTGGAATGCCCTGCCCACCAATCTACTGAATCACAATCTGCATGCCCCTGGATATGTAGTGTGCCCATGACAAGGTCTCTTTGGCTGTAATCTCAATTACTATGGCATTTTCAAATAAGGAAATCTACCAGAGCAGAGGAAGCACAAGTTTCAGAGAGTCCTGCACCCTGTCCCACAATGTTTCTCATGTTAAAAAAATTTTCTCTGGCTCCTGCACAGCAGGATCAGTCTAAGTAGTATGTCAGATACGGTCTCAGTTGCCTCAATAAAACCTTTCCATCCTAATTTGATTTTTCCTCTCATGGGTGTTGCACATTGACTCCTGCAATGATTCCCCTGCAGTTATTTAATTAGAGCCTAATCTTACCTTCTCACACATGGCAAGACTTCCTTATACCCATCAACTACATCCAGATATTTGGCAATAGTGGTGATAAAAGCATTTTTTCCTCTTTAGCACTTCTCCAGAGCAGGACGTGCTGATCATTTCCCCTCAGTCTTGCGGCCACTGCCCTGGTCAGCCATTCAGCAAAGGGGATCAGGGCAATGAATTCCATGGTCCAGGTCAGCCCACAGCAAACACACCCAGCAGGAACTGGGACACAGAAGAGCAGGAGCAGGCAGGTACTGACGATGAACATACTCACTGCTAGGGAAGAAGGTGCCCCTTCATCATGGGTGAGAACAGACAAATGGAGCCAAGAGCAATGACTTCAAGCCAGTTACCAGTTTGTGTACCACTAGGGTGCTGTGAGGCTGGTAAGTGCTCACCTGCAGACGGGGCTCCATTACATGTTACTCCATCACTCTGGTTAACTCTTATCATCAACAACTTGTTCAAATTAAACGTGTGATTCTCAACCAAATAAGAAAAAAAGGATACCGCAAGGGAAGTATAGATCTTCCTTCAGGTATGTTTTCATAACATTCAGCGGGACCAGAATCCATACACAAAGTGTAGAACAGACTATATTAATGATAAATGGCATTGGAATAAGACTGATTTTTTTTTTTTTTTTAAATTACTACCTTGCAAATTCTTCTACTGCTACTACTTAGAGAGAAAAGAAAGTATTATTAAGTAGATTCTCCTGAGTGTCTATATGGCTCCCTCTAAAGCACAGGAGAAATACACACTTTTCTTCACACCACTTTTGTGATTTCCAATTTTCCTTGTGTTAATTGCTATATTTAAAAAGTAGATTTATATTATATTAACAGACCAAACCTTCCCTATCATCTTTGGCAGCCTTTTACATTCCATATTCACATTCTGTAAGCCCTAAAAGTATGCAGGTTACTTTACTGGAACAAAAGCACTTGTGTTTCCTTGGGACTTTGCCTGCTTCTAGTTCGGAGCATGAAGCGTGCAAACCACTTGTAACAGCCAAAAGGGAACCTAAGCAAAAGAGCAGGATCATTCAGAAAGCTAACACAGACACAGAACACAGATAATCTTTCCACCATGAATGTTCTGAGGGCATCTTCCTGTAAGCAATATTCATGGGAACATCTTCAAATATATAACTACGTGCCAGGCTCCTGAGAAGAGGCATCTCTGGAAACGGGGTAGAATTATCAATCAATAGTTTTTACTAATGTAGAACAGAAATTGTAGCAAAGTGGAGCAATCTTCTGCCACAGTATCACTGTCATCTCAATTGTGCTACAGGGTGGAGGTTTAAGTATCATATATAGGAAAAGAAATATTAACTGTATTAGTGATTTGAATTACACGTAATCAGAATGTGCACTCTTAATGTCATACTGGTGTGCTTTCTGTGCTGTAGGAGATGGAGAAATCCACAGCCTGCCTGGCTTGACATTTGCTGAAGTGTTCGGCTGGGGATATTGTCCCAGCTGCTGGTAAAACAAATGGGGGGAAAATGCAGAATAAGCCTACAGTGGATGAGGAGAAAAAGTGACTGTCTCAATCAGAAAGTGAGGCTGTTAGGGTCCATAAGCACAGTATACAAACCAAGTTTAGGAATGTAGTCAGCAGTCAGGCCAAAACCTACTCTTCACAAAACTTCAAACGGGAAAGAATATCCCCAAAAAGGAGCAGAGCCTGGATAAACGAGGTAAGGCAGCAACAGATGTATCTTAACACTTGCAGAAGGCAAGAAAAGGAGCCAAGAGGAGGAAGAGACAGTTTGTGACGTTCAAAAGAAGCAGGTCAGAGCAGATTCGCAGGCAACCCACAAGTTCCCAGCATGTCTTTGTTGTGACAAAAGTGCTTAGGGCACAGCTTCTCTCCAAAGAATTCAGAAGTAATAACCTGAGGAGTGATCGCCCTCAGCCAGCAATAGCTAATTACAGAGACCATTCAAGGCATTAATTGACATATGCACCATTTTTTTGTAATTTTTTTTGCTAAGTTGCCTGTAATAACTTTACAGTTTTCCCAGATACCCTAAATCTTTTGAAATTCCAATAAGAAATGGACACAAAAGACCTCAAGACCCCAAAACCCTATTGCTCCCCAAAAAACAAAGGTATAATTTTGTCTCAGTTCAATCTACTGTTTTGTCATTTTTATACCATCCCATACTTTATTGCATAATCCATTTGTGAGTCAGTACAATTCTGAATAGCCTCCAATGAGAAAATTAGTGAAAATCTGATTTAATAGTTAAAAAAAAAAAAAAACAAAAACAAAACAAAAAAACCCCCAAGTATTATAAGCATCCTCCTGTACTATTTGTTATCCATAACTGGGAATTGGTTTTATCACAACCTAGCACCCATTGCAAATTTTTGTGCATGAAATTTTTAGTAAAGTAGCCCAGACAGCAATAATGTAGTTTTGGATGTATTTCCTAGTGCTCTGAATTGGTGACGAAGAACATTTATGAGCAATACTAAAATTACAACATACAAGGGAGAAACCAAAACAAAGCCTTGTTCTCTTCCAGCAAAACACTAAATGAAGCCTTTTGGAGAACAAAAGCATTGATCTTCCCGTGTTTTTTCCTCGACTTAGCCACTTTTTTTTTTTCCAGAACTCTTCTGTCAACTTGCCTTCCAAAGTTTTATGTGAGAAAGCTGGCCTCAGAATGGAAACACCAGGCAGTCTGAATTTAATGCTTCATTTCCATGCCTTTCAAAATGTTTTTCATCTTTTCCCTTTCAATGAGATTGGAAGGAAGAAGACAAAAGTCCTTCTTAATTGCTGACTTCATTTGTGATCAAGCATTGCCTATTTACAGGGTATTTTTGGTGCTCTGTACTTGTGTCCTGACCTGACCTATTTCATAGAATCACAGAATGGCTTGGGTTGAGAGGAATCTTAAAGACTAGTTCCAACCCCAGTGCCATGGGATGGGACACCTTCCACTAGACCAGGTTGCTCAAAGCCCCATCCAGCCTGGCCTTGAACACTTCCAGTAATTTTGTGTTACATCTTGATAATACTGAGTGTCCTGGGATTATTCAGATCACCGCACTTTAGGAAGAAGCCAACAGGCATTTTGGAGAGTGACTGTTCACAAGCACCTGAATGTTCTGCACCACATAACCCTAAGCATGTGCTTTGCTGACAGAAGACCTGCCTACAACTCAGATTTTAAAAAATACATCATCTGCGTGAGGACTTCCTTCCTTTCGCTGCATGGTTATGCTGGACCTTCATTCTCCACACTTCTACCCTGCTGCTTAGTCATGGATAACACTTCTGTTCCAGTCCCATTACTTAACCCATATTTTAATAGTTACAATCTATGGAATGGAGCAGGCTTGGGGTTGAGTCTTAGATTTGCATTTGCTGTGTCATTGTAAGCAAGGGTGCTGGCTCTGGTTCCTTGTACCGAAAAATATAAGGATAAACACTAAACTTTTATGAGGGTTGGAGCAGGAAAAAGGTTCCACTAATTGAAATAAATAAAAAACTGAAAAGTTGCCACATCCAACTGTGAGTCCAAGAAATCTAACCCAAGTGTGTTTCTGAAAGGTACATTAAGTATTTTAGGGTGTTTATTTCTATCAATCCTAATTATATGTGCATTCCAAAACTTACAAATAATTTTGGAAAGCAAAGCATTAAAAGTCTTCATCTCCTTCTAAGATTTCATTACCAGCTGGAGGTACCGGGAATGAAATATCTTTACTGAAAGGGTTGTCAGGCATTGGAATGTGCTGCCCAGGAAGGTGATGGAGTCACCATCCCTGGAAGTGTTCAAGAAATGACTGGATATGGTATTTGGTTCAATGGTTTACTTTACATGGAGGGGTTTGGCCAAAGATTGGACTTGATGATCTTGGAGGTCTTTTCCAATCTTAATGATTCCATGATGCAATTCTACGATTGTGTGCTGTGTTGCCTGGAAAGGAAAATCTGTGTCTGTGCTTCCCATCGGTTCAGATCACTGAGTGGAGAAGTGGCTCTATGCTCTAGAACCAACATTAGCTCTAAAAAGCACAAAACCCATTGTAAGCCTGAAATAAAGTGTTCCGCATCAGGAATACAAAAAAAAAAAAAAAAAAAAAAAAAAAAAAGATAATGGGTTTCTCATGTGTCTATCTCAAAGACCATTAGTTTTTTATCATTTCATATCAATGTCAATTGAGAACAAGAAATGCTCTAAGTTGGTTGTACGTGATTTTCCAGGTAACTTATCCCCATTTCCTATATTTTATGGGATAGAATATTCCTAATCTACAAATTTAGTAATTAATCAAGCATAAATCACATAAATGCATTTTATACTCTAAATTAAACAATTAATTTCTACCTTATAGTAACTATTTTTTCACTGTGCTATTTCTATAATTAAGAACAAATAATTTTGGTTTTTTCCCCCTGTGTTCATCTCTTTCTCAGAAACAGTTTTGGTTTTTTTCTTTACCCTGTGCTTTACAAATAAACTTTTCATTTGAACATAAGTTAAGACCATGAAAATCTCATTTTAAGAAGTTAGCTTGTCCAGAAGGAGCTCTGTCTCTACCAGTGCCCTATTGGCTCATCTCAGATGCAAGGGAGATAAACACATTTGGATAACATTGTGGGGGGATGAATTCGGAAAAAGAGTGCAATGCTAAAACAAAATGAAAGAAGTACTGCAGTCCTAAAACAATTGGGAGATTCAGCTTCTTGACAAGTCCTTTTAAAAGTGATTCAATGGAAACATTTAAAAAACATTGTGCCAGATTAATTAGAGGGGTTGCTACATGTAATATGTACCTAGTAATTGTAGTAGAACTCTATCTTTCCATCTTGATCCAGTGCTGTACGATAAATCTGAGTAATAGGTGTGGGGTTTTAGTTTTGTGTTATTTTAACATACACTCATGCCGACAGGAACTGGGATCCATTTCACCAATTGTTCAAAACTGTATGAAGTAAATTATGCTCCAAAAGGGCTTGTATATGGCAGAAAAAAAGTGCAATGAGAGAAAAATTCAAACAGCCTAGCAGCAGATCAAATGCAGGCAGAGCTGGAAATAGACCTCAGGTCTCTAAGACCCCACTTCAGGCTTGTATCATCTCATCTCTCCTGCCTCATCTATTTAACACTGTTTTTTCCTTTTCTGCTGCTTAAATGAATTACAGAATCTACGTCAATAGCTGCACTTACAAATTTGGTATATAATTATAATAAGAAATGTTTGAAAATTCCATTTTAATTGTCAGTGATCATGCATCTTGCACTAGCTCTCTTCCCTCTCTGAACACAAACATATGCTACTTTCATTTGTGTAAGATACAGATCATTCATCTAAGGCTGGGAAAGGCAATAATGCCACTCATGATAACAAAAATCAATAGAGCTGTAAATAAGCTTTGCTACAGCTCCTAACAAATTTAAGTCATTCATTAGCTAGAAACATAATGCCAGCCAAGGAAATACACTGGTTTCTACACTCGTTTCTACACTTTTCCTGTATTTTTACCCACCACCTTCTACTTAGGGGTCAGAGAAGACGATTCTGTAGACCTTGTAAAGGCAATGAACATGCTGCCAACCTATTACACATAATGCAATGATTTTGCTGAATAAAAACATGGAAGAAGATAATCACTGTGTTACCATACATTCACAGAAACTTCTCTATTTCCTTTACAGCCTGCCTTTGGATCAAATCCTTTTTCCAAGCTCCCAGCCAGGTTTTCCAAAGGCCTCTGGCGAGAACAGAGTAAGTAATTTTAATAAATTCCAATCACATTTTGGCCTATGGATGGACAGTCAAAACATTCAGGGCACAAAGAGTTTACACTGCTAGGATTAGAAGGTGAAACATCAGAGTGTGAAAAGACAAGGTTTCACAAGGGAAAAAAAAACATTTCAAAACTAAAACTGCTGCTTAAAATGTGCTAAAATGGAGACACTGAATTTGAACCCTTTCAGAAAGGCAGTGAGCAGAAGGGGAATTTGACAATCTGACCAGAGCAGTCCTGGGTAGGAGGACACTCAAGTAGTGCAGTAAGGTCAAATACATTGGCTATGGACTGCCCCACTTTTCATTTTGCCTTAAGAAAACCAAAATACACTGTAGAGTAATGGAAGAGTGCATCAAGAGACAAGATAGGCGAGGAAAAGGCATGACATTTTAGGTCCTCTTCCAAATTTCTGAGCAAAGTAGCGCTGCATACCATATCCCATACCATTTAATACATTCAGTGCAGCTCTTTTGATCAAGAAGCAGAAACTTGGAGTATTTCCACAGGCTTGTTAGCAAGGAATACCTCCTAATTGCCAAATTTTTTATACTTTAGCTGAAATTGACTTTTTTCTTACCACAACATGAAGTTCCAGCTCCTCATACACTTTTGCAGAACAAGTTGGAGTCTGTGGGGTTCAATAAATACAGTGGAAAAATGTGAAGTATTAGAAATCCTGATAATCTTGATGTGTTTCTCAGAAGACCATGAAAGAAAGCTGGATTTGATTGCTTGCCAAAGAACAGAGGAAAAGGTCTTTAAGCTAAATCTTACTGGATCAAAGATGACATCTGACCACTGAGAAACAAATCTTTTGCAGTTTAGTAAGTAGCAAAAGCCTAAATAACTCCACCAGAGCACCATATATTAACACACATCTGACAACTTTGCCAACAGGAGCTCTTACACTTTAATCATAGAGGAATTTTGGGCTTAGCCTCCCAGGCAGAGATATAAATATTTTCTGAAAAGAAAACCTGAAATTTCTATGCCGAGTGCACATATGCCTCCCTTTGCTTCCCCATACCTCTCTCCAGACAGTGCAAAGAGACCTGAACTATGTCAGGTATTTTCAGTCTGGGACTGAATACACAACCTCGGCTTTCTCATGTGAGGCTCAGACTGTCTGTATTAATTTAAGCTTGATGTTCATGGTGGCTGAGTTCCCTCAGCTTCATCTAGAGTTAGAGTCCAGCACTCGTAAATAAATAAGCAGGTAAATCAGATTCCCATGGCCGATCAGTCAGATTTACTACTAGACGTGATAGTAGATATTTTCCCAGTGTAGCTATCCACAAGGAACAGCTTATCTCCTAATCTGGGAATCATGAAAGGAGGAAGATTTAACTTGAAGAATGCTCTTGTCCTAGATACCTACAAACGCATTTGTCTCAGAGCTCAGGTGCCCCTGTTAATTGGCACTGACTCTATATAGAGCCCATAAGAATATTCATAGAATTGAGAACACATTTGTAAGTGATTCATGTTGCCAATCCTCAATTACCCATTTGCAGCACCATTACCATATTAAATATGTGATGATATGTGCACTCTTCATTATGTTCAATGTCATCCTTTATTCTATTTATAGGCCAAAATCTGAATCTGAAACAGACATATCAATTTCTGGGAAGCCTTGTCATTTTAGTGACTGAAATCTTGATCAGTGTTTGGGGG
>VZRN01005851.1:2655906-2671379 GCA_013397935.1 Dasyornis broadbenti | reverse complement strand
AGAAAACAAAAGAGTTTGTTTGACTGCAAAATCATTCTACAGGCACGACAACAAAAATACTGCTGTAAATTTTTAAACTGTCTTTGAACTGCCAGCATGAAGCTGTGTCTAGCATCCAAAACTTAGATTTAGGAGACCCTGTAGTACCAGTTATTCTCAGACAAGATTTCATCATGGGCAGCACCCTAATACAACAAAATTTAATGTATGCACATTTCACATTTCCTCCCACACATATTAGCGCGCATGGCTTATGCAATGTGTCTCACTTCAGAATCACCAAGCTGAAATTGCTCAGCTATATGTGGCTTGAAAATAGCTCCAGTGTGGCTCCAGTTTGGGAGATATAGCCTGCAATTAATAAAAGGTATGCCTGACAGGACAGTTGCCAGGTAACATTTTATTGCTAAGGCACAAGATTGCAGCCTAGCCATGCCCTTGAGGCAACCTTTGGAGACTGGCTTGATACTCTTGGGACAGTCTTACGTGAAGCACTGTAGGCTGCTTCTCAGCGTCCCTGCATCTGCCTGCTGGCCCAGCAGTTGGCTCAGAGAGTTCACAAAACCTGAAGAGCCAGGAAAACTTCAGCTGAAAATTAAATTCAGTATGAATAGACTGACTTCAGCAGTGGAATGAAGGAATTCATGAACGATGGGGTGAGAATTAGAAAAAGTTGTATGGAAATTCAAGTTCCAACCAACCAAACAAACAAGCAAAAAAGAAAAAAATGAAACCAAACCCTGCTGAGAAACAAAAGCGATGAAGTAGTATATCTCTACTTTTTGAGTTTATGAATATTTTAGTGTATGTGATACACAAAATCATCTTGCTAAATTGGGAGTTGATAGATTGGGAGTTATTGTGTCAATATCTAAAGAACAATTGAGATCTCCATACAGGTTTTGCCTGTACAATCCAAAAGTTAATGTCTTCAGCTAGCATGAACTGCTCAGTAAACCAAGATGGTGACTCCTCAGAGCTTATTTTCAGAATCATGCAGCTAGATTGCATGAGTATTTTGGTAACTGCAACCCTGACATTATTTTGGTAGGTACTCCTCAAATACAAGTCCCAAAAGAAGTTAAAAGTTCAGGCTCAGGAGCCCTTGAAAGGCCATGGAGGATCAAGGCTGAGACAAAGCTATTTAATTCTATGAGAAAAATGGTACATCTAGGAAAACCAACAGTTTGTCTTTTTGACCTGTTCCTTTCTGCTTGTTATAGTCTAATGAGGAGAAAAGCTTTCTTTTTAAGAAGCTGTTCTCCATAACTATATTTTCACAGAAATCATAGATCTGTGAAGAACCTAAAGCCTCTTCAATAATACATTTCCTAAACAGGGGTCCCATTATCTATTGACCCAGCTAAGCAATATAGTGACTCATGTGTTTCCACTCTGTTTGAAGCTTTGGTCAGGCCAATAATCTGCAAAGAAGTATTCACAGAGAAAATCAAAGACGCTGCATGGTCATCTCATAGCAGTCAGCTCTGTGTCATCACTGCACAGTATGAGAGCATGACTGAGCGATCAGATAGATTGAAGAGCTGGGAGGTCTAGAAACATTTCCTTCTTTCATTTTGGAGAACCCATCGCTACATTTGTACTAGAAAAGNTGAAGAGCTGGGAGGTCTAGAAACATTTCCTTCTTTCATTTTGGAGAACGCTACATTTGTACTAGAAAATAATGTGGTCTGAGACCTTACCCATAAGTCAGCTGTCCTTTGGGATTGTGTTAGTGACCAGTCACATCAATGCCTGTCTTTGATCTTGTGTGGGAGTGACAGCTGGCCCATGCCAGAGCTCTCAGGGATGAGGCTAATGGTGAGGGCAATCACATGCTGGTGCTTCGGCCTTGCTTCATTTTGAGTATGAGCACAGCCAGCGCAACCTGCTATCTGGGTCCTGATGTCTGATAAGGACATCCCACTGACAGCTTGAGCTGTCACCCACCTGCTGTCCAGCTTCCAATACTCCTAGGTCAGGAATACTCCCTGGACACCTAAGTCTCTGCCATCGATGAGCTGAAAAGCCATTTAAATTTCAGCTCTCATAGCCCTGCTCCATGTCTTGAGACACGCAGAACCAGGGAGACTTTGAAGGGGACCATGGTTCAGGTGGAGGAACGCGTATTTCAGCAGCAGTCATCACCACTCCTCCTGTAGACATGCCGTCAGGGGACCAAACACACTTAACATCCTGCATTAGGTATGTCACAGCTGAGAAGAGGGACAGGTAGCTTGCCACCCAAGGCAGAGCAGGGAATGCAGGTAAATAAATGCAAACATCTAAGAGGGAGCGTGAAACTGAACTGGTTTGGACAACAGAGAATGGGCGACTTAAATGCTTGATCTGAGTTAGATGATCAGTTCCAGCAGTTACTGATGCTTGAGGACAAGATGTGAAGACAAGAGAGGTGATACTCACCTTGGCCAACCAGCCATCCTCACAACCTCAGGTACTGAGATGCCCCCCTCTCTTATACACATCTCTCCCATTTCACTTCTAACTAACTTACAGGGCCTCCAGCGGCTAGATATTTTCTGCACACCTTTCCTTGAAATTCCTCCTGTGCATATACTGTGCCACTGTATTGAAGCCAGTAAGAGTAAGATGTTGCAACAGGGAGTAAAATAACAGTTAAATGCCACTAAATATGACTTTGGGAACCTGCAAGGAGATATGCTATCAATGTGCACTTATATGACCAAATGGATATGCTCAAACAATTGAAATCAACACATACTAAGGCCCAATCTACACCATGAAAATGTGCGGCACTCAGGCTAGCCCCATATCTAGCAGAGATGCAGAAACCATCACAAAATAAAATAGTAATCAGGGCAGCTTAATTTAGTAATGAACTCAGATTTACTCTGAGAGTTGCACTCAGCAACTTCCAATTTCACAAAACATTAATGCACAGATATTTCTACCACTAACCCACTTTTAGCATAAATGATATTTAATGAAAAATGAGAGACGAGCAGTAACAGTTTCTGATAACAGAAACTGAAAGGGAATGAGGAATACAAAATTAAATTTATCATAAAGGAAAAGCACATAACCTATTTTGACTTTTTTTTCTTGTACCTTTTTTCCTCCTGTGTGGTAAGTGAGAGGAAATCACAAAAAGAGCGTAAGAAACATGGGAAGCTTTGGAATTTTGTGTAGAATGGCTTGAGGGTCACTGCCATCCTCCCAGCTCTCTGCAGAATTTTGATTATTTGATGCAATCTGGAAGCACTTCAGTGCCAAAGAACAGTGGCTGCCTTCCATCACCTGGATCTACTGATCTGGTTTCCAGGTTCAGTGATTCAGCTCTTCCTTAAGATTAATGCTATTCTTGCAGTTATTCTTCTTGAGGAAAGTATTGTTCTTGACTGTGATTATGAGTGAGTGAATAATCTTAGGGAACAATTTAGCCCCATGTATACATTGCGAAATATTTGCAAGCACATTATAATTCTCTTCAATTTAGAATTCAAAAATATTTGATGCATTTCTTTCTTCTGTGGATTAATCATTAAATTATTTATTGTATTTGATATCTGAACTGTGCAGCTTCATTGCATTGGTCACACAATCTTATTTCAGTCTACTTTGTGGTGCAACATCTGTCATCTGTGCTAGTGTTAAACAACAACCCTGCATCTAGTTAGGCATATTATTTCACATCAGTGTTTTCAAAGTTTCACTGGGAAAACTCCATTCCCTGGAAGCTGAAGAAGGAGCAAGGAAGAAGGCAAGGCTGACATGCTTTCTGAAAATCTGTAATAAATCATCGGTGAAATAATTACAAACTAGACTTGAAAGAGAAGGCTTAAAAGGTGTAATTTAAAAACCTAATTCAAATCTTCGTGAAGACTCCAGGACAACTGCCTTCTAAGGCAACACCAAGGCTCCCGGGGCACTTCCATGTCAAAGACCTCCCCTGGAGGCAAGAGATCTGTGCTTGACCACACACATAATTCCCAAATGCCTCTAGGTCTAGCTGTGTGACTCAGTACAGACATCTACAGCATTTCATCTGCAGTATATATTTCATCTCATCAGAGCCCTCATAGGAATGGATCTGAAGGTGATTACATACCAGCTAGTGGAAACTTCTACATGGCAGGTAAGAACAGCAGAAAAGTAATAGGAAATCAAAGCAGCAGAGGACCCCAGCCAGGAAACCCTACATAGTAAATGATCACTGTGCATTGGCTTTTGTTGAACTTGGTCCCTGGACAAATCACAGATGTTTGCAACTTGGAAGGAATTTGGTCAGACTATCTGTTAGAAAGTAATCAATGCTTTAGAATAAATTAAATTAGAGAATGCTACTGCTGTGATGAGAAATTTTAATGCTAAGTTCCTTTAGATAAAAAAAAAAAAAAAAAAAAAAAAAAAAAAAAAAAAAAAGAAAAAAAAAAAAAAAAAGAAAGAGAGATGCCAAGGCTGGGGTAAGTACATTCCCCTACATAGTAATGAACTTTCCTCTGTTAGGCTGTGATAGAATCCTTAGTATGAATGTATATTTGGAGCTTGTCTTAAAGTTGAGTACTATTCAGCATTGTTCTATTCAGGCACTTCTACCCCAGAGCTGTAAAAAGAGCTGATGATGAGTGAGATAAAAGCTGGCATCAGGCACAGATTGTAGGCACGAGCACCATGTATGCTTAAGAACCAAAGAACTCTCAGGACACACTGCTATCATTATGGATGTTTTTATTTTTTTATCCTCTGCCAGATGGAAATGGGTTGTTTGTTGTGTCAAACTGATTTTAGAGAGTTACGGAGCACCGTACTATAGCAGAAGCATTTGGCTGGCGCAGACTGCTTCTCCTTTCAGGGTACATACTGTCCGCCGCTGCCTCTGACACATCCTCTCCAGCTGCAGTCCTTTTGGCTCTTCTCTGGAGTGAAGTGCCCCAACCTGACTGCCATATCACCAAGAATTTCTTGTTTATTCCCTCCAGTTATTTTTCATTTCCATGTCCATACGGTCCTCCACATCTTTCCTTCTCTCAGTTCCATCATGTTTTAAAAAAGGCATAGGAATCCTTTATTCATGAGGCTATGCATTAGTGGTAGTCCAGAATTTTTTGCTTTATCTTTGTTAGTGATTGTATTACAATCCTTTTTTCCCCTGTGTATGTTCACTGCACCCATAGCATACATCTTTCCAAAGATGTCTCTGGTACACAAATGCTTGTTGAAGAAGTAACAGGAAGATTCAAGTTGACATTGCAAACATGCATTTTCACAAGCATCGGGAGTACATTACTTATTTGGTACCTGGCAGCAAGCACAGGGCTTGCTAATACTTGTGCCAGCATTCAGTTTCTTGACAAATATCTACCTATAAATACATTTATTTAGATTTTTTAAAACATCATTAAATCAAACTCTAGGCATATCAAACAGAAGCCTTGGCCTAATACAAAACTAAACAACAAGCAATATCATTTTTGAAATAGAGCACTTGACAAGTTGACTCTCAACTGCCAAGAAAATATTTGTTATGATGAAGGAACACAGTTTTCCTTTAAAAATGCACCCATAAGAAATTTATCATTTTTTAAAAATTATGTTGACTGACAAGTTGCTTTTCAATGGAAGAAAACTAAAAGTCACATTTTGATAGTGCTTGATTCATGCTTTTAAGCTATTAAACCTTAATACTAATTAGATGCCTACAGCTGATGTAATTTTTTAATTTTATATGGATGTTGCACTAATGAGAAAAACCCCAAACCATCAGCGCTTATGTTGGAGATAATGAGATGAGAAAGGAATGTCTCTTTCATAAAAAACTGAAATTTGGGGTTTCTTTCCATTTCACATTAGCACAAATCTGCCACCAACCTACGCTCCAAATGCTGGAATTATGCACAGATCTGAAATGTCTATTTCCTACCGACTTTGGTTTCTATTACTGTGTCAGTCAAAGCCTTCGATGTGCTAACCACTGCTCCCTTCACAAGAAAAAGCCTTAAAGAAATAAGCAAGCCTTTCACAAGTCGCAGGGGGTGGCACAGTTGGACCTCAACTACAGGCTTAACACTGATTCCAGCTCCACTTTGGAAACTCCCTGCAGCCAAACCTCTGGACTTCACAAGTGTGTCATCTTCAGCACGAAAAGCAGACAGAGCTGTTGACAAGTAGGATTTTCTGATGGCAGGAAAGGGATATTTTCCCCTGTTACTGAGTCTCATTTTGGTCAAAATGAGACTAAATGCAAATCTTTCTGTATTTCCAGAGAACCAGAATTCCCCTGAGCCTTGCAGCTGCTTGGTGAAAGTGACTTTTCCATCAGACACTGCTGATGCCGTCAGGGAAATAGATGCTACTCTTTTGAACTCTGCTTTGGTTTTGTGGAAGATTTAATCAAACACAGCACATTCTGAATCAGAGAATTCTGCCCCAAGGAATGAGCATTTCAGGATGAAACTTTGTTCTGTCAGACATTTCCTTCACATGGTACTCAGAGACACTCAGCGACTGCTGTATCATATGAGTAGGAAGAAACTTTTTCAGTGATCAGGACCCAAACCCAGTATTTGCACTCAAAGGGAAATTTAACTAGGAATTTAACTAGTTTTTGCATTTATAATTGTGCAGTCCTGCTGTTTTCTTCATTAAAGATTTTTAATCTTACCTGGTCACTTTTAAATCAAGACTACTTTTACAGCATAATTATGTAGTATATTTGATAGTTAATTTGATCTGAAATACTACCTCTTCTGGGAAAGTCCAGGATATTTCACAGATAATGCATAAGAAGATGGCAGTCAGCTTAAAATGGGAGTTTGCAAAGATCAAGCATTCCTTATCATCAGCTTGCTCTAGCTTGTGCTATGAGCCTCACTACTTGCAAAACTGCCTTTGGCATCAGTGCACCCTTTGACAAGTTCAGTGTTTGTGACAGTGCCTTAAACCAGGATGTTTTTATGGATATCCTCTTGCTTATGATCATTTTAAGCAGAAATATCTTGTACGGTAAGGTTCAATCACTTAGCATAAGTGCTTGCCATGGATATTTTAAAATGCCACAGAGCCCCCCAAACCCAGCAAGCTGCCGTTGATTGTCACCTCATCCAAACCTCAAATTCAACACTTATGCATAATCACGGCATCTCACTTTATGAAATACACGTGCTCCTACAGACCTTATGTAGAAATGTGGACGTGTATATAGTGTGGAAGGAGCACATTTGCTCTTCAGGATGATTGCACTGCCTGAGTCTACTCAGCAAGGAGCTGCATCTCTGCTGTGCCCTCATATATAACACAGGCTAATGTCGTGCCATGAAATATTTCATTACCTAGAGGCTGAGAGCTGCTACCTGGTTTAGACTAAATGTGTTAAATTAAGCGCTTTAGGCAGTTTTCTATGAATGCAATTAAGTACAAGGAGATCTGCAAAGATGAACAGAAAACAAGGAGAAATGTAGCCTTGTTGAAGAGTCTGATAAGCGAATCGTCCTAACACTATTTGACATTTCTATTTAAGCCAACAGCATATTCACATGGGAGACATCTTCAGATGAAAATAAAACAAGAATTATGTTCGTCACTTGTTTCTTTTTATCTCCTTTTCTAATCTAGTGTCATCAAACTTGACTTTGTGTCAAGACCAGAAAACAACTGTTCCTGGGCAGTTTATAAAATATTCTGTGTGTGTGTCTGTGCAGATCTTTGGTTTGGTCTGCTAATCTTCCATCATAAACACAAATTAGATGAACAGTATCCGGACTGCAGAGTGGAGATGATAGACAGAACTGTGTTTACTCAGACTGGACTATATTCAAAGAGCCCTTATTTGGAATAAAATAGTTTTGTCCAGTCACTTTAGCAGTCCTTTTTGTAGGCAATCACTTATTGGGAGTTACAGTCTCCTCACTGAAAGCACTGGAGATGATTTTCATTGCAGAGTTTTTGCATAAATAGAGCAATTGAGAGAAGCACAGCACAAGTTTGCTTCTTGCAGTGTGATGGAGGTTTTAAAACCATCTCTACGAATATGGAATGATGATCTCCTCTTAAGCATAATCAGTTTCTCATGGTTTTATTGTTTTTATGATTCTAGGTTTCTGCAGAAAGATGTAGTTTTCAGGGTAAGAAGCCTGTCCATCACCTGAGTGGTGATTTAGAATCAGAAGTAAAATTAATGCTGCATGTACTTCAGAGTCTTTTCTAAGCTACTAAATAACACACAGGTCTAGCAGGGAGACACTCTTAGCAGTTTTGTATTTTAAAAACCTCACCTGTAATGCCTGGTTTCTGAAAGCACAACGAAGAAAGGAAGGAAAAAAAGAGATGAAAAGAAAAAGGAAGAAAGGAAAAAAGAGAAAGTCAACATAGACACAGAGAAATAAGACAGCACTAAATGTCTGACTACACTGAATTTACGTTCTACCACCATTATTTTCACATACTTGACATGTATAAACCTTAGTCTGCAATTGGAAATCATATTATTAATAACAGCAGCTACATTCTTGTTGAAGTCTTTTATTTTACCAGCTATCCAACCCATTCGAATAGCATTTGACAGGAGGAGTTTGCTACCATTCTATATTTTAATGAAGATGTGGACGTGAAAAATCTAATGATACTGTATGCAAAAGGTATGATTCCCTGAGAGAAGTTTATTGAGTCTTTAGGGCCACTGTAGAACTATAAATAGAAAACTCCAATCACTACATTGCCATAATTCATTCAGGTGTTTGCCTCTTTCCATGAAAAATGCATGTGCTTTTATCTCAGCCCCAAAACAGGATAGGCTGAGCTAAATATGCTTTCCTCATCTAGCTATAAAACTGAAAAACATATGCTCTTCCTTTATAGAAGCAGTATATTATGCTCACTACACCATTTTGAGAAGTCTGTGATGGCATCTGGCTGTTGTCTAGGTTATTTAGCATAAGCAATCACAATCTATCCATTATGTTAAATGAATAATAATATCTTCTGGGCTATGGAATGACATAAATTCATAGTTTCACAGACTTCGAACAGGTTTTTGCCGATTTAGCAATATGAAGTTCCACGGTTCAGTACTCATTCAACTTTAAGGGAACACTAAAAGAGAGAAAATGTAGATGTTTCTCTCCGTCTTTCCCTCCAGGAGAAAATTAAATTAGAATAGCAGTCAGAATAATTTCCTGTCAAAATAAATATGTTAGTATGGCCATGTGCACATTGTTTCTTCATAGCAATAACTAAAATGTCTTTCACCCAAGACAGAAAAATATCTCTTTAATCTAGGGCTTCACAGAAGGACCAACCTCTATGAAGGATGAGCCTGACTGCACCATTTCATCTGGAGAAGACTTTCTTTGAACAAAAAATAAAAACACTCTATTGAACGATATGATACAATATTTTGTCTAATTTTTTAACCCTGATTTTGCCTACATCTAATAATTTCCCGGTGACACCAGGAGGCCTCTACTCCCAAAAAAATTTGTGATTTGGCTCCTCATTGTATTTTAAAAAAATCAGGTTCCTGGTACTGTAAGGAGGTAAATAGGAACTCTCTGAAGGGATCAGCTGTTGCTGATATGTAAAATGAAATTCAATAACCTCCATTAGGGCTCATTTATAGTAGCTTGATAACAGTTACTTTGTATTTAATGAGTGTTGTCTTCTTTTTAAACATTAATCAAAATCCAGTGAGTCACCCTAGGTATAAAAATTGTGTCAATTAGCAGCTTTGAAGAGCTACATCCACCAAAAGTAGGTCTTCTGAGGTACACACCTTATCTTCCTGCCCACAACTCACAACATAAATAAGAACAACTACGCATAAAGCATTAATAAATGCAGGTCCTATATTTACAGATTTAAAAAAAAAATAAGTCACAGCTTGAGTTTGCAATATTAAAAACCGAAGGGCAATTAAACCATTTATATGCAATTTTAATTCTGCTTACAGAAGCTGAGTAACACAGCTGGAGCCACATCTCTGCAATTCTACCACAGGATGGCTATAAGGTATTAAATAAAGAAAAGAAAAAAACCACACACCCTGAATTTCTCAGGCTATCACAGAACAGTAACTTCTCCTTCATCCAAAAAGGCACTTAGACATTTAAAACCAGTGACATGGAATCCCTAAAGGAAATTAATTTTATGAACATCATCAATAGAGATGTTCAGAACTCACAATTCCCATACTGTTGACAAAGTCAATATTTAAGAAAAGTTTCATTTCAAATTGGAAAGATAAATGTTTCTGGGTAGGGATGCTTTCTCAGAATGCTTATTGGAGAGAGAGAAAGAACTACACATATTAGTCAGACTTGTAAAACTTAAGATAAAAGCAGAGACCTCAGTTATGAAATGCTCTAAACAATAAATCCTGATGGTCTGACATTACAGCTCCTACTAATCCCAAATTAGAAATATAAATATATAAATGAATAAAACACATAAAGCATTCACCCTGGTAATAAAATATGCAGAAATTAACATTTTAGCAGGCTAATATCACCTGTCCTTATGCAGCTGGCAAGAAGCTGATCTAAGGCTACAAAGCTTACAAATAACATAGTTCTGACTTATTTGGCATGTTTATACTGCCTCCTGATCCAGCATCACACAGCCAGGGTGTACAGGACCCAGTCCTATGAGCTTCCACACAGCCCTGATTCCCAGACACCTCAAGGTGTTAGTGGGGCTCACAAAACCCTGCATCCCCCCAAGCACCTCTCAGGCTCAGACCACCTCTGAGCAGGAGACCAAAGAAGTGATGGGAAGGGTTTCTGCCAGGCAAAGTATGAGGAAGAAATCAGGCCCACTGGCTAGGCGACCATCAAAACTAAGTGACTCAAGCCTTTAAAACATTGTGTTTTAGGAAACAGCCTTCCCTGACCCTCCTCCTAACCCTCAATTGTAGAAAAAGAACTTTTTTGTTGGAAAAACTCTTGACCAGACCTAAGAAGTCTTCAGAAAGCAGGTGACTTGGCTATTTAATGAACTTTTATCATAACTCCTCTCTGACTGTCAGCTTGGTTTATATCATAAATCAAAGGTTAAGGATGAAATGAACTCATGCAGAGAATTACTTAAAGTCTCATAGCAACATCATCAGTACTTTATACAAAAGTCAAAAAATCAGTAAAACATTAATTTTAAGTGTCTAGACAAATAATTATTTTAACCAGTAATCAGAAGAGAATTCCACCTCCATAAAAACACATTAAAATCTTCAGGAGCCATAAAGTTCAGTCTTGGGCTACATAACCTGCCAAATCTTACATTAACAAATGATGAAGAGCTTACAGGGATGTCAAATGTTTTATACCAGAGTGGTTAAGTGCCTTGAAAACACAGTGGTAAAACCTTTGAGTTAATATCCACCATTAAGGAAAAAAAAAGTGTAAAACCAGGAGTGATATGTCTTAAAAGTACATGGTTTTGTACCATTTCTCCATAATGTCATGACAAGACCAAACCTCAAAGAAGATACAGGACCTCCCTTCTAAAGATTAGAGTAATCAGCCCACAAAATGAAAGTTATATGCAGATTAGTAGTAGTCCAGTGCTTTTTTCTGATTGAAAAAGATCCCCAGTATAATGATTTTTAAAGTGTTAGAGATTGCTATGTATAATAAAATCAAATTAATTTGCATCTCCCTTAGAAGAAAAAACACTCGTTATATGGAACTAGGATGAAAAAGAGATTTCATGAAAGTGCCCACAGGTTGCTATCTCACTGTGTAAGAGTTGATACAAACTCAAAATCTTTATGTGCTCTTGCAGATGGGCAACTACTATTCAGATAACTGGTCAAAAAAGGTAAATGTTTTTAACAGCAGAGAACAATTCACAGATAAAAGAAATGTCTGTACCACTCATATCCAAGGGACCTGAGAACAGGAAGAACCAAGCTCTTCCTGAGCATATGGAGGATCACCATATTTAGTAATATGGTGATTATTTGAACACAAGCAAAGCAGCATCTGTGAGCTCATTTCAAGACAGTGACAGTGCATTTGGTGACCCTGGCAAATATTCAAAGGCTCCTAAGGAATCTGAACAGACTCTGTTCAGTAGGTTGTGATATGCTTTCATCAAACCCTCCCCTGTGAAGAAAGCATTTTGTCAAGCCCACATGGGAACTTTCAAATAGGTCAGATTTGATAAGGAATATACAATTCAATGTCACTGACCTTTTCAGATCCTTAAAACAGTAGCAAAAACGTGATGCTCAATGGCGAAAATCAAAACACTCCCCTCCCCCTCTCAAACAAATATGACTACTCCTTCTTCCTCAACCCTCCTAAAAATACAGAGCCCTCTCCATGTGTGAGATGTTCACGCTTTTAAGCATGTACTCTTCTATACCTTAGGTTAGCAGTTACCTAGCAATAACATTAAATAATCCCATTGGCTTCTGGAGGTAGTGTAATATATCCAAACATGTCAGATACAGATCTGCTGCTCATTGTCTGTGAACATCATGATAAACTAGTGGTGATGAAATATTTGCTTAATGCTTTTTGAACAAATGAACAATTTGTTTTCAAGCTGTATTGCTCAGACAGAATAGTACATGAGAAACAGTGAAGAAGGAATAAATAGGCTGTTGCACCTTCTGGATGAAGGAGTTCATGTAGAGTCTGAGAAAAGGTTGTACACGTGAGTCCTCCCTCCAGCAATAAGGTTCATTATACAAAATTTCTCCTTGGCATGGGTGACATGAAATTTTGCCATTTGCAATATTCATACCGCAGGAGACTCATGCCATTTCATTCAACCATCTGGCCACAGAACTTTGTTTTTCAGGGTATTATCCAGTCTGCTCAAATTTAGATATTGCATCATCTCAGTTTTATGTATTTGGCGAGGGAAGGCAGTTTGGCTTGCCCAGCTTCTCTACAAGTCAATGGAGAGAGTCAGATACCTTTGAAGATTTGTAAAAGTATATGCAGTCTTCCTAGCATACCTATTTCTCCTTTTTTCCTGTCAATATATGGAATCCAGGCATTTCCAGATATCGTCAATGCTGTCTGCTTAAATGACAGGTGCATCTTTTCAACTGAGATTTTTCAACACGAAACGAAAGGAAAATTTTGCACTACTCCATTCACTTAGTCCACAGAGCGGTGGCACTTCACAGAACTGCATTGGCAATAAAAATGTGTGAAAGGAGTGAAGACCTGTATGCCAGGCTATCTGATCAGAGCTGAGGTCATGTCTCAGAAAAGTGGCCTAGTGATTACTCGACCGAGAGCTCTTTAAATACCATGTCACTGTGTCCAGAACAGTGAAGGGGAGAAAGTACTGGAAAAACCCAAGTCCAACTTATTAGTTAACACATTCAGTTGTGAGAGGACTTACTTATTTATGCATTTCTCATTAAATCACATTCTTGTCATATTGCTGATAACCAGGGGCAGAAACTTAGATCCCATCTCTTTCTGCCTTCCTGATACTCTCCCCGTATAAGACGAAGCCAGACACACATATCACACAGTCTAATATTTGGAGCTTCTTGCTTCAGGTACCTTTCTGCCTCATCTTAGGTTGCAATATACCTTTTGTCACTCAATTCCCCAGAAAGCAAGGCTTTTCTCTGCACACAGGCTGACAAAATGTTAGTGCCTAGGGAACACTCAGACTACATAGGAGGCACCTAATGAATTTCAATACCTCATGGATTTAATAGCCTTACTAACTAAGCAGGCCGGATCAGTGTCTAGGATTCAACAGGGTTAAAGCATTCTAATCCTATTGTAGGCAGGATTTAGGCAGACTGGATCATACCCTCACTTTTTCATGTCCTTATATTAAGAAGTAGCAACAAATACTCTAAATTGCAGTCCACAAGGTATTATAAGAGTTCACAGCGACAAGCTTCACCAGAAGTTAAGTTTCTGACTTCATATGCATATATATGTTTGCTTAAATTATCAGTAGTCAGTTGAGATCTGATGTAAACTCTACATAAAATAAGATGACAATTTTTCGAGGGTTAAGAGACTCCAGAGTTATCAAACACCAACAGCTTGCTCCCACTCTGCTAGTTATGCTATGAAGCCTGTTTGCCATGGTTAGAAGCTTGTATATCAAAAAGATGAAAACGAATGAAAAATTCTCTCTATAAAGACTAGATACTGGTTATCCTACTGCCTGAGACAGAACTCTAGAGCAGTTAACATTTCATAGTGTACAACAAGGGAATATACCAGATCTATATGTGAAGGTCTATTGTTCTTTCAAAAATCTCTGGTATTATGCCTTGCTCATACTCATTAAACCTAATGGTACTTTTTTTTACTAAGGTGTATTGTATTTTTTATTGATCACACCTCCCAAAACAGAAGACTCTCACACACAAGATCAAGTGATAAACCTGCTAATTTAAGCATCTTTGCTATAAAAGCCACTGAAGATTTGAGCTTGAATTTCTTTCAGTTTGCCAACTCACCCCAAGGAAATTAAGACAAGAAGCTTCATATATAAGTGGCATGCACTTCTAAGAGATGACAGCTGTAAAACTCTGTCATTCTCAACTGCAATATTGTATGCAGAGCTGTTTACTCCTTTCAAAAAGAATATTGCTGGACCAATGGAGATGCTCAAGGAAAAGAAATGAGAACACTTTACAGAAAAGAGAAAAAACCCTTCTGTCCGTGAGTATAATTGGAAAACACTGTTACTGTCAGTGCAGCAAAAGAAATAGGAATGATACTAGAACAGAGTTGATGTTTTGCTTTGCCTGCAGAACAGAGGGCTACATTGACAAGACTTGAGAAACAGGGAAGAACCTGTAACCTCAGTTCATTCCTCAATTTCTGCTATTGATATAAAAAGAAGAATTCAACTTTCAGACTCTTCCTTTCCTCTCAGTGCATGTCGGGTTAAGTTAAGGAACCATTTTCAAGAAAAGAGACTAAGATAAGCTCTTCCCAGTGTCTTGTGCAGGCTGATGGTGAAGGCATTCTCTTCCAATGGCAAAAGACATGGGCTGAAGCCCTCCCACATAAGGAGAGGGATTTATGCCCAGATCCTGTTAACTACTGCTCTCAGTGGCAGGTACTGCTCTCAATGGCAACAAAGAACCATTCTTTTGCAAAAAATTAGTAAATTAATCATAATTGCTTTGGAATTAACCATTTTTCAGTTCTTTTCAATTTGTATTTATTAAAGCAGAGCAGAATACAAATATGTAAAATAATTCAGGTGGAAAGATGAAAACAGAAGTTAGAAATCATAAACATGTCGTGAAAGGGTACTCAGTGAAAGAGAAAAAATAATATTGCTGCAGTTTTAGGCAGCAGCATTGACTCTCAAATTTCCAGATTTAAGTCAAACTCCTATTAATCACAAGAAAATTGAAAATAGTCTTCACCTTTGTCTTCCCTGGATTCTCACATCCTTGTTCTGAAGAAAAATTGCCCTACAGAGATCCTCACAATAATTAGACTTTCTAAACACGTGGTCTGAGGTAAAATAAATATGTCTATCTTCCCTTT
>VZRN01005851.1:2641865-2655553 GCA_013397935.1 Dasyornis broadbenti | reverse complement strand
AAAAACCCAAAACACAAACCAGCAAAAAAAAACGTGCAAAGGAGAGAAAGAGAAAGTTATGACCATTAGAAAGAGTGCTTAGTTTTCAGGAGAATCTCATGGGAAAGCGGTTTTTCAGAAGCATGCTGGAAAGATTATCCTGGGATGACTGAAACATTTATTCATGAAAGGAGCCCTTCTCTTTACTCCAGCCATCAAACACCTGAAATACATTTATAGTCAGCACATCACAAAGTAGATGAGACTGTAGTCAAATTTGCTTTTATCATTAAGTGTATGATCTTGTTTGGCAATGTTATACTACTAAAATGAAGTCAGATTTAAGTCACAACTTTGCTTGCTACATATCTCAGCCTATTCTGCTTCAGTATTCAAGCCTGACTGCCATCATGTCATTTTGCTTTTCATTGCTATCCCTAAGAGGAAACAATAAAGTTTTCCCTATCTTACAAAGTTACCATTAATAAATTTAAATGCTGAAATACCACTGATCATAAGAATACAAAATATTTTTCTAAAATAAGAGATTCGGACAGCATTATTTTTTAAACAGAATATTATATTCTACTTTTCATAAAAATCTCTGAACCAAATATAAACGCATGCAAAAGAAACCAGATTCCGGCAAGTCTAGCAAAGGCTGGGCACAATGAAAAACACAGAAGCACATTTGATACTACAAAACTCCTCTCCATCCCTCTGTTGAAATGTTAATAATTTTAGCATCTTCTTCACAAGACATTTCAAAGGTATCTATTCCATTAGATGCACACTGTACTCCATGACCTTAGAGAAAGGAAAAAATCCATATGAACATACTGCTCATCCCTCCGTGGCATAGAACAGCTGTAATGTTTATGGAAGTATGTCACAAATCCCACCTGGCATTCTCCTTTGCTGGCTGGATCTGCTCTTAACATCATCTTATAGCAGCTAGAACAAATCAAGGGACATTAAGATAAGAATATGAAACAGCCAGACATTCCAGTAATCTGAGGAAAGTTTTTCTCATCATGGAGGAATCTAAGCTATAAATATGAGATAATGGGAATAAAGTCTTATCAAACCACTTTTTCCTTCATTAAGAAAGAGTGAATAGCAGTGTGGGCTACAATTGTACACTTACTCTATAACTCTCCTTGCTGGAACTGCTCCAATGTGCATCTTGAAAAAGAAGAAAAATTATGATGACTGAAATTGAAAGCTAAAAAACCTCCACTTAATCATGAGCTTGACTGTAAAACAAATACCTTAACTGGGACTTAAGTTGCTTTTTAAAAACACTGCATTGATAAAAATTGAAAACTGTCATAATTAATTCTAAACTGAAAATAAAGAAAAACATCTTCCTCTCCTAGAGGAACAATCTGCCAAACCAAAGTGGTTACATTAAGTGTTCTGGGGTTTTAAAAAATACTTTTATTTTCTTGCTAAATATTTGGCCTAAAGTTCAAGTGTAAGTATAAAAGAACAGCATGTTTTACTAAAGTCAGTGGATCATCAGATTATGATGGGGAGAATACTGGACAAGGCTATCAGTGCTGCTCTATAGGATCCATACAGCAGGTGAAAGAAAACAAAAACAAAACAAAAACCTAAACCAATCACTGTCATGGATCATCTGGAATTTTAAGCACGGGGTAGCACAGTAAGACAATCATATAAATTAAAGCCCAGGCTTAGTCACCTGGATGTTCACAGTCATCAAGTGACCTTCTTGCATGTCTTCCTGGATTGACACTACTGACTGGGGAAGAACCCTGGAGGATCTTAGAGCAGAGAGCCATGGACACGCACAGAGGCTGGAAGAGAAACCGGCTCTGCTGTGGGAGTCTCACACTCAGCCTCCCATAACAAGAATACCCACTGCTCCACAAAGTCGCCTCACAGAACACCACACAACAAACAGAAATATAAATGCCTCCTCCCACTCCTGAGCAGCCTGGGTCTCTGAGCAAGCTCTAGGAGCCACTGGAGAAAGGAGTGCTAAGAGTACCTCATAGCAGATTTGAATATTAAACAAGCAATTTGATTCTGCTTGGCCCTGCAGATTATGAAGAAAATTGTTGCATTACTCAGAGTTGTCCTACATACATTGCTTCTCAGTTGCTAAATACCTGTTTAACCTGAAGTTCAGGTTGTTGAAATAATTAAAACATTGCTACATTAAACACAAATATTACAGCATTAGTAAAATAAACTAACAAACCTAAAGCTCCAGGACTGAAACGATCAGGGATGTTATTGCATAAAAATAAAAGCTTCACAGCTGTTACTGAGTGTTTTTTTTTTTAAACACAGAACTACCAAAAGAGCAGTTCCTCTGCTCCCCCTTCCTAATGATGCATTTCAGAGTTCGGCAATGTCAGAAGAAAGGTTGCCTGTGCAAAATTAATCCAGTCCCTTTGGGCATACGCATTACGATACAGGCTTGTAATTACACATTCACACACTATTTGTTCCCTCAGGACCACTGCTGTATTCAGCTCACAGGAAGGAAGAGTGTTCTGCTAAAAATCAGCTGGACAAGCTTCTGTTTCTCTTTTGTTTCTTCTTCCAGGGTCGATATGTGGTCCTGTGCCACCGTATTTACTGCCTCCTGACCATCCTTTCTCCAGTAACAGAGTCAGCATCCTCACTGCCTTTCCAGCAGCGCTCATCACTGTGATATTTAAATGATTCACATATATTAACTGATTTATTTTCTGAACACTTCTCTGACTGAGATAGAATTATAATTCCTTCTTTTTGACATGGGAGGAGCTGTGTCATTTGGAATTTTAGGTATAAAGTTTCCACTCACCTTGAGTGGGCATAAACCAGGAGTTAATGAATTCAGCTGAGCACCCAGCAAAAAAGAATAGATGCAATCAGTGTCCATTTGTGGAGGTCTGGTTAAAAAGATTTGTCTAGTATTCTCCTATAGAACTTATGGCAGGTATAGAATCCTGGTTCACAAAGGAAAATTTAGCTGTCTTGAACCTGAAACTCTCTTTCTGAGCTGCCTTGTGCCATTCAGAAACTTTCAAATTTCACAGAAGACTAAAAGGCATTTTACAGAAAAAAACCAAGCTCTGTTACTGCACAGTCCAGATTCACTCTATCTCCCTTGCTCACTTGAAGAAGTTTGGCAATGTGCACATTATTTGACTCCTTCTGCTCCACTACTGTGTTTCTTACTCTTGATTCTTCTTTTAATCCCTCCCTCTACCACTACTTTTGATGGGAGAATCATTTTATTCCTAACACACTCCAAATCCTGTTGAAATTTCGGATAGACAATCTATAGACACTATCTGTAGACAAATCTGTAGACACTAAGTTCCTGGAATAAGCAATTCCTGACGGTCACTGTAGAGTCTGGCACCTGCACAAATAAACAGCTTTAAAATAAATTTAACAGAACTTTCATGTAATTTTAGTGAAAATTGGTATTTTTATTCAATAGCACACACATGGGGAGGGAGCCTTTCATACAGTATCATCCTTTTTGGTACAATGCTCCTGCGAAAGAATACTTACATCTGCAGGAGCTCGGACTGTTTATGCCTAAATTTCTTTTGGTATAAGGAAACCTTTCCTTGACCTGTGCACTTCTTCAATCGGGGACATTCAGTGAGTTTTCTTATATAAATCATATCAGTTCATAATTTTCAAAGCATGAATAGTAATGAAGTTGCATTTATGATGCTTAATTTGATTTTTAATTTGGCCTCTGTGGGTCAGTGCCTCAGAGATACTGCTGCTGCTGCTGCTGATAGGCATCATCATGTGAAGAAATCTGCATTCAGGCCAGCTGTGTTTATGTATCATTCACACTGGTACCATACAATGAAGAAAATCACAAATTTGACTCTAATTGTGGCAGCTGTGTTCAGTGAAGTGTCCAAATTAGAAGCGACCCATAAAAGACTGCATTACTTGTAAAAGGAATGTGCTCTGGGGCATTTTCTACACAATGGAATATTTGGAAGCAAACTTTCAAAACAAATAGGAGATTATACGTGAACAAAAGTCATGAATGATGCATGTAACCATGAATGAACTTTCTGAATGTACCTTCATGCCCTTTGATAAAAAGTATTTCTCAAAAGTCTCAAAACATTTGCATTTCATGTTCCAGTAAAACTGATTGAAGCAGGGCCTGACAAAAAAAAAAAAAATCGTTAAAGAACAGTTTTAAGAGAAGAGGGTAAGAATCTTCTGCAAACATTAAAGCTCTGCATACACTGAAAGCAAAAAGTGTCACTTCTGCAGCATAGATTGTCAAACCAAAAAGCATTACCTCATCCAGAGATTGGAATCCAGGAATTCCAGCCAATTTTCTAGTCTACCTGGTGGTTTTGTCAGCTGTATGCTGGACTTGTAAGATACATCTAAACTCTTCTGTTGTGCCACACAGATCTCACTGACTGAAGGAGTTACTGAAAATGCTTTGCTGAAATTAATGACACTTGCCTTGTAAAAAACAAAACAAGCCAAGAATATTCACATATATTTTTAGAAATACTTAAAATGTTTTTAGTTCACTTTTCATTCAAAACACTGGCTTCCCAGGAAGTGTCACTGTTTTCCATACATTCAAGGAAACAGTTTTATGGAGATTTCAGCATTCAGTATTTTTTCTATTTCGGTATAGCCTACACCACAATAACAACCTGGCACTTGCTTCACTGAGTGCCTAAAATACTTACAGAATAATATAAATTTAAAATGACTGAAGCCTCTCTTGACTTCCCCAAAAAAAAAAGTTTTAAAATTTCTGAGTGAATCAGACTCTGACAAGATTTGGAATATGCATGTCCTGGTTCTGGGTTACCGCAGATTTGTTGCAGAAAGATTTAAATAGAACATTCAATTTGTGGCTTAGTTCTGCAGCACTCAGAGTATTTTTTCCTAACTCCCCAAAATACAACAGAATTCTCTATCTCCTAAACATAAATTCCACTCTTAAGTAGGTCATTAAGGTTAACTTTCTGTAAAGCAACCCATAATATGAAGAAAGCAGTACGACATTCCCATAGCCTTAGATGTTCTAGATGAAATCCTCATAATGGGGCACTTTTCTGCTTGAAAAAAGCTCTCCCAAAGACCTCTTAAAATAGTTTGGTCAAAATGAAATGGTTGTCCAAAAATAGCTCAGTGTGGTTTCACCTGAAACCCATATCAAGTCTTTTTCAATGGATGATGAAACAAAAGGGGCAAGAATTGCAGATATTCCAGCAGAAGGATGAACACTCAGTGGTATCAGGAATTTCATAGAATAGCCTGAATTTGATCCTATGAAATTCAAGATCTGAAATCCAAGCATGTTTGGAAAAATATATTAAGTATATCAATAAATGAGTAACAGCTTGCTAGACAGTGGTGGGATCAGGAATAACAGCAGATTATGGACAAATAGGGACTAACAACATGACGATGTGTCCAGAAGAAAACCTTCAGGTCTGCTTAATTAGTGATGACACAGCTGGAATACCACACCTGTTGTTGCCCAAAACTTAGTAAGGCAATGACAGGCAGAGTCGGGGGAATCCAGAAGATGGCAGCAGCAATTGTTAGACACGGTGTATGGAAACACAATGTTGCAAGGAAAAGCTGAAAGACTTACATTGGTTCAACATGCACTAAGGACAAAAAGGGATGTGTGAATAGTGCACATATGAAGACGGTTGCTAACAAGGAAAATAAGGAGAGTGTTTTACTAAATTATCTGTCTCTGCTGCAAATTTGATATATTAAGCACATAAATAATAATTGGATTGTGGGTACTGACCCACTAAGATGGCTGCACTTCCAGCTAATTTTTTTTTCCTAGACTAGTTACAGACCCAAACGTAAATAAAGAACTCTGAAACGTTGTTATGCAGCACCTGGATAACACAGAATTACATAAACAGGTTCCCGGAAGGTTTTCTGAAGTTAGGACTAACCTTCAGCATTCACAGCAGGAAGACGTGCCTGAAAGATGTAGGTGCTGAGTGTGGAGAGAGAGGCCCATAAACGAGCGCTATATTCAGACACAGCTTGTGCTGTTGAAGGTAAACCACAAATGTCTTCCAAGGGTTCAGCAGATAGTGGAGCATCACCACCTCTGTCAGGAAGCGCCCTCTTTCTGGGTCAGGCCTTCATTGAGTAATTCTGCATATTACTGCCAACTGCAGAACTCAAACCCTGCAGCAAAGGTGGCAGGATTCAGGGAAAATTGTCTTAAGTAAATTTCTGTATCCTTTCTGTTCAAGCCTGAACAGGCTTCAGTCACGTATCCTACGTAAGCTAACTTCTGCCTCATAGGAGAGGGCAAGACCATTTCACAGCTTCTGTTGAAGATCTTGAGGTACATTCTGCAGCTGCATCTTCAGAGAGCAACCCATGGCTGCAGTCCCTCTTAGGAAGGAGGCTGGCTGGTTCATGTTCCACTGCTGACTCTGACTCCACAGAGAATAAAATGATAATAGGACCTCTTGTGCTTGAACAAGAGGCTGGAGCTTTTATTCGCATATTGACTTGCTTCATTTAAAAAATCCTGATTACTTCTGAAGTTTGGTTCTATTTCTCTTTGGGCAAATATACCATGAGAACAAAATTAATTTTCTCTGTGCCTCTCTGTTAGCAGCAAGAATGTCTTGCTTTTTTTGTGTACTGTGTTGTCTCAATGGGAAAATAACTTGAGCAACAAGTGATAAAAATGCAAGCAGTTTAAATGTAAGAAAAGGTACTTCTTTGAACTGAATAATGGTCAATACAGTAGACTTGTAAGAAATATATCTTAAAGTTGACTTCTTTGCAACCGTTGCAAAATGTATATGATATGCTGGCATGCTTGAAGAAAGCTTGCATTTTGCTAAAATACTGAAGTGATTTCAGCTTCCTCATGCCTGAGCAAAAGGCAGAGCATTTTTTTTCCACTTGCAGGGTTGCCATTAGAATACCAATTTTAGGGAAAAGAAGAAAAAGAATAGAAATAGAAAGCCTGTAATTTATAGAGAAACTCAGAAACTGATAGGCATACCTTTGACTTGCCACTTTCAAACATTCAGCTACACATATTTTTCCAAACAGAACTAGTTAGTTTGCAGGTTTAGTTATGTACACAATTATAAAGCATTGCTGTGAATTTAGTCTGCAGTGCCTTCACTGCGTTTAGTACACTACTTGTTCTTTATGCTGCAACATTATTTCAAACCTCCCTGGACTGAAATGCAATCTTCCTGGATGTTTTTCCACTGCTGTGTAATCACACACCATTCAATCATTTGAGACTGTTATCTGCTCCTCACCCTCTTCTGCAGCTCTAATGGATGACCCTTGTTCCAAGTTCGTTCTTTCCACCCTTCCCGACGTACGGCACCCAACACGACGTGCTTCCATCTGACTAGCGGGAGGTAATGCAGAAGCAACACAGACATTTGCACTGCATTCAGCTCACTCAGAGCAGCGCAGTTGGTCCAACACAATCCTACCTGACGTGTTCATTTCCGTGAGTTCAATTTGCAGTCTGTATTTGATTTCTCCTTACAAAATTGGTCGTGATGCTTCCTGGCCATTTTTTTTTTTTTTTTTTTTAAAAATATTTTTGTAAAATTACAGGTAAAAAACACATTGTCAATAGAAAATCCATATATATGTACAAAAAGGTAATAATTTTTTACCTTTTTTTTCCCCTTTTTAAGATGAACTAAAATACATAAGCAGAGGAAAAAGAATTGGTTTTGCTTTTACATGAATGTAAGTCAACATACACAGTTAAATTCTTGTATGGCTAATGTGACTCATGGTAAAACCTAAGGCCAGGATTTTCTCTCATTGCAAATCTTGATGGACCAAAAATAGACATTTTCTTATAAAGTTTAAATTTTTGAAACCATATGTTAAACAGAAATATATGCAAAAGCACATGAATTCTATCAAAATGAATCAACAAATAAGAGATACAGGGAGAAGAAAAATACAGGGAGGAGAAAGGAAAACAATACTTTCATCATTTAAATATTTATATTAGACATAAAAAATACATCATAGGCACCTCAGTTTATGTGGTCCCATAGTTTTAAAGCACAGAAGGCTGATGTAGATGAAGGTATCAGGAAACTGAATAAAATCAGAGATGAAGTCTTTTCATTGAATGGTGCCTGGAGCTATTAATTGGAGAATATTGATGCTTGACTATATCTACTCTAGCAAATAGTATTCTTTTTCTTCCTCCCTTTTGGAAGAAGGCAGAGAAAAATGAAAGACTGGCGATGAAAATGAATGGGGCTATCTCCAGAAGCCTGAGAGAGCTCTGAAAACGAAAAATCACAATTTCTGTGGTTTGTGGGTTGTTCATGAAAGCAGCTGAGCTGAACAGCATTTCCCAAAGCTTGGGAGCAAAGGTTTAAATTTATGTGAAAGCAAAGGTGTGATTTGAAGTTTTTTTGCTTTTTACCATTTGTTTTGGTGACCCTTAAGCAAGAAGCTAAATAAAGTTCTGTTTTGAATAAATTACTTCTGACTTGCTTTAATTTAGTTGCAGGTATGAAAGAATGGACCAAGATAGCTGAGATGGAGTACCGAGGTAAAAGATGCATGCATCACAAGTGAAGTTCTTCAAAAGTCACATAAAAAAATTATTTCATTCTTCTTTTACCCAAAGCGATGGAAGCACATCTAGAGTACAATTAACCTTCTTATAGGCTGTAAGCAGCAATAGTTATAATAAAAAATAGAGTTTTCTCTGCATTTCGCATTGCCATTTAATACTTAAGGATGGATGGATGGCTTCTATTAACATCACAGGAGAAATCCACCTACAGTTGATAGAACCTTGTCCACTGTTCAAAGGCCTCAATCACACACCATTGCTCAGTATCCCCTCCATTCAATGGCCAACATAAAAGAGTAGTATTGAGAAACCTATATTAAACATGCGAGTTTCACATGCGGTACACAATACAAGGCAAAACATCTCAGCGCAGTAATTCAAAAACCCAACACATTTAAAGAATGAAGTGCCCAGGGCTTACTTATCAGAAACACTTAATACACACTTGTAGCTGATGTCCTATTTCTCTCCAAAGCTAAAGCACCTGATTCAGTGCTACACTAACAATACTCTTGGGCACATGGTGTGAGTCTTGGCAATGGTGCTGTGCAGGGCTGGGAGCTGGACTCGGTGATCCTTGTGGGTCCTTCCAACTCAGCTTATTCTGTAACCCAGAAAGACTTACTCTTTGCTGAAGAAAACCTGCCTCCAAAAACCAACCCAACAAACTCTTCCTTTTCCCAATGAGGGAGTATTTTAAATTAGATTTTAAACCACAGGTATGTTTTATACTCAGCTGAGACCAGTCTGTAAGGTAACATCTTCATGATTAGAATCACATTCAGACATCAGAGACATTCAATTTTCCTCTTCCAGCATGAGGCAATTCAAAGCTAGAGTGTGTTGCAACTACCCAGTTAAAAGGGGCTGAAAACCGTCTTTTTCTTACTTAAATTAAGACCACTTAATGAATCCACAGAAGAGAGTAAGGCCTCCAGGACTGACTCCTCCCAAGATGGTTCCTCCTCAATACACGAGTGTTATCATCATTACTTTCTCTGATGGGTCCATTTAAAAGAGTACACAGCCTTTCTCCTCATGGGAAGGGCCTGAATCTATTATTAATTAATTCAACAGTTATCCTAGTGTATTAATAGGGTGTGGTGGAAGTACTACAAATGCATTACCATGCTGCATCCTTCAGCTGCTCTTTGAAACCTTTTGAAAAGTATTTTTCTCATAATCAGAGTCATTAAAATGCTCTTATCAGCAGAAGAATTGATGATGATGTTCACTCTCTGCAACTGAAAAAGCATTAGAGACTGGAGCCTGAACAGAGTTTGGAACAGCACCAGTGTTAAAACAGGTCTTAAACTCTTGTCAGTGTTTAGAGTGAAAAGAAGCAATTTAAGAGTCAAATATTCCTACAACTTCTATCAGTGCCTCGAAGATATGTAGGTTAAAATGGTTTGTTCCCTCAGTGGCCTTCTTTTTGTACAGGGAAGGCAAAGGACTGAACAAAGCAAAGTAAGCTTGGGCAGGGGTAAGTTCCTGGGAGTTACTGCTGCAGTTCCTCTTCCCCACTCCCAGTCACTGAAGTCAAGCACTGGGATCATAGAATCATAGAGTATCCTGAGCTGGAAGGGTCCAACAAATAATCTTGCCCACCTGCTAAAATGAATTTGCAGGCACAAACTGAATATTCTTCCCTCTACCCTTGAAAAGATGGTTAAAAAAGAAAAGAAAAAAGTCTTATCATATACACTTCCAAGACACAAGAAATGCAATAATTAAGTCCATTATGAGGCACTTGATGGTCTTTTACCATCCATGTAAATCCCTCTTCAATACTGAATAGCCAAACTCCCCAAAACAGACAGTATTTTCAGATTTCTCTCATTCAGATTTGTGTTTACTGACATCTACTGGCTGTTCTGACTCATACCTTCATTTGCCAGTGGAATGAGAGAGGTGGGTCCGGTTGGCACTGATGTAAGTCCAGCTACAGTGGTAGCATCAGCCACGTAAGGGGAAACTGGCCCCTTCTGTCCCAGTATATAATACAGACAATCTAATTTGCATGTACGACTTCTAAAAATTATCCTTCTAAAAATATGATTCATTAATAAGCTTCCTATGAAAACACCGTAGGTTAAAAGGACACACAGTGGAATATATTTGCCAAATTCATCCCTCCCTAAACCCTTTTTTCCTTTGCGAAACTCAAGCAGAATCCAAGGAGAATCTTCCTTTAACCAGGCAACACCAGCTTTACAAAGAAACACTTCTTGTGGCATACAGTCAATAGAATGATCTACTGGACTACAAGAATGAGTTGGATGATGCTTCTCTCGCAGTGTATTTTGCCAACAGATACAGAAAGAGATCATTCAGTATAATGGGATGATTCACTAGCACCTATTAACTATTCAGGAAAGAATACCCCAGCTAATACTCTCAAATAAAAAAATAAAAAAAAATTAGGCAAGCAGAAAATAACCAATATAGATGGAAGAACAACAGATAGTACATTTATTCGATTTGGTAGATGTTGCAGGATTTTTTTCAACTAAAATCTCCATGGTTTTATCACCTCACCTGAAAGACAGCAATTTCAGGGGAGGTTCATTGCACATCCTTCTATTGTGCCTCAGTATTTTTTGAATGTAGTCTGGGAGACACCACTGCTTCTTGACTCAAAATCAAACAATGCTCTCTGAAATACTGTCTGAAAGGAGAGGAAGTCAGAGTTGGCTCTTTGAGCTAACACAGCTGGTCAGTATGAATGGCAAAATTTGAATCATCTTTAAAGAATTTCAGAATCACAAATTTCTTTGTTATAAAAATTTCTGCTAGGACTTGAATCAATATTCTAAGAGAAGTATTCAGAAGATTAGCATGTAATTTACTACTAAATTATCTAAAGCCTTCACAAGAATGTTTCACAGGGATTCACAGGAAGTAGTTTATCTCCAAGATGAATTTAAAACCAATAGATGACTCAGTCTGTAACATTTCCCCACCAAAACTGACTGTTCTCCTAAAATCAGCCAATGCTGTCTGATGACATCAAAAGTTGAGCAAGTAGCAAGGTTCATAACAAGTGGCATTCTCCCATTACCAGTGAGGAAAGAATTCTGGTTTCCTGAAATTCCACATATTCCTTTCTCTCTTGCACATTGAAGTCTTTCAATAGAAGTATCACAGACATTAAAAGTATCTACCTCCATCATTCTTCCTTAGGTAGGCAAGTTTTAAAACATAAACATAGCAAATTGGATAGGTGTCTGCTTTAAATGAATCATGTTTTCATGAGGTTCATTACTCAGTGCAAGAGTTTTAGATATCTGGATTATTCAGGTCAAATTTCCTAAATTTTAAAGAGGAAGAGTTAGAAAGAGCACTGATCTCTTGTGGCTGAACAGATGAAACAGAATACTTATTGATAAAGTGCAATGCAAAAGAAATATGCATCAAACTGAAGGCAAAATATGGGATTTCAGGCAAAAAGTCTCACATGAACGCAGGAGATATGAAGAATACCTAAACAGACACTGAAGAGTTGGACAGTTCACTATCAAAAGCAGTTCAACTTCAGTTCATACATTCATAATCTAGAGATTAATTAGAAAAATTCAAGTTAGTATTCTGATAAACTGTGAAAGCTTATTGGTATTCTGTACCACATGCTGAAAAGGAGGTCCCAAAATTCTGTTATCACCCTCCTCTGAATAGATACCAAAAAGTTTTACAGTGTCAAACAATACTGAATGCCAGAAAATGCTCATGGTGTTGCATTGCCAAATAATATTCCTTTTGTTCCATTCTGTTAGGTGCTACCTGAGATGGCAAGGGCAAATTAGGAAACTTAGTAATACCACAGATAAATGCTCCCTTTAAATAGGGAAATGCATTCTACAGCTCCCAGAATAAATTCTCAGATGAACACGCATCATTCTGTGAAGTTTAATTAACTAGTGTTTGGGTTTGTTTATTTTTTTAAAAGCAGCAGCCTTTTTGGAACAGTCTATAGAAACTCCTTTCGTTGGCCATTGAAATGTTTAAGGTCTAGTTTTCTCTCTGGAAAAGACATACTGGTTTCTGAAAACATAACTGGTCAAATCTTTAAGCATGAAACTATGAAAAAGTTGAAACCAACATATTTTGAGTAATAAAATGTCCTTTCCACATAAGCCTTCTAATAGAACCAAATGAGGGGCAGCCCACTAATTTAACTGGAGCATCAAGCTTATGGTGCTCATATTGATTTTTATTTTTAAGTAACTTCAATTCTGTCATATAATCATTTAGCCATATTGCTAAAACAAAACTGCTGTCCAGTACATAATTAAAGTTTTATCTTTAAGGACAAAATGCTGTCATAAAAAGTCTATTGTTAGAATGACAAGCATGAAGTGCTGTTCTTCTTTATTGCTGCAGTGGGACAGACACCACTGGCTTGATTGGGCTTGATGGCTCCTCTTGGAGAGGTTTTCAGAGAAGCACACAAAAGAATCATAAAGCATGGTACCTAGATTACAAGCAGCAAAGAATTCATATTTTAATATGTGAGACACGTAATTTCGCCACCATGAACAATGCATTGTTGTAAACATCTTAGAGGAGATCATTTGAAGAAACTCTACCCACAATAATAATTTCCTGTTTTCCTATTTTCTATAAACTGTCCTGAAACCTTCCTCAAAAGAAAGATGATAAAGCAGAGAGGTTACATACCCTGACGATCACCAACCTCTTGGATATCTATTAAATAAGAGAAAGCATTCCAAAACCAAAGGCCATTGCTAGTAAAGTGCTCTAAATTCCCATCTGAAGAACATCAACTCTACCTGACAACCCAATCAACACAGCTCCTGAGTTTCAACCAGAAATTAGCAAACAAACAGCAATGGCAGATCAGAAGGCACACAGGTAATACAATGCTTAAAGAAACACTATCTACGATCAAATATCACAAAGTAAAATGAAAATGTAGTGCTGTGGTTGGATATATAAGCTAATCCTAAATGAACTTGGTGGAGTATCATAGTGTGAGGGCCTCATACAGTGTGTTTTCCAAATTGTTCCTGCAGAAACAACTACTTCAAGACCTTATAACATGATTATATAAGCAAAATTTCCTTTTCTTTTTTTTTTTTTTTTT
>VZRN01005851.1:2577108-2641801 GCA_013397935.1 Dasyornis broadbenti | reverse complement strand
TTTTTTTTTTTTTTTTGTAAACAGATGAGCATATTTTTAAGCAGGAGCAGTTATTACAGAGGCAGTATAAATTTTAAGGCTTCTGTGTCACTTTAAATAAAGGTAGAAAAACTACCTCTTTTTAAGCCAGTGGGTATTTTAACCCTCTTCAAAGATACAATACAGACCACACGGGATAATATTGAGAAGGAAAGGGAAATGATGTCTGTCCCTTACTGAAATAGGACACATTTTCCCACCAGTGCAAGGACCTTTGCCCATTTGTGAATCTGAACAGCTGAAGATCCAATAAGACCAAAAAATCCAAGTAGTAACAGCCTATCACTGATTTCTTGGGGCATATTGCCTTCAGGAATTGCTATACCAAATACACGTAAAATTACAGATTACTTTGCTTACTCACCCATTACACCAACCTCCCTATTCTAGACTGTTGTTATTTATTAATAAACATAATCTTGCTCTAGAGCATTTTATTTGTAAATTTCAAAGCTCTTCTCAGTATTTGTATTTAGTTAACTCTTTATTCTTAGAGACAGTGAAGCACAGAATAAACTGATTTCTTTGGTTTCTCTGGCAAGGTACACAAAGAAGGAATGAGAGTTGATTAAGGACTGTAGTATTAAAGATACTGCCTAAGTAGCAAGGTTGTTAACTTCAATATTGAAATAACTCTCTTTTCATTCATCCTTACCAGAAATCTTCTTACACTTCCTGAAGGACCAATGAATTCCCTGTCAACTTTCTACCTAAAGACAAGCAGTGTCTTTTAGAAGAGTCCTACTTTCCTTGGGCAATAGTGGAAATGACAAAGAGATTCACAACTGAGCAATAACAATCTAAAAAGAATTTGTTACCGTGGTTTGTTTTCAGCAAGTCAGGCAGCACTGTGTTGAAAACAGACAGTATTTCATCACCTGGTTTACAGAGTTGTAAAGAGTTACAGAATGAACTCTAGCATGTGTCTCATACTTTGAATCCTATAATATTTCAAAAGATGCCTCTTGCCCATGTTTATTGCTTCACAGTGATCACAGATGAAGAATATCATCGCCAGAGAGACAGCTATTATTGTTAGTCCTGTAAATAAAGTCTGGAGTTAGAAAAGCAAGCTGTGTTCATCGTGATCATTTATCAGCAAGATTTTGACATGCACAACTTCATTAAATAACTTTGCCTGTGACACAAGGCAGACCAATGTTCTTGTAATCCTGCAAGGCATCATCGCTATCAGCAGCACAGAAGGCGTAAGAGGTTTCCAAAAGAACGACTCTTACTAAAAGGAAACTTCTACAATTTACTTCTGAATACAAGTGCAGAGTAGACTGATGAAGAAAAGATCATTTTAAAAGCCAAAAAAAGCCACCATCACCACTCAAAGCCTCGTTTAAAAAATACAGGCATTATTTAATCCTGTTCCTATCACAAATAGTATACCCAAAGTCCCATTAGAGCTTTTTTGGGACTTTACTGAAGGTCCCACCCAAGGAATTTACAACCTAATGTAGACCAAAGAATCTCATGAAAAAAACTATGATTTTAACTAAAAATAACAACATATATGATTATTTTATCTGTTTTAGATTTATTATGAAATAGCAGCCTGAAAGCCAAATTAAACCAAAAACTTCTTCAGAATATTTGAAGATGAGGAAACCCTTTTTGAAAATGTTTATCTAATCGACAGGCTATTTTATAGACACATATATATATTTTTTTACAGTTTCAGATATCATATTGGATCATGGAATATATTTCTGAACAAAACACTAAAAATACAATGCATTAACATATTTAATATCTCAACTTAGTACAAATGCATTCTGAGAATAAATTGCCACTATTTTTAACTTTGAGGAAGCAAGAGGACACATGCAAGAGGATGTGCAATTGATACCCCTATTGAATTTCAAAGCCATTGGGAGGTATGGGAGAAAATAAATGAAGAATACCTGTGTGGAACCTCTCCACTTCCCATATTGCTCATGAGATATAAGAATACTTGGAGCTAACTTTTCAGAAAGGACTAGGTAGGGATACAATGAGAATTAGCTCCAATGAGACTTTAGCAGAAAATAAATCCATGATGACACCAAACATCAGTATAAATTCTCCTGAAAAAAGTTGCCATTTCTCCTATGCCAAACAGAAGCTTTACAGAAGTTCATCTTCTGTACCTGCAGAACTCTTCTAAATGTCTTAACCAGGGTAACTGTGGCGTAGCACTTTACAGCATGTCACTCTTCATTGACAGAGACTGTGGACCTGCTCCAGAGTGAACTCAGTGACTGAACTAAATATTTGGGATCAGCTGAGAGGAACATATTTCCATGTGAAACACAGCCAGAGTGAACTGACTTGTGCAATCTGCATTCAGTAATTCATTCATCTGCATTCATTTCTACTTCTTCAGTCTCCCTCTATGGTACCAGTCACCAAGAGGAGCATGTGCCTCAGTCTGGCGTGCTGAGTATGGCTCCCCAGCTTGAGCTTACAGCATAGTGCTAACACCTAATTCTCCCCATGCTCATCTAAGGATCCTATATGCCAGACACAGCTCTTCAGTGAATTTCATGCTCCATAACTCATGTTTTCCAAAGGTTCATAGCCCTGGCAGACGGGACCTGCCATGCTGAAGTGCAGCAGAGTGTGAACTGGCAGCTCTGTGCTTGAAGAAACCCAGCAGAATCCAAATTTTCCTCTGCTACAACCCAACCCTTCTCCATCAAATGACCTTGCACACATGACCCATGCACAAGCACAGCAAGGTACACATTTATGCATACACGAGGTGCTCGATGTTGAACGAGAGCTAAATGAAGATATCTGCCAAAATTCAAAATTCCATTTAGAAGAAAAGTCAAAATCATGGAACTACAAAGTAATCCCAGTAGAAAAAGCCTAATGGAGGTCATCTGGTCCTACCTGGGGGTAGCTTAGAAGTTATATCAGATTCCTCAGGGTCTTTTCCAGTCACATTATGAATGTCTGCAAGAATGGAGATTCCACAAGCTCTCTGTGTAAACTGCCCTCTTGTTTGACTGCATTTAAGGCAAAGAACTTGCTCCTTATGCCTGGCAGTGATTTTCATCCATTGTTTTTCATTCTTTCACTGCATAAGTTAGAAAGGAGTAAGAGCTCCTTTTTCTGGGCTTACACCTCACAAGAAGCATGTGCTTCTTCTCCGGATAATGAAATGTCAAAAGAGAGGCATTGATATCATCACCAGCCACATGAATGTGTTTTGTGGCAAGAAATAAGCAAAACTATGACTCCAGAAGATTTTTGAAATTGCATTCTCTCTGCAATCTGAATTGCATTCCTCTCCTCAGGCTGGAGAGAGTGGAAGTCACACGCCAACAGATTTAATATAATTTGTTTTATTCTAATAGGTAAGGTATTGGCACGGGTAATTTTCAGATCAATTTTCTTCCAACACAAATTTCAGTACAAACCTGCGGTAATTCTGTTTCAGTAACTGGCACTGTACTAGTGGAGAACAGCTGTTATTTAGTGAGGATTCAGACATTTATCTCGTTACACATTCACAGTTCATTCAGCTGGGTCACGAGTGCAAACCAGAGTGTCTGACAGAAAACCTACAGGGTGCTAAGGCTTTGCCCCAAAGAAACAGTGGAGAAAATATATTCCAGAAGGGTCAAGAGAGAAGAGAGAAAAGATAAGGAAACAATCACATATATAAAGTGGATGTTTAAATCTTTTTCCTTCTGGAAATATAAAATGACAGTTCGGGTGAATGGATCTCACATGATGCTGTCACCCTTCATTCTGCAACTCTGGCTGAATGACGTCTAACAGAAAGCTCCTTCCACCTCACCTTCAGGGATTAGATTCTTGGTGCATACTTAGGTAATTTCTAGATAAATGTTTGAGGCATTCAAATCTGTAAAGCAAGGAATAGTCTAACTGACAAATGCCTCATGGTTTTTTCCTGTATACAGCTAATGCACTGTAGTGTATAGTAATAACTATTGGCTTGTACAACTTCATTATATCAACAGGCAATAAATCATTGTTCTTTATTTCCAGTAAGAAAATGTAGAAATTAAAAGTGTGACATTTAATATACTGCCATTTACAATGTTACCTGTGTACAGCCCATCCCTAATATGTATGAGCACCATTAAGTAACTTCGTCAGTACAGTTTTCAAGACTGGGCTCCTATGTGGCAAGGTCTTTGGCAAAAAGACTGTATTATGGGTACAGTGTTACATAGAATAATCTATTTTAGCTTGTTGGAAGTTCTGTTAATTTAAGAAGAAATTTTAGTTCCATCTTGAACTGAACCACATTCTTTCAAAAAACCCCTACAAATCACACCTGCTCAATGTATGCTAGCTCAACTTTTTGTTAAGCACCGCAATCACATCTGATACAGAGACTGTTCTATGCTATTCAGATGAACATTGGAAAGGCAAAGCAAAGCAATGCAGCACCAACCAGAGATACCAAACCAAAGCTAAATGGTCTAAACCTGATCTGAGTCGGTGCACTCTAATTGCATTAGCAGGATACTATGATCTCCCAACTAATTCACACAGCTGTGCTTCTTCAAGCACTTGGGCTGTTCTCTACATACTCTGTGTGGTAATTCCTGACCTGATGAGATCGCTGGCTGTAAAAACAAAGTCATAAATGGAAAATGGGAAGACAAGAAAGCAAAGTCCTCAAGTCCATGAAGCCTGATATAAGCACATCAGCAGGTGCTAGACCATGAGGACTAATAACAGGAATGAAAAGACCAGGGTAATAGCAGGCACAGGTTTTGCTCGGCTCATGCCACTTGTTGGCAATTGTGATTACTTTCTGTATTGCTTGCTAGGCAAAGGACACTGACGAAGACTGCAATGGTAGTGCAAGTATTAAAAAGTAAATTAAGCTAACACAAGGAGTACTACTAAGCAATATCATCACTTTATTATAAAAAGTTGTCCCTCTCTGTCCTACATATAACTATTCTGCAATCCTACTGCAGATATTTATTTCCATACTAGTCAGATTCTTCAGTAAAAATATTATTTTTTTAAAACCTCTTTAGCACAATGAAAAGCAGAACTTGTAGAGGGGTGCACAGAAAATCTTCCAAAAGGTCAGACAAGCCAAGGCTAGCACGTTAAGGAGGAGGATAGTTGGATTCCATGGCAGGAATGTAAATGTATCAGTTACCTGATGTAAGTTAAGAAGTAGTTCAGCAATTTTTTATCTCAATAGTGTCTAAATGCTGCTATTTTGTTTCAAAAGCAATAATAAGCATTCAAGTCCCTGTGTTGATGAGCTCAGGTACTTACTATCAGTAAAGGTACTAACACTACAGAAGACAGACCTGTGTGAATGCCAGGAGTCACTCTCTAACATCAAAAAGAACTTTTATTTTGTTTGTTTGCTTCTCCAGAAATACCTCTATGTGTTTTGTAGCTATTATGGTACTAAGATTATTATTTCATATTAAAATTGATGTAATATCTTGAAATTTAGGACACGCGATGGCTGGTGAAAAAGCTTTGCAGAGGTCTTAAAATTCCACTTTTCCGAAAACCTCAGAATTATGGAAATGTTCTAAATGGAGGTTCTTTGAAAGGGTAGGTATAGAGGAATGCACTGAGTGCATGTGAAAGGTCTTTTTCCAGCCAGTAGAGTGAGACTGAAAGCCTAATTTATCACTCACATTAATATGGCAGATTAGCATGCCATCTGACATACATTTCTCAAACCCAGAAAGTCACTGTAAATTATCAAGGCAGCCATTCAGGTAAGTCAGCCAATGTATACGGACATAACTACATGCGGGAAGAGGAGGATGGCTCCCTTCTGAGCACCGTGCCAGCCTGGGGAGAGGGGGCACACACACACAGGAGCATGACCTTGCCAAACTGAGCCTCCTTCCCCAAAACCCAGGGGAAGAGGCAAGGTCACAGAACAGGGCTACTCTGGCTCTGCCAGCCATCATTGCTGATGATGGCTGCGGCAGTTTCCTGGGCTACACAAGGCTCCCTGCCAGCAAAGGAACATGGAAGGGGATTTGGGGTCAGCTTTCCTCAGTTTCCTACAATAAGTGGAAATGGGAACAGAAGATACACTCAGAAATTTAAAAGGTTTAGAAAGCTCTTGGCAATTATAATCTTCCAAATTGATATCCAGTGCCCACAAGAATTCTTCATCTTTGCTTCAGAGATACTATTCCACCACACTAGCAATGCTGGTCAAAGTACACCTCTAAATATTATAAACCTATTTACATCACGCACAGTCCATCTAATAGTTATCTGTCAAAAATGTACTACAATTATTTTTTGTTACTTCCAAGAAAAATTCTTTTCTTTTTGTCTTTATTTTTCCCTTGAGTTACTATACTGAAAATAGAGGGTCTTTCTTTTCTGTTTGGTGATCCAAAACATTGAATGACTGCAGAAAACATAGTATAAACCTCAGAGGAGTGTTCAAAGGGAGGATAGTACTACTCAAAAATAAAAGAATTTACTAAAAATTGCACAAAATATTTTAGCTAGATTAGCAAAGAGTTTTGCCCAGCCCCAGCCTGCAAGCTTTGGAAAATGACCACTGGAAGAATTTTTCCTGGGATTGCATCTTTTATTACTTTGTATTCTGTAAAACCTGCTGCACTTCTGTCCAACAATTAGATTTGGATGTGTGTACTGGATTAAGACCACAGCTGCTTATTGAAGCCCTAGCTTACAATCTGATCCCAACTACTGACATGTAGGCTCCCCCAACCCCTCCTGCTGCATTAATACTACACAAGTAGGAGACTTTTCCTGCATTAAATCACACAACCAAAACACCTATTTTTGCTTGTACTTCAGGAGAGGTCTCGAACTGGGATAACAACTGCTGACTCCCTGTAACCTTGGGCAGAGTGCCTCACCCTTGCATGGCTCATTTTAATCTTCTGTTCAACATGAATAATAACACTGGAGAGCACTTTTATGTCTTTGGATGAAAGACTTAATATAGTACAAAGTATTTTTATTTAATATCAGAATATAGCTTTCATCGTAACATCTTATATGGAGTGGAAAATGATGATCTTATATAATCTGTTGTATATGGACACTGACAGCTTATCCTTGAGGGTCTGGCAAGAAATAACTATGAGAAGGTAATGGCTGTGAAGAATATTTTTCTCTGTCCATGACACATCCCCTAGGACACAAAGGTCTCAGCAATCAGTTTTGTTTCTCTTTTGAGAAAAGCACATTAAGCAGCATCAGGAAAATCCTGTAGTCACTTGGGGAAATGCACCCAAATCCCAACTGCTGTTCTGTATGAGCAGAATTTTTTCTCATTCCTAAGTGGCCATATGAGCCCCTTCCAGGATAAGCATAGTGAATGAGCCAATAAATAAGCCACATTTTACGTAAATTTCCTCAAAGGCACAGAAAATGAATTCTGGTTGTATTTTGAACACAATCCAAGCAAGAGCTCAGACTCAAACTCAAATTTAAACAGTACATCAGTGCAAGTCTACTCCCATTCACACATCCAGGGCAACTCCTGACTGTGTGTGGGCTGGAAGCTTCACTCCCTCCACCTGGATAGGAGATGCACACTGAGTCTGGCCCATACACCTCTGGATACCATGTGGGTGTGCAGCAACCATCCTGGAAGGGTCTTTTGTGGTATGTCACAAAAGCAGAAGGAGTTGATAGTCTGTGAGCATTACAGCACAGTCATTTTAAAGTAGAAATGTTTGCAAAGCACCAGCCTACCAGCATCGTCCTTCACAGAACGTACATTTGGGGCCAAGAAATTCTCCATATCTAGACCACCAGCTAATGCTTAATGAAACAAGCCCTAGGTCAGACTGCATCAGCATGGAGTGTGTTGAAGGGAATCAGGCTGGAAACCCCAACTGAATATTTATGGAAATGCTTCACCCAACTATTGGGAGAAAACAGAGCAACTCATAGATGGGTGCCAAGCAAATATTTGTAGACTGGGGGCTTTAATGAGTGTGTTTCAGTCTTCCAAGTCTTCCCTTCAGAATATGTCTCTGAAGAGAAGACAGTTTAAAACAGAAGACAGAATAATCTCCAGGAATTTGATGTATAAAAAGAAGACCTGAAGACAACAAAAGCATAAAGAATGTACAACAAAGTGCAAACCCTTCTAAAAACTAATAACAGTACAAGCACTTTCAAGCTGAGACTGTGCTCCTCTACTGTATTTCTAGACATACTGAAGTGTCTCGGTGAAAAAAAAAAGAAATAAAATCAGCATTTCTGAAAGCATTTTCTCTAATTTATAATTAGAAATTGGGTTAGAATAATGGAAAGCCAGTTAAGAGATGTGTTAATTTAGAAAAAGGCAACAGAATTTTAGAAAAACAATTCTGTATTTATGTGTTTTTTAGTGGTGGGTTTGGTAGTATTTTGGTTACTTGCTTTTCACCATCAGATGACCAAATCAATAAACTGTGTGGGCCCCACATGGGAGACCTTGATAAATGAACAACTCGAAGGACTTAAGTTTAATGTCAGCTTCTCCATTAAGGAATTATTCAAAGTATGAGAATACAGGAATACTGAAAGTTGACTCAGAAGTATAGTGACACAGCTGGTGTTCCACAAATAAATAACCTAAGGAAATTTGTATCTACTCAAATAGAGAAGAGATAATAAATAAATATTACCTGTAAATAAATCCCTAGCAAACGCTTTTGTAAAACAAGCAAACCTTTCCAACACAGTAAATACAGATGTTTATTTGCATGCTGCTGAAGCCAAAAATCTTGAATAATTTTGGCCATTAGAGTGTACTTACTCTGCGTCTATTTGTCCTTTCCTTTAAATAGAAATCTAATACTCCATTCTCCCTTGAAGGCTTATTAGAAGATAAAATGCCAAAGGATAAAACAAACACAAATTAAATGGTGTTAGGAATCCCAAGAGAAGAGTAATTCAGTTTACATTTTGGGGGGTTTTAATTGCTCGTAAATTACACTTCTGAAATCATGTTCAGAGGATAAAATGATTTCTGCTCTGCTTTGTAAACCATTTTCACAATTTTCAGGCATGAAGCCAACTGACTACAATGACATCTAGAAGTACAGAGCTCATAGGATCTGCACTCCCCATACATTCATTGGCATGCAGAAAAGTTCAAAGCATGCAGTATATTCATTAAGTGAAAAAACCTTGCTTCTTATATTTTTGTAGCTTACCTCCTCATTATCTACTCTGTTACACACCAGTTTCCAAGCAAGACAAAAAAAAAAAAAAAAAAAAGATAGAATGATGATAAGCAAAAAGAAGCAAAGAAATTAAATAAAAACATGACCATACTTGACTTACATACCTTCCAAATAAAATTTAAAAATATATTAAAAAAAAATTCAAATACTGTTGCTTGTGTAGCCCCATCCCTACTCTGAAAATAGAGCAAAGTATGTAGTTAGTGAGTGGCAATTTTCCAGGACACAGCACTGTTTTCTTACTTAACTTCACTCATAACTGACACCTGACATTTCAGAACAGGACTTCACTGCTGCTAAGGTCAGCCTTCAAGTACCAAACACCAACAGTGGAGTACAGGTATTTTACTAAAAACCAAACAAACCACAACATATAATGGCTACAAAAGCTGGGAGCAAGGGAGATGGAGTTATATGTTTGTTAGCTCATGTGATATGCAACTAATAATAATGAAAGGGAGACAAATACTTTGGTATTCAAAAATGGGGATTATTTAAACATCTGTGCATCTGTCTGTGTATTGCAGTACCTTAAATATGGGCTGGGATGCACTGAATATTAACAGAGGGCAAGAAAAACAAATCTTTCACCATGCTTGATGTTCTTAGTTCTTAAGGGCCTAACTCTAATCCTTAGAGACAAAAATGTCCTAAATGAGGACTGTTCATAAAAGATCAATCCCCTCCATCTTAAAAGTAAAATTCATACCAAGGTGGATCTTGTAACAAGGCTTTATCTTCAGTATTTTTCCTTATTACTGTTATACAGGATCAAACTATTGTTAGACAGCAGGACTCAATCATGTGAGTACTCAAAAATATCATGAGTCATCCCCCTTACAGCAGTGAAGTTAAATAACTCAGTCACAGGTGCTATGTTGAAAACAGAGATGGGTACGAGGTAAAAATGTTTTGTCCGTGGGGTCTGTGAAAGCTTCATTTCCACACTTTCCCAGACATCTGGGGATAGAAGCAGGGAGCAAGCATTTTTTTAAGTTAACCTGTTTTCTCTCTTGACATAGTCATTCAGCTCCTAAGACCTAATTTTGGTTGGCTCATAAACAATTGTTCTGCCAATTTACACACTTTCACAGCCCTTAAAAACAAGCAATGCAAACTGCCCCGCCCCAATAACAGGTAGTTATTTTTTAATTATCTAAATTAAAGAAATCAGAAAAAAATTATTAATATAGCAGTGGGTTAAATTCATTGTCCTTTAACCATATAAGAATTATTTTCATGCCAAAGCAATGTTTTCTGATTTACTGGCATTATGAAGGGATAGCTATGTTTATGCTAATTTACAATGCACAGAAGAAAAGGTCTTTTGATCAGAGCTTTTTATTTTCATCACTTTGATTGACTGTCAGCCATATTAATTATCATAGAACCATTGATCATCATTTGCTGCTAACTAGACAATGTTGACATGTTTTCTATGGCATTATTTAGTATGCAAATTTAAGAAGAAATGGTGCTAGACCTAATAGCCAAAATTTTTATGTCCACTTCATTTAAGGAAGTCAATAACTATTTTGGAATAAAATAAAGTTCAACTAGGAAAAGTTCCTCAGAACAACATACTAAGTAAAGAAATGGAGCTGTAGACAGTATAGAAATGCTATCTATTTTTGCTCACATTCTCTTTACACCTTTCTTGCTGAAATCCGTTTCCTACCCAAATCCAGCTCCTGAAGTAAAAAAAAAACTTGAGGATTTAAAAAAAAAAAAATTAAGGGCACTTCAGAACTAAGAATAAAGCACAAGTTCAGCATAACTTTTTCAAATATATTTTTGTTTTAAAAACCACATTTAAAAACCATACCATATTTTATCCAAAAAGTTTTTTCCTTTATGTACCAATCCAATATTATAGAACAAAAGAAAAGTGTTATGATACACCTCAAAAAAGGAACTACAAACAATACTTATCCACAATTCAAATGGGTGTACTGTAGACTGTGGAGGTCTATTTAATATATTAATTAAGAAATAATAATTTTAATATTAATACATTATGATAATACATGATGTGTGTAATAATACATGATAATTAAAGAACAATAAATAAAGAATGAATTATAATATCTTTTAATCGCGCTATAAAAATTTATGTAATCTCACAGAATCAACACAGCAAAACTCTGTTTACTCCCTTGGCAGCTTCTTTATTATGATCAATACCAAAAAAGCCAGGCACAGTTCCCATTCAGGACTAACACAATTCAAACTTGTAAATGTGGCTTCAAACAATAGTAATTTTCTATTAAAATGTCCTCTACTAACCACAAAAATCCTGCCTCAGCAGTCACCTAATCATCATTATAGCATTGTGTAAGTAAGCATTGAATAACTAAGAGCAAGACCTCACAAGTTCCTCTGACCATGGGGTGGTGCCCATGGCGCTTCTGTAGCACTGAGAAACCACAGCAGTGTCATGAAAGACCTCGTACAATACTTTTTTTTAAAAATGCAAAGCCATAAAAATATGGGTTTTTCTCCACCATTTGCTGTCCCAGATATGAAAACCAGCAGCTGGTTGACTAACAAAGGTTATATGGAAATCTTTATGAGCAGGAGCAGAAAACTATTGCATTTCTGGCCAATTGAATATGCTGGGGATGGACCTTGAGGCCTGCAGACTGTATCTCCCTCGCTCAAAAGTTTTCCTTGCATCTGGATAAAGGGCCTTTTTCAGTATATTCTGCCCAAGCCAAAGTTATTGGTTTGAATTCATGGTCATGAATGAATAAGACACAAGTCATATGAGTTGACAATGTACACAATCACTAAACTATATGTATCTTTATTTTTAAAAGCCCTCATAGGTCTAAAAATGATATTTTTTCTTTTAGGGAGTATACTTGAATTATTGATCTTATGAGGGACAAATGATTCTTTGGGTGGGAACACTTCTCTGGTGCATCCTACGGCCCATGCTGCCATGCTGTAAAGTTGCAAAAGTTCAGGAGCCACAATTGCATCCCTGTTTGGTCAGTAGCCTCAGCTGTCCTTATCCTTCTGTGTCTATTCAGAGAGAAGACAGATGCTAATTTTCAGTTGCCTACTGTAATCTGCTCTAAACAATATTAATAGAAACAACTCATATTACCAGCATGCTTTATCAAATTATTTTCTTCCCTCAAAGAAAAGCATTTTTTCTGATATCTTTGAAATCAGCATAAAAGATGATTCTTTCTGATTACTGTCAACAACAAAATGTCTCATGTGGTTCTATGACTATACTGACTTTGAACTCTGGAATTTTATTTCTTTTTTAATTCCTTTTGTTCCCTTCAAATAATTTTCTTTAAAAGCAATGGAGGCTTTTTTAAAGCCAATGGGAAAAATAATGTAGAAGTGGCTTTTTTCTTCTCCTTGTATTTTAGAATACCCTCATTTTCTGTTCTTAGGTCAAAAGCCCCAAAAATCATAAAATTAACATGAGACCATAATCCCTTTTACTTCTTATTTAAAAAGAAAAGAGCTGTTTCTTTCCTTTTAGCGGATGAAAGTTTTTAAAAAACCCTACTGACAGGAGGCAGGTATAACAAAGCTTGTTGTGCCTTAACTTCAAGGTATCTAGGGTTTTGAAAGAAAAGATTTTAAAAAGCCTTTAAAAAGCAGTTGTAGAGATCAACAGATGCAGCAAACTTTGAATAACAATATATATGCTACTTTCTAGAAATCAAATTCTATCTTTTTGTGGTTACAAGAGTTGACTGTCTATTGATGCAAGTCTGAATGTAAATATTACAGGTTAAAATAGCTTGCAAAATTTGTTGTAGCTGTGAAGTTGGATTTGCCTGTGGTCTGTATTTATGCAATTAAATTTCCAGAAACCAATATGGTTCTGCCAGGGAAACTGAGGGACAGAGGATGGGATGAGGCACAATGACAGGAAAAAGTCTACCTGTAGATTAAACCTGTGAAAATGCCACATCCTTTATCACCATTTTATTCAACCACTTGATTCAGAATTGTAAATTATTATTTTGATATAATCAATAACATTAGTGAAGACTAGTTTTGCTACAGTAGCACAGAGGTGCCCTAAATGAGGAGCATCACCCTGCAGCACTTCTCTGTGTGTAGCAAAGTACCAAAAGTCAGTTCCTGTGTCACCTAGTCTGTCATCTAATTTGGTAATTAAAGCACAGGAAAGAGGATATTGTCTCTATGTTAGTAATAAAAGCAGAGGGAATATATGAAGATTTGGTAGGAGCAGATAAGGGAATTTATCCCAATCTATATTTCTTTATACCACTCATTTCTTTAACCACATAATAATTTTTATCTTTTAATCATGTCTACACTGCAGAGCCAGCCGGGCTACAGCAAACAAACTGGAGCCCAGCTTTGTGTAACTGTCCTGGCTCCATCCAGGATGGAGTCAGTCGTCCCCAGAGCAGTCCTTGCAGGGCTGTGCTTTGCAGTGGGAGCAGAGAAGTGTTGGGAGCACACCAGGGTTTTGGTGCTGCTGAGCAGTGTTGGCACAGCACCAGCACTGGCACAGCACCAGCACTGGCACAGCACCAGCACTGGCTCTCCATCATTCTGGTCCCCTCCTCCAGCAGCCTGGGGGTGGACAAGGGGTTGAGAGGGGAAACAGCCAGGACAGCACCCAAGGGGTGCATACCATACGACAAAATGCTCAGCAATAAGAACTAAGAGAAAGGAGGAGGAGGAGGAGGGGCAATAATTATTCTGGTGTTTGCCTTCTGAAGCAATCACTACATGTACTGAGACCCTACTTCCCAGGAACTGGGTGGAATCACCTGCTGATGGAAAGCTGAGATTAAATCTTCACTAAATTGCCTTTATCTCAATCCATGAGGTTTTGATCTTATTTTCTCCCTCTGTCCCATTGAGGAAGAGGAAGAGGAGTGAGAGAGTGGCTTGGTGGGCACCTAGCAGCCAGTCAAGTACGCCCACAACAATAATACATAAATACTGGAAAAGTGTAATATATACATCAACTGAATAATGAAACTTCCCTTGTCTTATCATCAGAGCTTGTTTATGCTAGTATAGATTAAAAAAAAAAAAAAAAAAAAAAAAAAAAAAAAAAAAAAAAAAATGCCAAGTTTGATGAAGAGTCTTTATTTTAGGAAGTCTTCCAATTAAGAAATTTCTTTGAAGGTAGTTAGACTACACAACTGTATTTAGTAGTCTGCACAGTCTTCATAGGGTAAAACTTTTAATTATAGAATGACCAGTTGTTGATTTAGAAGTCACTGAGTGACAGCAGCTATAATGTGGTTCTGTTTAATTTCAACAGTCAATTTTTAGAATTGACAGACATTTTAAATACAAAGGTGTTCTTTTGAACCATTAAAATCTATTCCTGTTGAACTCTTAATGAACACATAAGGAGTTTATGAAGTCAGTATTATATTTCTCAATCAAGCTACAATAGTATTTGGTCAAATATCTTTGTTCTTAGTCACATATTGTATCACGTAATGTGATACGATTGATGCAATTTTTCATTTAGGAACATTGAGCAAAGGCAGATTTCAGATCCTTAAATAACAGATTTTTTTTTCAGCAGCTGATGCCAAATAATAGTCATTATAGCCAACCTTGCTGGTTCTAGAAGGGACTTGACAAATAATTTTTCAGGTACATTTCACTGCTACAGACATAACTTTCTCCCATCTTTAAGTATGTCTAAGAGCTAAAATGTGCAATTTACTTTTACATTTTTTATGCCTTTATATTATTTTCTGACATCAAGATGTCTGAACAGGCTATTTAATCCCTTCAGAATCCTTCAGAGTAACCTTGCTATTGCCTGTGAAGAGGCTGTATTTCATGCAATGTGTTTTACTCATGCAGAAGGAAAGGCACAGTGAACTTGCAGTGCTCACTGCTGCAGCAACTAACCCCCTTCCTCCTGTGGGTTACCCAGTCTTTCCCTTCCTAACTGGGCTTTCACATGCCATCAACCTTGATCACACTCCCTTAATTGTTAATACTTATTTTTGCAAAATTGTTACAAAGAAAAAATAATCAGGAATATTCTATACGATGTCTTTCAAGATATTTAAACACGGTTAGGGATAAAAGGAGATAAGGTCCTACCCCACATGCTCGGCCATTAGGTCTAAAATTTGATAACCAAGAAAGAAGAGGAACAATTCAGACGAAGAACACATCTCACCTGCCTGTTCTGCCTGGGCAGTATAGAAAACGACTGTGCTGCAGCCCTGCAGCTTCAAGGCCTGTGTGTCCCCTGCACTTGACAGGGGAAGAAAAGGCAGAGTTACGGCATGTTGTACAGGCCATCTGCCTTTAGCAGCACAACTGCACAGCCGATGGCTCCCAGGCAGCTTAAGGCTCCCAATCCTCTCCTGGCAGAGATATGCTAAATCCCCTCTCTCACAAGGTGCAAGCAGATCTAAGTCCACTGACTTGTTGCTACTTTGGATTTGTGTTGGTCTGTGAGGGAGTACCAGCCTGATTGTGAGAATGGGTATCATGGAAAGGATTGGCTGTAAAAAGTTGTAACTGCCTTTTGATTTTTCTGACAAAATTGATATTCATCAAAAGTTGAGTTTTCTGACTGAGCTGTGACCTCCCCCAAAACTGGGATTTTTTAAAATATCAGATGCTGCATTACCTTAAACAATAATATATAATAGCCAATATTAAATTGTAATAATATTTATAAGGCAGACATTTTTGAATTCTGAATACAGCTCATAATTTGTGAATACTTTTCAAGGTCAACTTTTCCAACCCCTCCTCATGTCTGGTGCAATGTCACTATTTATTTGTAACACACCTTCACCAAGAAATACCAAGCAAAACCAGGGCTCCCACAAGACAGTCCCTGTATGAGGAGTCTCTGCTCAAGGAGGTTTAGACTAAATCAACAAAACTAAGTGTGTATAGAGGTAGAAGGGGAGAACCTAGGGGGAATGGATTCAAACGAAACGAGAGAAGGTTTAGATTAGCTATTAGGAAAAAATTCTTTACTGTTAGGATGGCGAGGCACTGGAACAAGTTGCCCAGAGAATCTGTAGATGCACCTTTCCTGGAAGTGTTCAAGACCAGATTGGAGGGAGCTCTGGACAATCTGGTCTAGTGAAAGGTGTCCCTTCCCATGGCAGCACGGTTTGAATTACATGAACTTTAAGGTCCCTTCCAAACCAAAGCATTCTATGATTCTATGATGATTCTATGAACCCAGATTTGAGTAACGTCTTAGCAGTCCAAAAGGTATATTGTCCTAAAGAGCAAGCTAATCTCTAAAAGTAACTCCTGGATACCACGCAACCTGAGCTGGAATCACAAAATGGAATTCCATTATCTTTCATACGTAAATAGACAGCAGAGTCAGTTCAGTCTCTTGCCTTGCTTCTACATAGTGTTCTTATATGGAAGTCAAAATTCCTTTTCTACATAGGCATTTTCACATTTCCTAGCATGAAAAAAGTTTAAGGGGTTCTCTCTGCCTGCAGTTCATTTCTTGCCCCTGTGCTACAGTTTGTCCTCTGCTGAGTTATGCCAGTATGGCTGTTTATGGGCTATTCCACAAACAGGGTCACAAAACTCAACCAGAGCAAATCCAACCTGGTTTTAACAACTGCAACAAGGAAGTGGTTCAGGAGAGATATCTAAAGTTGCAAATAAACTTTCTGAATTAACTCAGGTGCTGAGAAAGCACTTCTAACATGTGCTAGTACATATGCTGTCATTATCCTATGTATTGATAATACTCAGAATCTCTGAAGTTGACTCAAAGCAGCAATCTCAGTACTTAACCGCAGTGATTTTCAGGATCACCTACATGACAGGGGTGATATGGCTGCCTGCGTATTGCTCACAGATCCTGTCTGTGCCAATGAAGTTGCTGTTTTACTGAACACTTCAGGGTGGATAGAATTGACCAAGGTTATGTCATGTCTCTTTCTAGCCAGGAAGACCTTGCTAGAAAGATCTGTTTTAGTGGAAACACGCCAGAAAAATAAGATACTTAGAAAATCCCCCTTGGAGAGCTTCTTGAAGGAAGTGGGCTAGAAGGAGTGGAATTTCCTCAAAAGCAAAACAAAACCAGACATATTGCTGGGTTTCAGAGGCCCCAAAGTGTGAACAACTTGAAAGAACTGACATTCTCAATGTCACAGGAAAAAGAAAAGATGACAACTCTGGTTTACACAAGCATCTACTGTAATTATCAGATCATGAATGAGGTAAAATGGCTACACAGAGGAATGAGAAAGTGTCCTTTTACTCAAAAGAGAATAATAAGGGGACCAGTCACAGATTCTACCCATTACTCTCATTAATACTAATTATGCTCTTAAAAAGGTGAAGAAAGTAAAGAAAATACATAAGGATCTGCTTCTCTGTTCAAACGTATACACTCCTTTTTTCAGTTCTAGAAGTTTCCCTTCCTCCCCCTGCAAAGGTTTTCTTTCTGGTCAGCTCAGCTTTCAGATGTCCTTTGGCCATCTGATCCATAAACATTAAAAGACCACATTCCTGGGGCTCTGGGGGATGTTCAGGGTGTCCTTTATTTGGGGTTTTGGCTTCAATCAGTGGCATGTTTCCAAAGAAAACCTCCCAGCTGTTCTCATTTACTTTATGAAGGCACATTATCTCTTGGTCATAAAGAGATCTCAGGGCATGCAACCACTCTTCTTTTGGACATCAAAATCCACAAAGCCATGACACAGAGTGCACCTAACCCACTTGGATTTTTAGTGAGCTAGTCCAAAGAAAAACAAGGGAAATTCTGGCAGCATGGACATGAGGACTTTAGTCAGTTTCACTACAGAGTGCCATGCCAGCTACTGCAAGCACATTCTTACACATTTCCACAACAAGATACCCTAGGACTGATCACAGATGCTTTTATTTCAGCATCAGGGTAATGCTGGGGACTGTGTCTGACAAGTTTTACAAGATTCCAGAAAAGTTAAAAGCCTCCAGTGCAGCAACCTGACATGTGGCAGTTGACAACGTGTCCATGCAATTTCTTCTAATTTTTACAGCTACTGTCTTTTAAATTTACCCATTTCAAAAATTTCATTGCTGTGTTTATATCTCACTTGATTAAAATAACTCTCTACCATTTTAGATTTAATAATAATCTCCAAAATAATGCAGTTTTTATTGAAATACAGGTATTCTGAAGACTATCAGAGACTGACATAGAGTATTTGCTAAAACTACACAAGGGAGCTCTTCTATGGACTAAGAAGAAAGAATGACTGAGACAATCCATCAACATAAATTTAAGCTGTATAAATATTTTTATCTTGAAAGCTAATTTGCCAAGAATTAAGTGTTCTTCTGCACCAGTCATGACAGCACATTTTATTCAGAGTTTTGTGAGGTTAACTTCATTCATTTAAAAAATTTTTTTCAGAAACCAACAGCTAACTTGTTAAAGGAAATTTGATTAATCTTAAGTAAGCTACTTTTTATTTCACTACAATGCAGTATTAATGGGAATAACATAAAGGATAATGGAATTAAGAACTCAGTAACAGCTCAGACAACATCCCATTACATCAGACTAATTCCAGTGTGTTTCTGTAGTAATCTGTTCTGCACCACTCCAGTGTGCTTATGCAATCAGAGCAAAGAGCTGTTACCAGGGAAACCAATCAACCCAAGACCCCTTGTGTGTGGAAAATGCAGCTATTTAACACCAAAAAATCCCATACAAAATAACTTCAAATAGCAACCCAGACTGGACCTACCTCTGACATTTATAAGCTCATGCAAATCTGGCCATTGTTCTAACCTTTCAGTTAAATAATTTTGCAACTGTGGCCTGAATAAGAAAGTTTCCGTCAAAAAAAAATTGGTCCAATAGACAGAAAGGTTTATCCGATCTTATTAATTACAACAAATGCAAACAGCAAAATTGTCTCCCACAATTAGTTCTCCATTGGTTTTATTCAGCTTACAGTTGAAAAACCTAGGTCTGCTCTCAGTGTTGGTCAGAGGAATGATAATTCTATTGCATAGCATGAACTGATACAAAGCCTTGCTATCAATGAACAGGTGAAACATAAAAGAAAGGCTTGACTTTTTCCCTTCATATCTTGTGGTAAGAAACTTCTTTCCAAAGCTGCTAATCACAGTTAGCTACATAGCAAATGGTAATGCCCAAATTCCTGAACTACGTTTATTGTAAATGGCTACAGGACTGGATACCAAGTTAGCTGCATTCTCCAGCAATGTACAGACCTGGATTATACACAGAGAGAAGCAGAAACACAAAGCCCCCTCTTCATCATGGTTCGAGCTCTTAAAATTACCAACTAATTTTGCTAATATTGGTGACTAAATTCAGGTGCTCAGTAACAATGAACATAGATCAAATTTAAATAAATGCTTTTAATTTTCAGTTTTATCCTATACTAATTGAAAGATTCTTTTTGGAGAGGTTGTCTGCAACAATAATGGCTAAAATTCAAAGCAGAAGTTTTCTAAGATGTACAGCTCACATAACTGGAGATTTGAGAAAAGCTTTGTGCTAGGAAAGAGAAATTGCTGCCCATAGACACTGAGAGTTCTTAAACAACAATTCAGTCCTCCAGATGTAATTTATGAAAGCATGAGAATACTACTTAATATATGTTGTGTAGATGGCGCAGAGCTACTTTTTCTTGTAGTCCATTAGCTTTGTGGCACATAGTCTTGAAAATGAGCCTGTATTTTAATATGCATAGTACAATTTATTGTCTCTAACAAGCATTGATACTATCTTAGTCTAGGACTGTACCTGTGAAGGACACACTGCAGATAGAAAGATTAAATTGGAAATTAATTCCTTACTGAACAACAGAAGGCCTGAAATGAAAAGATTTTGAACATATGGAACTAACAAATACTAATCAAGCTTAACAAAAATTTGCATGCTTCAGGGGATTTAACAATAGCTCTAAATCATTTGTGTTACTAAATATGCACACACTGCTTTACAGAGATCAAACCTTCCAGTTAACTTCATTTGTGCTAATAAAAGTCAGAAAAGATACGGTTGTCCTGCTTCACTGGAAGAAAGCAATATCAGAGTTAGGACGCAGTCACACAAAGCCCCAGATCACCCCTATTTTTAACACTGCTGAAGTGAAATAGTTTTTACAGAGGTATCTGTTACTTTTAGGAGAGAGATATTGCATTAGGAAACTGATCCATGTTTCTTGAACAGTTTAACTGAAGCCAGTGTTGTAAATGATAATGTTTTATAATTGTTCAATTTAGTGTAGGTAAATACAAAGAGAGCATCTCTCTTAAGGTTTCCTTGAAGCTATGTTAACCCCGACTGCTTCTTATCTACTATCTTCATCAACTCTGAGAGCTTAAGTGTTATCTAGCTGTAAAAGATAAATAAAACCCATTTTGAGAGTATAGTTGCTTTTATCTCAGTGCATGAGCCACAGGTCAGTTTTACTTCATTCTCTTCTAGCATGTGTCATGAGCCAAACCCTAAATCAGATGAACCTGAAGTATTCTACTGTTTGCTTTTACAATAAGCTTTCAGAGCAGCAGCCCATCCTTCCTCCTGACCATGCTCCAACAAAATGTTTATTTTCAGGTTCCTTCACCCATGACTCAAAGTAGGAGTTCTGAACAGATCACAGGGAAATCACCATGACTGGTTTTGCACCAGCTGAATGAACAACTTTATTAGGAATCCAACTACAATCTACATGTGAAAGAAATGAAGAAACTCAGAGTCTCGGGTCAGAGGAGGGGGCTACTGTAGGAGTATTTTTGCATGCTGGGGAGTGGAAGGGTGTTTTGTTGTAAGAAGTCTGGCAGAATGCCCAGTGGAGAAAGCACGATCTGACGCAGTCCTAAATCTCTCTCAGACAAAGCAAAAAAATTCTTTTTCTTTTAAAAACAATACTTTTGAGCATTTCTAGAGCATTGCTAAGTATCTAGCACAGCATCTGTGTGAAATGCATTTGCCGAGCTCATTTGGATGTTCCTGTTCTTCTTGTGGCCAAGTTGAGATGAGCTAACTGGTAGTTTGGGTGTTCAGCAGATAACTCTATTGTGTATCATTGGAATGTTAAATAAAGCACCTTTCCTTCTGGTGCACATAATACTCCTTTTGTCCCTTCCATTTTGAGCTAAATAACTAATACAGTATTGCCATACAATAAATTGAACATCTCAGTTCTTGCAATAATCACTTGTTTTGTTAAGTATATACATTTCATAACTTTTTTTTTTTTCCATAGAGAAAGATGACTGCATTGAGATATACGCTAAGTGTCTCCAGATTAGTCACGTGGAAGATAACATGGCAAAAGTTCCGGTCTGTGCAAGTTAGTCTGGGTTTGAAAAGTCAGATTCAGTTCTTTCTGGTGCCCACATCATCCCTGTTTTATTTGAAGTTCACGGTGCAGTCTGCAGCATAGTCTTAAGGTGTGCAGTGAAGTGGCTTAGGTACTAAGCTAACTAGGGGTAATGGCACAGAGCACAGCAGGGCTCAACCAAATTCACCATGCTCTGAAGCAGACTATCCGAGAAGAGGAGTAAACTGTCTCGTTGTGCAGGTGTGGGCTTTGCGTATTTTCCTTATTAATTTAGTTAGTTGTTTTGGGTTCTTTTGTAGCTAGTTAAATTGCTAGTTAATTGCTAGTTAATTTAGCTCAAGCACCTCAACACTGCAATGCAAAGTAGCTAGGTGCCTCTAGCAACAAAGTAGTTAACAAAGCTGTTTATGCTACTTCAGCTATAACAGTATTCAACACACTTCTGTTGTAGTTTAATCAGTACTTTGATGTTAGCACAAACTGTAGTAACAAATTTATTTCAGTAACATAAGCAGATGAGTCCTGGCAGCATCACAAGTAGCAAGTCTACTAACTAGTCTTTACCATATTTTATACGTATGCTCATTCTTTCATCCTTTCTTTCAAGGAAAAAACAGAGGCAGCATTGTTGTAGAAGACATCCTCAAACAGAAGCGAATCAGCAAAAACTAACTACCTTGCATGTGTGCTCTAACAAGTCCATGTGTTCACAGCACACACCCTCAGAGCCACTGGGCAATTTTCATGTTATCCATCGCCTCACAACACAAATAGGACCAGATCCTTCTTGGCAGTCAGGCTCCAGGAACCCAAGTCACACTACGCAATGCCTTATTATACGGAAAAAGATAACTACTTAAGTGTGAAAACATTATCAAAAAAGCATCTCCCTCTGTTAGCAGGAACATAACTACTGCTGACCTGTGTTCAGTGAAGGTGTTAATGGAAGACATAACTACAGGATGTTTTTTTGATCTTATTATGTTTACTAGCACACACATTTTGGTCTTGGGCAAAGAGAAGAGTATTAGTTTCCAGCATGCTGGAAAGGAAATCCCAAAGGCTGAAAATTCACTGCTTTTCACAGAAAAAACCTTCTTCAGCCAGAAACATCACTGAGCTATTTTACAGCAATACTTACAAAATAAAAGCAAATATTGCTTTCATATTGATGATCATTAACACACTAAACTCTGTTTAATAAACTACAATTTAATGAAAGTAGAAGATGAAGACTGGCTAAAGAGGAAGTGTCAAATAAAATGCTTAGTCATTAATACATTCATTGTTCTGTGGCCAACTGGATTATTAAATGCACTGAAATCATTAATTGACTTGTAAATTAAGTTCCGAGGCTTTTGAAACCAGGCTTGACAGTAAAAGCTCAAGCTGAAATCACAGGTAAGAGAATACACATTAAGAAAGGCCACACAATATACACACTTCATATATGGGTAGATTGATTCACAAAAAAAAAGATTGGAAGTGTTATTTACTTCCTATCCACCAATATTTAAGACTAAAAATTAAGATTTGTATCTATGACTAAATGCCACACTCAGTAAAAGGCACTGACCACTGCTGAACTGGTAAAGACTCATTTATTTAGAGCTGAATTCAGATAGGTAAATGTTTATATGGCTTGCTGAGTTACAGACCAAAATAGTGACCAAATAACTGTAAAAGTGTAATCAGAGAGCCATAGTGCAAGACTTGCTTTATGTATGAAATACCAATAATTGCTGTAATATATACTAGCTTATATTGAAAAACCAGTATATATTGATAACTGTATTTTAACTATTATTCCTACCAGTTGGTAAAAATCTTGACCTAATAATGTTCAGTGGCATTTTTTAAAATACAAAAATCTCAGTCATAAAAATTGATTATGATTTAATGCAGAAAATCTACAGAAATTAAAGACAGATAATGAAGTTCCCATGTACTTGAAGGAGGACTTTTAATACACACCTGCTCATTACAAGGACTAATGGTGGCTAGAGCAACACACAGGAAAAACAGGACATATCATCAGGATAGTAAATAGTGTTGGGATTTGAAAGAAATTGCATTAAATTAAATTTATTTATGTCAACTTCTACATTAATATAGGCGGAATCAGCAAGCAAATGTGATTGCTAATAGCCTTTTCAGGTTTAACTGTTCACACAGGAATTTACATTTTGTTTTTATCACTCTAGGAAAGCTTTCTTCAGCAGTAGCCTAGCTTTTACACTACATTGCTTCAAAATGTTAAGTCAAATTAATAAAAAAGTAATAGGTTTAGAATATTTTGTCCATATGGATTTTTCCACTCTCATATCAAGGTATGCAATCTGTATGCAGTTTACATAAACCAAACTTCCAGTCTTAATTGGTAAAGGAAAGACAAATCTCTACAACCTTTAGAAATTATGAACTGCATTTTCAAGAGACCAAGATTCACTTTGCCTTATGTTGGTTCTGCCTAAGTAAATGAATTGTAGATGTTCATTTTGAATTAAGTCTTGAGATTCACTTTTTTTTTTAAATTTTTTTATTTTTTAATGTGGGTTCTATTTTATATAACAACCACTTTAGTCAACATTGAGATAAAAGTTATTAGCCCAAATATATATATACACATACATGTATATATGAAAAAATACGAAAAGACCCGAGCAATCAGGTGGAAATAAAAGATGCATCCAAATTCCCTGAAGCTTGTTTTGACTTAGGAACATGTGAAAACTTGTTCTTTTGCAGACTTCTCTAATTTAAAATGTAGTCATGGTACTTAACTGGCTGCTGCCACTTCTGATTCGGGTCTTTATTCTGACCAGGAAGCAAAGAGCTGAAGCATCACTGGAGTCAGCATAAGACTGCAGAAGCAGCAATCAAATGACTCAGCATTTAATAGCAGATGACTGCTAAGCCATTGCATATCTGAATCAGAAGGCAAGTTATAGTTTATGTAGATGAGGAATAGGAACATTCTTTATGCTGTGGACAAAACTGTTCCTTTTGGCACAATACAGTATGCAATTAGCTAATACGAAGTGGAGAAATCACAGTGAGACCAGTTTGACTTTTATAATGAGAAGGAATAAATGCTATTTACCCATTCTCTTTGCAATATACAAATAATAAAGTGACAGTCCCTGAAAGCCTATAATTGCACCAGCAAAAGAATCTAATTTAGCCATAATATCAGGGTTGCCTATGCAATGACACCAAAACCTTCTTTACAGTACAGTATTTTGCTTTCACTATTTACTATGAGCAATCATGACCTTGGGTCGGAGGTCTACCTACTGCCAAGGATCGTTTTTGTCTCTGGCTTCTTTGCAACAGCCCTAATAATTCCTTCTCTGCTAATTGCCACGTGGACACCTGTCCACTTGGAACTCTATTAAGAATATTGGGCTTGTTTCATAAGCAATTTCTAATTAGTAATGATTCTGGCTACTGTCAACCTGTATGGCTTCAAACCAAGAACCAAAATAAAGTGAAAACCTTGACCTCCTTCCATTATGTAGGGCCTCTAAATTAAACTTAATCCATTATCTGTGGAGCTACGTGGCAGCTGCTGGGATAACATCGAAGTTACGGAAGTCCTGGAAGTATGACAGCATCAGGGAACTGCTAGAAACAGCCTTCAAAACTCACATCTGGACTCTGGCATAATAAGTACTGACGAGGAAGTATTTCCCCTGTTAAAAAGGGGCAATTTCTAGTGGCAGGGAAAGAGAGGAAGAAAGAAGGAAGTGGTATTTCTGCATTTCTTTTAACACATTGTGACTAATCCAACTACACGACATACAACCATCCAGCAAAGGAAATAAGATAGAAAGGTACATTTTTTTTCATTGTGTTGCACAGGGATTTAATTATACGACTCCCATAAATGTTAATGGGAATCACATGATCCCATCCTTGTATGGTGCAATTAAAATGCACCCATTAATCATTTCTCAGACCAGAAAAAGTAGCTTAACAGAGCTAAATGCTGAGATTAAAAAAGGGTGTGCAGAGCAGAGAGAACACTGTATGTGAAGGCTGATTTGGGAACAGACCCAGAAGGATATGAGAAACTCAAATTCTGTCATAATCTATAAAGGGCTGAGAAGAGAACAAAAAAGAATGAGACAACAGATTGTTTACAGATAAGAAATTCTGGTGCTAACAGTCTCTGCAGATACAAATTCAATTTGGTTTAAGAATGTTATAGCTAGGAGAATAGTTACAATGAAAATAGAAAGTGGAATCCTGAAGCCTGTAATCCTCAGACTTTCCCTGGTTTACCCAACATAAATGGGTGTTTTAGGTGAAAAAATAGCTTGGCCTGTAGACACTAACAGGCAGCTGGCAAATGAATGCATGGCACATTGCAGGGTATGAATGTCCAACACTGAACTTCTGAGTCCTCAAGCAGAACCCTACTCTTGCTAGCTATAACTGGTACAATCTGGGAGAAAATTTCAGTAGAACCTGGGCTAAACAGAACAGGCATGTCCTGAATGCTTTTATTAATAAGTAGACATGAGACACAGTCACCAATTTGGAGGCTGGTTGCACCTTGTGCTTCTGCACAGAGACTATATAAACGGGGAAATTGAGATTTTGAGTTCTGGATAAAATAGCTGCTGCCAGAAAGGGTTACTGAACAGAGGAGGTGGTCTCAGAAAGAAGAATAATATAATCATAGAATGTTTTGGATTGGAAGGAACCTTAAAGATCATGTAGTTCCACCCCCCACCCCTTCCATTGGCAAGGACATTTTCCAGCCTGGAAAGCAGATTAAGATCTTGGCTGGAGGAGAGATCTTGGAAGCTGGGGAAGATCCTAAAGATTTGCTTCAAGGCGATGGATGTTGTGGTATGCTTAGGGACTTTGGCTGGGATGCTTGGAGCTGGGTGACTGCAAGCAGTTATACGACATGAACCAGCGTGATTTTCCCTCCCAGGGCAGCAGTGATCCCTCCGTGGGGAATTCAAGACCAAGGAAAGCAAGGGTGTGTGCTAACCAGGCAGGGTAAAAGCTCTACTCCCCTTGGCTCTTGAATAAGTCTCTGTATACAGGTCCACTAGCAGTTCCTATTTATTCTGTTTCATCCAGAATAGGCTACTGCACATTTTGAATCTCATGTTAATAACAATTCAGAGTTTACTTCAGCTATGCTGTCCTCTAGTATTTAGTCTAAAAGACAAGTTTTGTTACACATTAATGGAAATTCTACTTGATTTCGAGTGATAAGGGCCTGTGGTTTTTGGTTAAAAAGATCATGAATTTTATTCTACCTTATGACCCAAAAGTCCAAGACCCTGCTGTTTATTGCCTGGAAGAAACAAATCATTGGAGCCAAAGCACCGTGAAATCAATGACAGTGAAGACTTGAGAAGGAGAAACACTTTTCTCAGCTTTCCAATGGAAAAAAAAAATAAAAAGGAAGCTATATAAGAAAATATTTGTTATTACTTGTCACAAAGGGATAAAGGTAAAATTTTTACTTCCTGTGAATGAGATAAAGAGCTTACAGACAGCAGGTGTTATAAAAGTACTAGATTAGAATTAATTTTATAATATATTCCTTGAGAGTGATCCTTAGAAAAAACAGTTTAGACATTAAAGGAATGAACTCTGAAATAAACTTAGTACTATTTTTATTGTGATTCTGTGAAATATGCAAGAAGACATGCATTTCATTGACATCTTAAAATCTAAAACTAGGTGGTAAAAAAAAGTCCATACTTCTGAACAAGGATTCAGAAATTATATTTATTCTACTCCTATATACAATAAAACATGCTAAACAAAAGAGGGTCAAGGGGAGGCAGGAAAAGGGAGTAGGCACACAGGATAAGGAAAGTGAGGGATCTCCCTGAAGCTTGACTTGATACCAAATAAACCTCTCCTAGTCACACTTATTAGAACCATTTGATTTCATACTACTGAATTAACATTTCAGTGGGCCAAAAATAAGCACGTAGGATCTTCCAACCACTCCTACAGCAACCAAAGCCTGCTTTTTCCCAGCATCACGAGCATTTATTTATATGAAGCAAGAGAACTCCAATAAGGAAAAAAAAAAAAAAAAAAAAAAAAAAAAAAAAAAAAAAAAAGAGAGGGACTTATTCTACCGTGTAAGGGAGACCCAGATTCATGCCTATACTCTGCTCAATTCTGTCTTTGACTGGGGAAACATCCATGAACCATTTCTGTGTCTACCATAAGCCAGACTGTTGAACACAGTTCTCCAAAGTGAATCAGGGTCACTCTACTCTCACTGCTACTGGCTTTTCTTGCTGTTCAACAAGAATTTCATAAAAAACCACTAAGAATTATTTTTTAAACAAACAAGTTGAGAAAATGTTCCAGCTTTTATCAAAACAGCATCACAGATCAAAATCCTTTTGAGAAGTATTTAATAAAAAATAACTGCAAAATCATAGAATAGAATGGAGGATAATTTATGCAAGGCAACCTAACGCAATAGATCTTTTTTTTTCTTTCCTTTTTGTAAGTATCCCTTCCCTTGACAGAAAAAACACCAAATTGGGATAATTTGATCATTTTGTATTCTCTCCTTCCTTCGTCACAGTAGCCAAGGACCACTTGATTGCTTTTCAGATCATGACTGACTCTAGGGCTGTTCATGGAATGCCATAAGTATCAGAAATTTGATGGAAGAAGAGCATGCCCACCTTCAAAACTCAAAGAACTAAGAAAAGGAAGGGGTTCCTGCATTAAAAATACCCATCAAAACAAACAAACAAACAAACAAAAACCTGCAAAACCAAAAACAAACTGAAAAAAACTGACCCAGTTCCACCAGGAACTAAGAACTTCTATAAACTGCTGAGTACTTTAACTTTCTATTGTGTTGACTTGATGGAATTCAGCGATACACAGAACAAACAGACTAAATACCCATGAGCTAGGAAGTTCTACACAGAAAACTCTATCATTTCATCTGACATGACGTGTTACACTAAGAGGAATGCAAAACTTTGCATGGCATAAAGCTTTCGTGAATCTGTGAGGAGGTGGCAATGTTGCCAACATCTATCTGTGAAGGTGATCTGTTTTAACTTTCTCTATTGCATCCCATAAAGGCACCAAAACCCCTAACTGCGAGCATAATCCACTCTCACAGTCTGCAGCTATGGTTTCCTGTACAGTTAAAGGGTCTCTCTGGCTCCAGAAGATCATTACTTCTTTTTGGATTCATGAAGCGCCATAGTTAGGATTTAATTCATCCATCACAGCATTTGTGTGACTAACAGCAGCCAATGAAAATAAAACAGAAGGAAGCAAAAGCTGTCAGACCACCATTAGTTTCACTGTACCGCCGCTTGTGCATTCTATAGCAGGGGAAAAAACGACAGCGTCTCTTGTAAGCACAGCACTGCTCTTCCATCCCCAGACAACACCCAGAGACACAAGGGGCATTATACAGTACCCCACTAATTAGGAGATGATGATGATTCAGGGCTTCATACATTTATAAAATAAAACTAAATTACTTCTATATTTAAAGGTTTTTTGGGGGTCAGAAATTACCCTAACTGATATTATGTAGGGATTTCTTTTCCCCTCCTACTTTTATTACCTCTGGAAAATACATGAATAGGTTGGATGGGGTTTTGAGCTACCTGGTTTGGTGAAAGGTGTCCCTGTCCATGGAAGGGAGTTAGAACTAGATGATCTTTACAAGTCCCTTCAAACCCAATGCATTCTATGATTTTTATGGTTACCCCAAATCTACCTTTCTCGAAAATAATTGGCAGTTTTCAACCACTGATAGAGCTCTGCAAATCTTAGGTGATGATAAGAAGAGTATTTTGACCCCTATTTAGTCCAAAATGCATGTATTCTCCACTTCCTGAGCATAAAAAAGAAAATATTTTTAGAAGTGCCAAGCCAGCAAAAAAAAAGCAGAGTATTTACTGATACAGATATTGCATGTTTTTCACGAAGGTCATGAGATAAAATTGGAACCCATTTAAAATAGCTTGTGCTTTGATTAGCCGTTTTTCAGCCTTGCCTTCCTTCACACAGATTCATTAATAAACCCCTAGAACTATCATTATCCCAATATTCAGAAGGCTTCTAATTTCAAATTAAATACATTCAGCATCATTGTTCCTTCAACTGAAAAGACTGCAGAAGTGCATGCATTCCTTTTTCATAAATATTTTGCTGTGATAGCTGCCTGAAATATGTTTTCCTAGTCCTTCTTACCAGAATACTGTGATTATTTCAGTAGAACTGTGAGGATTTTCCAAGATCAAACACCTCAGCAAATGTTCTCCTAAACTGTTCTAGCTGCTAATCCCCTTCCACAGCCCAAAATACCACCAGCATACAAGCTGTGCACCACTTCTTGGGCAAGTCAATCTCATCCACTCAGCTGCTCCCTCTTTCTGCACAGGAAGTCTTTCCGAACAGTCACTGCAGTTTGAAGATTCCTTGGTCCTCTTGGCCACTGAGTACAAGTGAATACTTTTTGTCTTAAAATAGTCATTTGGAAGAGAGTTATTTGTCTTCTCTTTCCATTATCTTGACAGGGCCCCTGAATACTTCTGTGAAGTAAATATTGAAATGAAATCACGAACACAGCAATAGTTGCATGTCTAATAAATCACAGAATCACAGAATCATAGAATCTGCTCAGTTGGAAGGGACCCACAAGGATCATTGAGCCCAGCTCCTGGCCCTGCACAGGACCATGACCTCATAGGCAAATTCTATTGTTTCAGAATCAAACCCCCATGATTACAAGGTATAATTCCACATTATACCTACCTTTAGAATGTCTTGTATGCTCTTACACTGCCTTGAAAATACCCAGGCATGGGATGTTTTTGCTTCAAAAGCTTTAATACTAACACAAACCCAACAGAGCTTTCGAAAGGCCCTGAACTTCAGTTTCACAGTGGCTGGCATTAATATTTTCACTGAGTGGCCTGGGAACCCAGCTCACAGATGAGTCTTCTTGGAGATCTCATCCTGAATTAAAATATTTTGAACTACAGACTATTAATTAAACAAATCATAATTTGTCCTTTCAGTTTAGCTTTAATCAGGAAAGCTTTTAGAATGTGGACATGATCTCAGTGCAAACCTGCAGAATTATTAATTAAAATCAGCAAAGCTACCTTGAAATTATGAGAGGGTAAATGCCACCAGAATTTGGTCTCTTGCATGCCACTGGTCTACTCAGTCTGTACCGTGGACAATAAATCCATAAAGACAATAAATCACAGCATATTCTAAAGCCATAAAAACCTTCAACTTGCCAGTTGAAGCACGAAATGGACATGCAAAATGAACTTTAACTCATTATTCATGAGTATTAACAGAACTGGTAAAGATAGATATGTTGTGGTGCCTATTTTGAGAGGTATGAATTTTATTTAAAAAATTTCTAGAAAGATTTCTGTGAAGAGTGGTGATGTTTAAAATATGAAGCAATCCAAAAATGGTATTAACCTATGAGTTTTCTTTTGTCTGCTCTATATCTGTTCTTTTTATCACTTCTCATGGGATCCACAGTAGAGAACAGAAACCATTATCACATTATTCTCTGTGAGCTTTTAAGAAAAAAAAAAATTTAAGATACTTAAAGGGTCATGATTAGCACTGTCAAGCAAGGGGTTTCTCAAGGTATCCCCCACGGAAAGAGAATTAACACAGCAGATTAGTCACCTCAGTGCTGAGATGTTAGCATGTGATACGCTGCTCTGTACCACGCTACTGTTTCAGTGTTGCCAACTCATGCAAATCACACAATAATTGGTATTTTCCCTAGGGCCGGTATAATGAGATTACATAAAAATAATACATCTTTAAGAACTAATACAATTCTGAGCCATATGCTTAGAAAAAATCTTGAAGTAATTGTTCTCCTTGATCTTAAAAAGCCAACAAATAGAAGGAAACAAATTCTGAAATTCATTACAGTTAAAATTTCATCTTTATTAAGGCAATGGTGATCACCTAAAGATCAAGTTGCCAGTACTGCAGGAATGTCAGCACTGTTAATGACCCCATTTCCAAACCACAACTACTGTATACATTTTCTACTTACCTCTCCATCACATATTATGTAGATTAGTTCTGGATTAGATCTTTTTTAATCTTAGGTACACATCACAAGTTCAATATTTATCTCTGAGGGGAAAGAAAATCTTATCTAATTGCAGGGGTTTTTTTGTTTGTTTTGGTTTTTTTTTTGTTTGTTTGTTTGTTTTGTTTTGTTTTGTTTTTTTGTTGACTGGACACTGTCTGCTGTTGCTTAACCAGTGAAGGACTACAGAGTTTTGTGCATGCTCCCTCTACAGTGAAACAACATGGAAAGGGCCATGTCAACAAAGAACTGACAAGGTGAGAAGGAGCAGGAATGAATCCACTGTATGAGACGTCTGGGAGAAGCATCATTGACTCAAAATCTTCAAAGGAGAATTATGTGGCACAAGCTAGAGTGCAGCAGGGCTGACAGCAGATAGTGACTTCTGAAAGTGTCTTGTAGTTTCAGTTCATCAAATATTGCTAGTGGCAGTTTTGCTACTGTGCTATGTATTGACCATAGAGGCTTCTTTACCTCACACAAAATTCTTTAAGTTACACAATGGAATGCATAGAAGTATGGGTATATCACCTAAATCATCCTCTATACACTTTTGTTGCTCTTACAGGTAGAGTAAGAGATGCCTGCCCTCAATTTTCTAGAACCCTATTAACAGGATTGCTCACCTAACTTAAAGCAACATCAAGTAACTTATTCTAGCTATTCATGCCATGACTCTGTAGATTGAACAACTAACACATTACACCTCTCAGTCACCTGGAAACAAAAGCTAGTAAAGCATGGACTTGCCTGTGACACATATATTATGGCCATACCCTTGTATGTGTCTAGAAACTCTTCAGAGGCCTATAAAATGTAGAATGTGAATTCTGTACTATAGTGTACACAAATAGTAAGATAAGGTAATTGACATAAAACTTGTTTGGGCCAAGACAATCAGAGAATTGCATTCTCCAAATGATTCAGTCTCAGCTGGAAGCAGCTGAAAGGCACGATCTGACAGCATCCACTTCCATACGCTGTGACCTCGGGATTCCCTTCCTGTGTGGTCCTGGCTTTCATTCCAGCAGTTCAACAGACCCAGTTCAGCCAAAGCTAGGGCATGTTGCAGGCTATGGCATCTCTTCTCTTCTCTGAGCTGACTGGGGCAAGAGTTTAGAAATTATTGTTTATAGGCTTTGTTGCAGGTTGACCTTACATACATACATTGTGGTAGACTTTGGAGTATTTCTGTCAGCCTGTGTTTTATATACAAGTATTTCAATTTAAGGACACAGATTAAAACCCAAAAGGAAGATAAGAAGCGAGTATTTCACTGGTTTTCTCTATTTTATAGGTAGATCCTAAGATGTAGGGGCACAGAGAGTTTTGTTGGACATTTTCCAGTGCAGTAAGAAGCAGGAATTCAGAACCTGAAGTACTTAAACCAGTAATAAATTATTTGTAGTTCTAAGATTTTTCATTGCATTCATACTGTTTTCTAAATACAGAGAGATGCCTTGCAAAATTGATCCTACTGATTAATGCTCAAACTTTGCTTCATTTCCCATTTGTCTTTCATACTATTCTTTTCTACTGATAAAACTGCACAAAGCTGGTTATGCTTCTGCCCTACTCAATGCATAAGAGATTTCATCTGCCAAGGGAATCTTTTAAGAAAGAAAAAAGAAAATAACTGTACACATATTTCTTTCAATAATACTTAGAATCAGAAACAAAATATCTCAAAATCATTGTTTGTTGGTTTTCATTGTTACAAATTTGGAAACGAGTTTCCATCAGGAAACTTATCTGCTTAAGAGGATGAATTATTGCATTTAAGTCCCTTTAGCCAGTAATTCATTGTTTCTGAATAAATGCAGTAATTTTAAAATGATTATAATGAAACTTAAAATAGCTTTTACTAAGTAGTAGTTAAACATTATGCAAATAAAGATTATGCTATGCTGATGGAAATAGTCCCTCTTCTAAATCTTTCCCTGGTTACACGCTACCCTTAAAAATTACTTATATGTTCTTGGCATATCTACAGCAGGGAGACTGTATATTTGATTTTACAGAGACTCTTTTCCCAAGGCAACCCTCTTAGAGTTTATCCTTTCCTGCTTTACAGAAGGGCCTGATATTCCTTCATCTATAGAAATAAGCTAATTTTAAGATAATAAGCAAAATTTTTTCCCCCAAAATTCTTTGATGGTGAACACATCAGTAAAAACAAAGCAAAATAAATTTAATTCCTTTATTAATTATAATAATGTTAATATATTAAGCATATTGCAAAGCATACACAAAAACTGAAATAGAAAAGGATGAGCTAAAGATGAAATAAATACTATTTAAAAAAATTATTAAGAAATAAACTATTATTATTTAATTTATGAAAGGTATAAAATGTATTTTCTGCTTACACCTCAATGTATTGTCTCATGTGTGGGCCCTACTTCAGAGATAATTGAGCGAGACCACCAAATAATGTGGGGTAAATGCACACCACAATCCTATCTGAAGTTTTGGTCTCTGCCACCAAAATCAAGTGACATGCTGGTATGTACCTTAACTTTCTTTCCACTCATATACTCAGGCCTATTTTCAGAGACACCAGGGGTACACACCCAGGTTTCATCACAAAATAGTATCAAGGTGTGTTCCAAGAGTGAGCACATAAATGCAAAAAAAAATGTCCTGGGTTCATCAGTTAGATGTCTTCACTATATACCAGCCCCATTTCTCAGCAGGTCCTAATGAGTTTGGGGCTTCTCTCCGGGGAGAAGGTAGGATGATAAATACAGTAGCTCAGAACAGCTTCTTCAGAAACCATAAGAATAAGCAACTGGAGAAAACACTGGTACAAAAGCCAGATTACATCTTGTCTTCCCTAACTTCAGCCTTCTCCCTGAGGCCCCTGTCTAGACCTTCTGAGTCTGGCCAGTTTTGTTCCTCTCTCTCCCCCAGGGAGCAGGAACCGAGAGTCACGATTGTCTTCAAAATTAGTTAGTTCCTTACTTTTTTCCTTAAATGCCAGCAAAAGGGTTGTCTAAGGCCATTGTCTTGTTCCTCTGTGTGTCAGTTGTTTCAGACAGAAATTAACTCTTTAAAACCAGGTAACAGTTCAATAATGAAATTGTCTAAGACACATGGAAGTCATAGGACCTTCAGAGTTCAGTAATGATTTTTACTGTCTCTTGACTGTAACGGAGACTGTGAACACAGGATCCTCAAAGGCTGTAATTCACTCTTCCATGGGATTTATAAAAATTCTTTCTGCTAAGTCCTTTAAGCTGATTCACATTTTACTTTAGGTATCCTTACAAAATATCAGCTAATCGTTCAAATGAGTACATTAAAGTCTTACAACTGGAAAAAGATTAGTCAGAAGTTTCTATTTCTAAGTATTAAAAGAGATTATGGACTCATAGCAACTCAGATATGGTGTATTTGCTCAAAATCCATCTCATTAGAAATGCTGTGTAAAACTCCTCAATCCTGGAATGCTTCATAAAGAACACATAATAAAACTTTTTATAATCAAATATTATAATCAAGCAGTTTTAATTAAAGTAACAATTCTAGAGAGTCATCTCAAATGACACAGCATCCTGATGCCAGCATTCTACAGGTTACATCATATATCTCAAACATTTTCTCAGCACTTCTGGGGGGCTCTCTCCCTCATTTCCAAGTCCAAGGACCTCATTTTGCTCCTGAGGGAGCCATGCAACTATAAAAATTGATTGTTGGAAAATGCTCCCTTGATTTCACCAAGCTCCAACCCCAACAGGCAATATGTAATCTTGTCAGTAATGCAACTAGCAAGTGTTTTTCTATGATCCAGACCAGATTATTTTAAGCAGATATTATCTATAAATCCATTATCTACAGAAATCACTAATGCGAAATCTCAGTGTCTAGATTTCTCTTGTGCTCTCGTTTGATTAAAAGCATTGCTTCTAGACAGGCAGAAGTTAGGCAGAACAGCAGGCAAACCCTACCAGTAATTCCCTTCACAGGCTCCAAGTGAAAAACTCTCTACCAGAATCCCCCTCTGCTCTGATTTCACAAACCCCTGAATCTGCTGTCTTAGGTGCAGTCATGACATTTTCACGGCTGTCCTCAGCTAAGAAAAGGGATCAAATTAGACATCTTCACTTGAAGACATCTTATTTAAGACTTGGATGTCTTTTAGATGCTCCAGCTAATCCTGTAACCCATACTGACAAATTTTCAAGCCTTATTCTTGCCTATCTACACAACTCCATGTCCCCAAAAGACATTAATAATTTGATTGAGATCAGGTCAGATATGCTCCAAAAATAAAAATAAATTGGTCTGCATACTTTAGCTCGGGTTAAAATAATCAAAGTCTGTAGAGTCTGGAAGCTCACCCCCTCTTGCACCCATCAGTGTTCCCTGAACTTCAGCCTGTCCTCACATTCTACTTCAGAGTAAACTGAGTTTTCTGAGAAGGTGCAACCTTTTGATAAGGGCTTCTTCTGATTATTTTAAATATGTCTAATATATACATCTATTTAAAAAGAAATACCCCAAAGTATTCAGGTTTAAGATCCTCCAGACACACACCTGAATCAACTAGTCTTTAAAGGGAACTAGACAGAAATACTGTCTTTGAACAGCTAACTGTTTCGCTTTCAAGGATTAGCACTTCAATTTCTAGTTGGGAAATACTTGGCTACCAGACAATGCCTATTTTATGGAAGACAAAGAACAGAGTCTTCAAGGAAGATGCTATTTATGTACCCATGCCTTTAAAAACAACTTTGTAGATGAACAGTTGTATGTTTTTTATTTGTGTCTGGTTCATAAAGCAACGGGTTTTTAATACAGTTGCATTTAGCTTAGCCTTGAACAAGATACTCAAGAAGGGAAGAGTGCAGTTATTTACCAGCATGCAAGTTCTTCCAAATCACAGATATCTAAAAGATAAAAGCTCAGATTCACCCCACAATACACGAAGAGCCATCTGCAAAGCTGCCAACGTAATTGCTCACAGAGCTCCCCAAAGAGCCAGATGCCACCACTTGAACACGTTCCCAACTTAGTCATCTGAGTGCTGAAGACAGGAGGGAATAGCAGGAAGTTGAAGGGTCAATGGTATGCCATTTATATTCTGAAAAGATGAAATGGATTTTTGGAGAAAATTAAACTGAAAGGACGTCATGCCAAACAGAATGTGCTTTAGCAGCACAATTTAATACTAGAAATAAATGTGTGTGTCACTCTGGAGTTTTTAGAATACGAAAGGCATGAAAATTGTGCTCTGATAATAATACAGAATGAACATGTGGCAAAATTTCCTCATAATTAAAAGACGTAGTGAAGACACTCTTGCAACTTGTTTTTGATTCTCTGCACTCTTCCAATCAGGGTTTTGTTTCCAAAGCTTAGTCTTGCAGTAAAATTAAAGCAGGCATTCAAAATCTCATTTTCTTATGCACCTGTTTCTCCATTTTACTAGCAATAGTTGCTGTAATTTCTGTAAGTGCTTGGAGGATGATACTTGGTCTTAAAGGCTCTTGCAAAGGACAGAGGATAACAAAAGTGGGTAATATGCACAAAGATTCAAAGTACAATTAAAGCATGCATTTGATATTTTCTCAGCTCTGTAGCTCCTTTGTATCACATTCTCATTACAAAACACTGAGCCCTGAAGCCTTTAGGAGTCCACAAATTGCTTACCACAAAAATTATAATAAAATATCAATCAAGAAAAAAGGCTCACCAAGATAAATATGTTAGTCTCTGCATCAGTGGAGCAAACACTACTTCTGCAAGACTGCAGCTGAGTCCTTATCCCTCTTTCCTGATATTTTTTCTATCTCATCCCAATGGGGAGTATGCTTTTTTGCTCTTTGCTTGATAGTACTTGGGTCTCATATGGCACCAAACTGGATTCTCCTTACATGTTCTTTATAATCAGCTGAAGGAAGAGGAAACAGCTCCCTCTCCATGCCTGTAGCTGAGACAGTCAACAAGTCCAAAGTGTCACAGCAGTGCCAGGAAAAGTGGGACAGATGAACAGAGGGGCTCAGGGAGGCCCGTACGGGCATGGCTTACTTAGGTTTCCCACTCTTAATCTCTTTCATCCCAACTTCAGCCCTGCTGGGTCCAGCTAATGCTTCATAGCTCATTTGGAAGACCTGTGGCCCAGGCTAACATGGCACACTGCCCATAGTTGTTGTACAGGAATCTTCACTATTGAAAGACATACCTGTGCTTCTTCCATTCCCTCTTCCATGCCATTCCCCTCTCCATTGTTAAGCAGATGTCAAGCCACATTCACAGTTCTGACTGCCAGTGCTGTAACCACTCTTAATTCACATGATTTGGTCATGTAAAGCTGCTGATTAATTTGGTTTTTTTTTTATACCATGATAGTATTCTCATCTTGATACCCTCATCTCAATGATTCCCTGCCAGCTTATAGTCAATAAATTAAGTCCATGGTGGTCTATTATTTCTTTGCCATAAAAAATGTTAACTTATCTATTCTCCTCACTATTAGAGAAAAGCTGTTATTCTGTTCTTGTAATACCAGAAATACTTGGTATCTCCCTGCTCTGATGTTCAGAAACAAATCATATATAGCAATGTCCTGTGGCAAAACAACTGTACCATCACGTGTACTTCCCTATTGGGACTGCACAACTATTTTCCTTTTCTTTGACAGGATGAATATTATTAATGAAGAACAATTTCTGACCCAAGAAATAAAGCTGCTTCTTGACTACAAAAATTCCAATACAAAAATCAAGTCTCAACTATTGGTTGCAATAACAGTCTTTTTTTGGGTTTTTTTTGAGCATTAGCCTTTCTTTGACTTCTTATCAAGTTACTAAAGGTTTGCCAGTGCAAAGGTCACTCAAGAACGTTAATCTGAATTAATTTTAAAATGGATTATTCAAAACACATTAAATGTCTGTGTAGACATTTCCATTCAAAATTGCAGCACATTTAATTAACTCATTTTCACTGGAAATTTAGTTAAATTGAATCAAGATAATTTTAATTCTGATTCATAGTATCCCCATGAGAGTTTAATGTCATTTAATTAATCCACTGTGGATTCACACTTCTATTTAATTTGGATTACCTTTTTGGAGGGTTCCAGTACACAGTAGCTATATGCTGGACTTGGGCCAGGATTCTCAGAATTTAAAAATAAACTGTGGAGCAGTGATACAATTAAAATTCATGACAAAAAGCTATCCTCATTTGATTTCTGTCATTTATGAAGTGTTAAGCTTGATGAGTTAAAACAAAAGTAGTCATTTGATAAAAGTTTTCAACGAAACATTATATTTAAAGCCTCCTGGAATTAAATTCAGATGAAAATAATCTATTTCTTATTGGCATCAATGGACACCCATATCATTAACAGATCTAGATCAGACTGTTTTCCTTGCCCCCATTCTTGACTGTTTACTTCATCTGCCATGCTTTTTGTCTTGTCATTTTTCAGTGTACTGTTGGAGGTCCATACTCCCCACTTGCTTCCACAAGACTCGTGCAAGGCAGAGCTCACCAGTAACAATATCATGAGGCCATCACAAGCTGAAGCAATTGGTCTCACTGACTGAGACTAAACAATCTGAAAAGTTTTTGTTACAGGGATATTCAGCGAGCCTCACAAATATGCCGTCCCAAAGGCTCTCCAGCAAGCCACCAGCAGAGGCAATTTTCCAATGAGTTTATTTCCCATTCAAGGCAGGCCCCAATGAGGGTTTATACAAAAACAGCAGGAGGAAGGAGTGTGGGAGATGTTGGGCAGCTTGATGGTCCCAAGAGCCATGATGCACGCCATTCTGGGCCCACAAACGTGCATACCATGCCTCCTCATATATATCAGCCAGGATCAATGGGGCTCATGTGGAGACTTCTCAATTTCCATCAACTGAAATGGCACACAGTTATTCAGCATCTCTTGTCTTCTCAGCCACTACTGCTGGAAAATTGCTGGTAGCCCTCAAGATATCACTGATGGAAATTGGAATTAGTCCAAGGATAAAGGGACAACATTTGTAACTGGCTGAAATCAAACCATTACAAAAGACCAGAAAGACGGCTGTAAAAATAATGGGAAATGACGGATCTGAACATGACTAATACCATCATATGTAGGTCTATGCATTGATCCTTATGCTCTCTCTTATGACAATCAAGTAGTATGCAGAAGGGAAGGTCTGTGTGCGCTTTCAGGAATACAGATGCTTATGGGGCTTTATTTCCTGGATAGAACCATCTCTAAAAAAGCAAAAAATCTATTATTTACCTCACTGTCTAGAACAGAATGGGTGTTGCCTCTTGGCAGAATTCAAGTGTCCTTTAAAGAGAAATTTTGCACTGACAGCATTCAAGCTGAATGCACCCCATTCAATGCAATTAAGCACTTGCAGAAAATATTTAAAGAATTCAGAAATTTTTAAAAAGACTATTTTAATCAAAAGCTATTAGGAAATTTTACTCCATTTAGTAGAATGGTTTTGAAAAAGTAATTTTCCTGCCAATGGTGCCAGTAAAGATTTTTTCATAGTTTCTAAGTACTGCAACAAAAATTGCTTCGAAATGGAAACGTAATCATTAGTGTCACTTCTTAGCAGCAAAAGAACCAACAACACCATGACCCATCTAAGCAAATTTAGAAGCTAACAATTTTAGAAGTACATGTTGGGGTCAAATATTTTTTTCTGTACAGATACTTGCTGACAGCTGTCAATAAGAAAACTGGCTCTTATTTTTAGTTAACTTCTCATTATGCTCTTCCTGACTTCAGCACATGAATAGAAAGTTCTTTTAGGAAAATCTTTCACATCTGATCTTTTAACATTGGCAACACAGATGAACAATTTATTTCTTTTTTACAAAAACATGCTGTCAGCTGTCTGAAGTTTTGTGAACTCACCAGAAAAGAAAAAAAAGGTGTTTACTTTTCCCTTATGAATGTAGCAGTGGGCATAAAAACCAGCATCTCTCTCATCTGGATTTATTATACCTGCCCTTTAGGAATTGCATAGGAAGGACTGCTGCAGGGACCTTATCTTAACACACTGACCATTCACCTCTGCCTGCCTTCAGTACCTTCATCCCTGGGTTATGTCACAGGTCACTGTCAGTTCAGTGCTGTTAATAACTCCCAAGCACACAACACACATCTCTCTCAGACTGGCATTTGGTGGTGCTGCTGGAGGCATGATGGCTTTGGGATGAAAGGGACAAAGGCTTGTAGGAATGGGAAATATCTTTTGTTAGTCCTGTTGATACACTGGGTAAAGCAGCCAATCATTAGGATATGCTGTTCCTTCACCTGACATCACACAATTCCCATGCAAAAGGATGTTCTGACTAAAAAAGCAAGTATCTCTCCCATCAGGAGCTCAGATACCCTACTTAATTGTGTTAATTTCCTGGAAATGCCCTCATTAGCTTCTGCTATTATTTTCTGATTCCAAGCATATTACCCATCATTGCCAAGATACAAATTTTATAAGCATTTTATGGTCCCTGCCTGACAAAGTTTACAGGTTAAAGGTCCAGCCCTGCTCAGCAGGCTTTCAAATGGGGCTACTTAGTGTAATTACCCATAGAAACATATTCTAAGATAAGAGTCGGGAGATAAATGAAACAAATACATAAGGGAATAAAATTTGCTGAGAAGGGCTGAATTCCAAATTAACTGGGAGTTGACAACACATTTTTCTGCCTCACATACATCTGTATATACTTGAGAAAAAACCCCAAGATTTTGTTTGTGTATCAAACTTCATTTTGCTTGAGTAAATAACTATCCAGCAGAACAACAATACAGAAAGAAACCACAGACATTTTAGCTTGGATTACCTTCATAATTAATTTGTAGCCAGTAAGGAACAGTGATCACAACTCACAACTTGCCTATGAGAATTCAGTCATCTGATACCTTGTTTACAAAGTCACTAAAACCCCTATTCTATCAAAATCTCCAACAGTTTAAGAAAGAAACAAAACAGGAGTTGAACACATTTTTGCTTAACAAAGAAGAGACAATACTTATGTTTTACTGTAGAAGACAGTTTTCATCTGTGACCACATAATATTAGCATTTTCATCTATTTAGAAAACTAAATTATCTATGAAATTAAAACAAAACCCAAAACCATCATAAGAATCTATAAGGAAAAGCTCTTCATAGACACTATAGTCTACATTTATGAAGCCTACCAATTAACCAGTATTGTCATCTGTATTCAATCATATATAAATCATTCATCTTTGTACTGCTTAACAGACTAATGAGATATGTCAATTCTTTTGACTTTATAGAGAGAGAACAATGGCTTTTACAAAAAGGCTTAAACAGTTCATTTACTGCTGTAAGTTTTGAAGTCTGGTAAAAAAATCCTCTCCACACCCTACAAAATGAAAAAGGACAGCTACCTGTGGTACAGAACAGTTATTTTCTATCCTCAGCATAAATTACATGATTAATATCACAGGATATGACCACCAGAGTTGGATCAATGTTACACAGGAGGCATTTGTGAACAGGAAAGGTAGCACTCCCACCTTTAATCTGGTAACAGGGAAAAAGAATGATAGGGGTAGGCAGGCAGAATGTCAGCAAATGCAAGAAAGGAACAGCAACAACAGCCCAGGGCTAGAAATACCAAAGTAAAGAAGACAGGAGGGAAAGCCACTTGGGGAGATATTTACAGTGCCTGACTTTTTCCCATGCTCCCTAGGTTCCTCCTACAGGCAGCAAAGGAGATGGGCACTTCCAGGGTGATAATTCAAAGCACCAAGCAGCAATAACCTGTCTTCTGCCATCACCTCCCCTCCTGGGGGAGACTCCCTCCTCCAAGCTGAATGCAGGATTAGGTTTCCTACAATAAATTCAGTCTTTGTGAATTCCCATACTATCGTTTTTCAAAAAATCTCAATCTCCTAGCTCTCATTTTAAAGGCCCTGGTAAAAATTCTCGTTGACATGAGCGGCAATACCCTTTGGCCAATGCTGGTACTTGTGAGTACCCTGTCCTGAGCCCCACTCTCAGACAACCACAGGGTGATCAGCAGCAGGTGCTACACCTGCACAAAGCCAAGCGGCAGCACATGGGTATGCTACCACAGAACCTGAAACAACACCTGAGCCCATCATTTCAGAGATTCTGATCCCAGAAATATCCACTGGCAACCTTGCAGACTCTCTGTCTCACTGCATCCCCACAACAGATGTGTGGAACACTTCTTAATTTCTAGATCCCTGGCAGGGCTAAGGTGACCCAAAACAAGCTGACCAGCTCTATTAATGCTGAGATATTTCTACATGTCCTTTTTTAATATTTTTTTTAGTCATAAATGTAGAGTTTAAAATATGACACCCACAAAGGGATGCCCACAGAGAGAACATATCCAGAGAGATAAGTGTCTGAACTGAATTTCAGATTGAATTGTGGATGTAGATGCTCAGTTTCCATCCTACTTTTTTTTTTTTTTTTAATTTGGTGGCATATTTTTACTTCTCTCAGTTCTTCCTCCAGCAAATCAAGTATTATCTAATGATAGTTCAGGTCCTCCAGAGCAGTGTTATAATTAATCAATTATTCTTTCTTGTTAAGGAGATTATAAGAGAATATACTGTATGAATAATGTACTAATAATTGTTTTAGTACTTCACTTCCTAAGAACTTTTCAGTTTTTTGTGTAGCTAATGAATGCAACCATACCCAATTCATGTTGTCCTGGTGATATCAATGGTCTTATACTCTGCAGAGGGGGTGGAATATGCAACTGAGTTATCTTCAGTCCAAAAAAGTACAACTAGATAGGATAGGAAAACACATGACCTTTGTCATACTGTATCACATTAGTAACTTATTCCAACAAATAACATCTCAGATTTTTCAAGCAAATAAGAACTGCGATTATATTCCTGTGATAATCCATAGTCGTATACTTCATTAGAAAATAATCTGCTTTTAGTTTTATTTTTTTTTTCTGTTTAAATTTTCTCCCATGGAACTTTTAATATTACATCAGATGATCAGCAAATTTTTTTTCTAAAAATAAAGAAAAGAACATTCTTGGAGATCTTGTTGCCCTCTAATGTCTGTAGACACTATTGTCTTGCCTGCTTTCCCAGACAATCTGCAACTGGGGAGAATATAGCTCTATTAACCTTGCTTTATCAGCCAGCATGTCAAAATCTGTGCTATAAATCTTCATCTTAATCATTTATGATTAAATATTCAGATGAGATTATGTGCAACCTAATTCTACACATCCATCTCTCCTTCCCTAATTAACAACAGACAGCAAGAGGGGGGAAACCACCACCTCTCTGAAGTAATGAGACAAAACCAAGCTTTTGTAGACAACTTTCATTTCTAAACACTTCTTTTTAATCACCACTTAAGAAAGAAAATATGATTAATGAAGTTATGTATATCAAATTATACATCTGCTGCTTCACAATAGATTGCTAAATATTGCAGTGTTAGTTCCAGTAGCCCCCAAAATTCTTATTTTTATAAAGCCTCACTGGTTTCAATTCTTCCCCATCTGTCAGAGAATTTGACATCCATACAATGGAAGTTGCACGGGAGACAACCTTCCAGGGCTCAGCGGGTAGAATTCCTCCCTGCTCAGAAAAGCAATCTAAGACTTATGAACCATTAAAAATACTCTTGGTCTTCACTTCTATTTAGAACCGCATTCGCTTTAAGCACCAAATTTGAGCTACTTAAACCCTAACTTTGAGAAGGAATGCAAAAGTGTACCTCATACTGAAACTGTTGTCGATATACATCAGCAGATTTTCAGAAAAATCAAACTTGAAAGCTACTGAAGGAATTACTTAAGCTGAGACAGCCAACTCAACCTGTAAATCACAAGCTCTAAATGAAAGAGATCTCCTAGGAAAAGACATAAAGTCTGTCCTTCCATCAGCCTGAAACTGACTTACTATTTTTTCTAGAACTGTGCAAATAACAGATTCTTTGGTTGAATGAGATGAAAAAATAATAGAATAAGAATAGCTCAATTTAAATCTGATGTTGGGGAAGGAAAGAAGCAGGAAAAGAAAACTGCAATTATGTATTTTTGCATCAACCTGGAACAACTATGACCCAATTCATAAATGAAAGCATTAAATTTCAAAGTGATAAGTTGTACTTTTAGCTTCTTTCCAAAACATGCAGGCATTTTCACAAATTACTGAAATAAAAGATCTTAAAAATTGTCCCTTCTCAGCCAAAACTACTTGCTAAATTCAACCTGAATCCATTATTATTTCCCCAAATGACATTTTTCAAACTTACTTGGGGAAGAAGCAAAGGAGGGCGGGGAGGGGGAATTGCCTGGCTCCATCCTCTGCTGGTTTTTCTAATTGCATTTAAATGATCCGTGCAACTGGTCTCCTACGAATTCCCTGAGGGGTAATATTTCACAGTCTAGCTAATCTCACTATTGAAATGTGTCCTGTTTTTCAGCAAAAATTTCACTGGTATAAAGCAGAACTGGAATAAGTTTTGTTGACTTCTAAAAGTTTTTAAGTCAGTTTTAAGATCAAGAAGTATATAAATACAGAATATCAGCAGACGTATACAAGGCTGGATGGTTTAGCAGGACAAACTAATCTGTCATCCGAGGTGTCTCATGTCTACTCATGAGTTCAAGTCTTTTGGCTCAACAATATTTTGCTGTATCTGAATGAAGGATAGTTACCTTTTTAAATAGAAGGGGAAAAAAAAAACCCAGGTGGCATGGTGCTTGCAGGACCAGAGCTTTGTATACATCTCTTCACTGTGAAGGCTGCTGAAACATTACTCACCAAACAAAAATCCCAACTCTGTGGGGAAAAAAATAAAGTTCCACTGCTCTACTACTCTCAGTGATTGAGTAATCCCTTTTGCAACTATTATTAGCAACATTACTATACAACTTAATGTCTTGATTCTATTTTTTTTTTTTCCCCCACTAGGTTGACTAAGATACTACATGCTTTGTGAATTTCTGGAGTCAGGAGGCTGATTCAAGGAGTCACACACATTATTAAGCCTGTGGGGACTTCATATGGAGCCTAAAGTAGGGGTGCCCCTACCTGCAGACTGGCAGGCAGGGTAATGTGCTCACTTACCCTTTGTACTTTAAACTGGTTTAACACTCAATGAAGTACTGCCTAATTAGTTGGGGCTGTGGCACTCTGAACAAGAGGGAAGGCATTCTAGGCTCAGACATAAACATATTTTTATTTTTTTTTCAGACTTACTCAATTTCTGAAGAACCTACCTTTACATAAAACCAGGGAAAGAGGACACATCCACGTCTGAGGTGAAAAAAACTCAAGTATGAGCCAGTCAACAAACACTACTGAACATAGTCTAAAGAAAGTGTTTCAACAGTATTTGAGACATACCTGTGTCATTACAATTGTAGACAAGGAATATATATTCTGGGCCAGTGATGCAATTCTGTTCTTTTTCACAGTTAGTCTCATTCTCTGTCTGTTGCGCTTATTCTGCAGCAGCAGGTGAGAATGTTTCAAAGCATTAACATCAAAATGAAGACATTTCCACAGTAACATGATGTTATTTCCATATTTTAATTTAAAGATACTACAAGAGTCTACACACACAAAACCCACAAGCACTTCAATTTGCAGGAACTGATGAAAGTATCCTAAACCCCCAAGCAGGCAGTCTTTCAAAGTACAAGGCACATGATCAAGTAAAATATACAGGCTAGCTTTTGTTTGGAGCAGTTTATCCCTACATGTTGGATCTAAATGATATGAAGTTACTCAATCTTCAGTGACAGCAGTTTCCTCTATCACTTTGCAGACACCCAACTAAACACCTGAATGCTCCCAGGTGATGAGCAGCCAGTGAAGTTGCACCAAGACTAGGTATGTAAACTGAGTATTGTACCTTGTGAAAAAAATTTGGTCCTGTGTATATATTGTCATAGCAAAGCTTAAGTAAAATTTTCTGGCATGCCAAAATATATGAAAAGCTCCAGTTTAACTGTGGTCTCAGGGTATGCCACAGATATACAAGCTGGAATCCTATTTGAGAAGATGTTTAGCGGAAGCTTAAATCATTGACTCTGAAGTTTTTAAACCCCCTGATTTCATAGCATGTGACAATACATCTCTGTGGAGCAAAATCAAACTGTAGAAAGACTCAATTAGTTTTGACTGTATTTCTACCAGCAATTTTTTTTATCTGCTCAGATCATGCCTGGAGAATAAACAAAATCTCAATATGCTCAGACTAGGCAGTGAAATGCAAACTTCTATCTGATATAAAATTCAGTATTTTGAAAACAAAAAGATCTATAGTTTGGAAATTCTGGCAGAATAGTAATGCAATGATTTAAACATATGTCTCCTGGATGAGAGGATGAGAAGGGAGAGGCTAACAACAGGGATGTAAACTCTCAGTGTGCCACAAGCTTTGGGTCACTCCGTGAAGCCACGGCTGTGGGCACACAGTGCTCCTCTCATAATTCAGCTGCATTGGTTGTACTTAAACACACCTGCTAGTGAATTGGTTCCTCTCATATTCAAAACTCTCTTGCTAATCCCCTTCTTGTCCTGCTCTTCTGAAAGCTTCCAGGGTGCCTCACAAGTTTTACCTTGCCAGACAAAAAACATGCAACACACTGTCTACCCCTGTAAAATTCAGTAGGGTACTGGGAAAGTTCTCCCGTCTGTCTGGCAGAGCCGATCTTTAGTAAACTCTGTTACACTTTATTTCTTCACCCCCTTGTCCTTTAACTGTATGTCTTTACAAAAGTTTTTAAAGGAAGGGACACTTACAGTATCACTTACTCATAAATGCATAGTTGATGAATAATATCACTTCTCAGCTTCCTAAATACGTAGCTGTTCTCCAGTCTTATGGTACTATCTACATCTTAACACAGATGTAATTCACCAGCTCTTTCAGTATTCTGGAACTGGAATTATTAATTCCCTTTGATTTTTCAAAGAAAAACTCATTTACTGTTGCTTTCACTGCGGTTGTGATTATTTCTGCTTTACTATCATCATATACATTATCTGTCTTCCCTTTACCACTATGCTAACATAATCATGTTTACTGAAAAACGAGGGAAATCACCAAGTCTATCTAGATTATCTTTAATATCCACTCTCACAAGATAGCAGCTTTCTTTCTTCCTTTTTCTGTCCCTATTACATAGCTGGAGAGTTTTGCTATTTGGATATTTTTTTTCTCTAAAGGACAGATCAGCTTGGTTTTGGAAAGTCTCACTTTATCTCCAAACCTCTTGACCTCTGGAGCCTTAGTGCTGCACAAACATCCGGGAAGGAAAGAGGGCAACGTGGTAAGGCATTATTTGCAGATTCCTAACGGTGTTGCAAGCACACACTTTGTTTAAGACCTCCACCCTACAATTTTTTCTCTTTTTTTGATGTTCAGATTCCCAGCAGTGTTAGCAGTACTGATTTTAAAAAAAATTTAGAATTTCTTTATATATTTGCAAGAGCAAATTTCTCTTACTAGCCAATTGCTGCAACTATAAAATTTTGCTCTTTTGGGGAAAACAAAACAAACCAGAACAAACCACATAGCAACTCTATTTCTTCAAGAAACATAAAAGGAAGTTATCTGTGGTCATGCTGTTGAAGGTTATTCAGTGTTATCAGTCCTCTGTAGTGTCCTCATTCCTTACTGAGAAATGCTAAAAGTTCTAAAATATGCCCATAAAAACCAGAACACTGTGACACGGCCTAATACATTAGCTACTTGATGAGGACTGTCAGCTACCACATGAAAACATCTATGACGGTCACTAATATGTTGTGCTCTCCAGTATCCATTTAAGCAGCTTAAATCCCCCACAACAGGTAACATTTTCACAGATTTCTGGAACACCTACCCTTCCCTTTTCACAATACTCCAGCAGCCCAATGCTAGCCCAGGTAAATCACCTTTGCAGACCTTCTAAAAAATTAGTTTTTAAACAAATATATCCCACTCTTTCAAGTTATCATATAATTAACACTCAGTAGAATACCAGCAGGTCTCAAGGTTCAGTTCTCTTTTCTTGGTAGCAGACAACATTTAAGCCTCTATTTCCAGTCATGAATTCACATGATTTGAGTCCTGCACAAGTGTTTCTATTTCTCTTATTTTGGGCAGGTTTTTGGCAGGTCTGTATCCATGTTTTACCTTTTTCCTTAGGGACAACATTCAGCTTGAACAGATCAAGCACAATCCTAGCAGCAATGTGCCATTGACACTTTATCAGCACCTTAGAGTTTTCTTTGCTAATCAAATTCCTATTAACATTTCTACATCCACTGTTCTAACCTCATTTTCCCCATTTTTCTCCTCTTGCTCTTACTTATATATATATCTGTTTAAAGTCTTTCTTCCAGATGTGTCAGCACCAACCCAAGATTAGTTTCTAAGTTAGACAAGAATACATCTTTAGATGTCTTTTTCATGCACCTGCAAAATAATGGCTGATGCTTCAAAACACACCCCTTGTAGTATTACAAGTTATGTGCTGGTCACCGCTGCTCTATCATGTGTCCAATCCCTTATCCCACTGTAAGATAAAGGAAATTTCTGAAAATCTTAAAGACACTTTAAATTAAAGTAGAAACACATCCACCATTGACCTAATGTTCCTTACTTCTACATGTCACTGACCTAATGTTCCCTGCTCCTTCCATGCATGCTGTATGCTATCAACAAACTACTTCCAAAATGAGAATCTCTGGTGGAGTTCTGATGAAAGACCAGGTTAACCAGGAAGTTAAATAACAAGACCAGCATTACATTGGCAGCAATGAGCCAAAACTCATGACATTACCTTTTCTCCAGTAAGCAGAGGGTGAAGAGGGTATGGCTCCCCTTGAAACCTTCCTAAATCTATTCAGATCACAGTGGAACTTTGGAGAAAGAACTACTCAGCTACAGCCTTCCATGTAGGCAAACAGGTTGTGAGAGGAGCCCTGGCTATCTTTTCACCTTATCAGCCAGATGAATTACAGAATACTATAAAAGTTTGAAGGGAAATTATTTTCTTCACAAGAACACAGAAAAACATGTTACTCCTCAGTCTCAATCTTGATCTGCTATTTTCCTGGAGAAATACAGTCCTGGACTGCCTCATCACCAAGAAAATTACAAGTCTATATGCATGATTTCATTATATATCTTTGGCATAAACACTGTCACAGACAGAAGACTAAATAACAAAAGCCTTTCTAGAAGATACAGACTGTGGAGAACACAAAGGGCAAATGCATAAAATTAAGCATTGTACTTAAGGTCTCTGGGCTGTAGGCATCTCTCGCCTTCCATACAAACCAACTTCCATGGATAGAAGATAAATTGCTATGGTTTAAATGATTATAGCCATAAACCTTCATAGGAGTGCTTATTCTCATTCAGCCAGAAGAGAAGAAAATTTATGCCAAATTTGTGACAAAACAGTGTGAACACATTTGAGCCACTCCAGAAAAAACAATGTAGAAAAAGAGAAGTCCTACCTAAGTTCAGTAGTTCTAGTAGTACATGATACATAGGCCATTGATACTACAGTTTTGCATTTTCCTATCAACAGGCAAAAGCATTAGAGTGAGAAGCAATTTGCCTCTTTTTAACCACAGCTATTTATGACTGTGAGAAACACAAATCAATCCCATCTCAACCAGTAGCTAATACTCAATGGTGTTGGGCTACTAGTGCCAAAGGAAGGAAGAAAACCACCTGACTCTTGGTAAAAGAGGTAAAACTTCGAGAAAGCATGTTGTCCTCAGTTGATGGATCCCATGTGTCAGACAGTTCAGGAAGGGTAGGCACAGCCTTTTACCCATGGGATAAATCAAAGGTAACTAATATACTGAAACACTGCCTCAAAATAATAACTCAACAAGTTAAAAAAAGGTGACAAGTTTGTGAGATTCTAGTTAACAAGGGACAGAGAAAATATTCACATGCTTTAAAGCTGGTCCTGGGCAACAATTAGGATTCAGAACGCAAGCAAGAAAATTCTGATTTAGCATGTAATTAAGAAATCCTCTCTGAATTATGCAACTTTCATTCACTTCTTCAGAAGATATGAGAATACTGCAATCACTTGCCAAGTTTGATCCCAACATGCCATGGGGCAAATGGAGACCCTAAACTGTCATATTCTATTTAAATCACATGTAGGCTAAAGTGAGTGCGATTGCTCGGTGTATTAAATTACTACTAGTGTGTTGATAATTCCTCATGAACAATCTATGGCTCTGAATTATTTATTGAGGAGGAAGTGGCTTTTGAAGTGAACATTATTACTCTCTCAGAGCTATTGCTTGAATATGATAAAAATAGTAGCCAAGAGAAAAGGAAATTTAAAAAGATACTTCTGTGACCGGTGGTTCTGAGATTCTACCTTATTTCGTCATGGATATCTTCTCTTTGTGAAGTCTATAGGCTAAAATGATGTTCACATGGAAAAAAAAAAAAGAAAAAAAGAAAAATGTGGGACAGCCTGTGTAAGGAAATTGCTTGCAACAAATCCCAGGTATATACACATTCAGTGATGGCAATTAATATAATTCCTAGACTATTCCCATGGCTTTGTGCTTCCTTGCTTTTAGAATCCAGTACTGCTCATAGAAATGCAGCTTTGAGGGAGCTGCAGAGTATTCTTCCTCTGGCATCAAGAGTGGTACATCACAGAATCAAAGAGCTTTGGCTTGTAGTGCAGATGAAGGACACTTAACAGAGCATTGAGTGACAGCAGGACAGGGAGAAGGACCCAATTCTCCCGATGGTTCTTCAAGTTTGCAGACAGACTTTTCAAAGCCTTGTCCCCTCAAAAGACTTCACAGGTTTTTGAGGATGGGGAACTGAAAGCACAGATGAAGCAGTGACAGATTCCTACATAGTAAGATAAATCCAGTGTGAGACATTCTCCATTATGACCAAATTAGAATTTCATTGGTCAAAGAGGTATTCTCACAATAAAGTGCACTCTTGAGTTACAGTGGCAATATTTATACCCAAAACAATTACTTGAAATGAACATAAATCCTGCTGTCATCTCCATGTCTATTAAGATTGCTATTCATGAAGAATTCTCCAAAGAATGATTTATGAAATGCCATTTCTATGATATTTCTATTGTTTATTTATTTGCAAATAGCTTATATACACTAAGCATGCACGAAAACTTTCAGTAAATTTTATGTGAACAAATTTGAATGTTGAGTTTATTCATATTTCAAGGTTATTCTTCAGTTTTCAAGGTGCCAGAGTTAATTTCTTTAATAACCAATCCTTTGTGCCTACTAATTAGAAATATCCAAAACAATTTGCTATTTAAATCATATGTCATTGCTTCTGATCCTTGATTGGATGAGTAATGAAATTAAGTAAGACCCATATGAATTGTGAATATTACTACTGAATATGTAATTAAGGTTTTGATTAATATTCTGGCACTCAGGCTTAAAATACACCTTCCATAAGTATTTGCACTAATAAAGCTCGAGCTCAAGAAATCAGTACAAGTCATTAACGTAGTCAAACTGAATTCACAAGCAAACTTCAAAAGAATTCTTGTAAGGTTTTTTCATTATGATGGTTATGTACAGTGTCCTTTTAAGTTTGACTCCTATATTAGTAATAGCTGTCAAATAAAGTTATTGGCCATCTTTTCTCCTTAGGTGCTGGTATAAAATTAAAAACTAGGGCTATAGGTTTTGCTGAGGTATTGAAAATACCCCGTATTAATTTAAATGCCAATTGTTTTAAAGCTCAATGAATCACTTAGTGGAAACTTAAAATCCTTTAAGATATAGCATTACATTTAAAAACTTGACATTTTATGTGGTTTTTTTTCACATAATACACTTCCATTTCCCACCTAGAGTATGCATTAGGACAATTTTTCACGTCCTTACTGGAATATACTTAATTACGCTGACAGTCAATATTTTTCAAAATGTTCTTTCCCTCCAATATTTTCTGCACTTCAAGAAAGCCAATCAGAGTACTTGATACTTAACAAATAGAAAGATATGAATGCATAATTTCTTTTTGTTGTCATATAAACCTCCCATTTGTAAAACAACATAAAAATTATTGATAACAACTTATTAACGTGACTTCTGAAGCAGTATGGTGTTCCACAAGCCTGTCCTATTAAAAGATAAACCTGTAGAAACGTTCTGGCTTTTATCACAGAAGGGGTTGACTCCCTTGAGAGAATGTACACAGTGTGTAATAAAGATATGGGCAGTGTAAGAATAGCTAGACTCAAGAAAAGGATTGAGTCCAGGTCTGGAATTGATTTGGGGATGAGTTAGGAAAGGCACCTGCTCAAAAATACTCCACTATTTTGGACGTGCTCTTAAGCCACAAGGAGTAACAACTCTTCATTACTTCTATTACAGAAGTATCCCTAAATCTGCATATAATATCATCCTCTTGGTGTTCTAGGAAGTTTTCAGAGAAACAGAAAGAAAACCTTCTTCCAAAGAGCTTGCCACCTTACCAAGGCAGGTGAAGCTGGAAGCTGTTAATATGTTCCACTGGAAGAGGAAAGGATACACAAAGATTAAAGACCTGCTCTGGGCTATCTCCAGCAAGTACCACATGAAGAACCTCCCATGGTCCAAATCACAGCTTGGTTATGAGACCAGCATTCTCTCTCTAAAGCAGCTATACTTTTACACTGAAGGGGGCAAAGCATCCACAAACTCACAAAACAAGCCAAAATTAGTCTGCCTGACAGCACACAAGGAACAGGTCCAAACTGATAAGAGAACCAGTCCATTTCAACTACAGCCTTCTCAGCTCCTGAGCTTTCATGTTCTGCTTGTCCAAACTCACCATCAGGGGCTGGGTCAGCCTCTTCAGAGACAAACTCAGGGACTGATGGTAGGGTGACTATTTTGCACCCTATGCTAGTTTCTCAGCAGCCCTCCTGATTTAATCCAACCATGAAGAGAACACTCCGAATAATTAATTAATTCTCTAACTCAATTGGATTATTAATGGAGTAGCTCTTCCACAGGAGTGACACAAAGAGAATGAAGACAGGTTATAGAAAAATGTACATGTCCAAAATTTTATTTTTTTATGTATGGAAAAAAATAATGAATAGCATACTTAAGGACCAAACATTGCCCTTAGTTCAGAAAGGTAATTTTCATACCATGTTATCATGAGTTCTTAATTTGACTGTGTGGTAAAAATTGCTAACAAATGGTTGTTGACTGCAAATGCAATCCCTCCCTTTGACACGTGCATTAATACGCTATTGTAAAAGTTCAAAGCTGTTATTATGGAGCTCTCTCTGCCACATTAATTATCCTCTGCACTCTGTTTGGCTTCACTTGGGTAAATCTTCTCTAAGTACCCAATCTTTACTCACAGAACGTCTTCATTTAATATTCTATGAGCTCTGTTTACATTTATGTTTTTTTCAATAACTCTCTATCGAGTCCAGTTTCCACCAGTACTACTGGCAATGTTCTATCCTCAGCCTATTTGTCTGCTGTCAGCCACACATGTCATTGCTTCTGAAGCTGAACTGTCCAGTGCTTGGAAGCTTCAGGGTGAAGTTGATTCTAGCACCTCCACTTGGTTTAGAAAAATTCCTAACCACTGTTACTTAGGCCTTTTTTTCCCATAGCATGTCGGATACAGATTAGAAAGCAAACTAACAAATAAGGAAAACAACACAAAAGAAGAGGGGATGAGCTAACTTAAAGCAGCAAAAGTAGTAGGTGAAGGTAATGGGGTGAAGGACTGAACGTTTTAAAGCTATATAGCATATTCAGGGTATAATAAGCATAAAGCCTTGTGGAAGGAAATCATTAAAATATTAAAATCTTACTTTAATAGCCCAGTACTGTCCATTATAGAGAGATGTTCATGTTTTCAACATGTTTAACTTAAAACATGTTTTGACAGACACGTTGAAATGATGATTGGTTTTGAATTGTTTCTACTCATATCATTTTCCATCTGAGTATCTCAAAGTCTATTACTGAAATAAGGCTTCATAATATCCATAGATTAGACTGCAAATATGTACTAGATAACTAAAGAATAAAATCCTCAGAAGTATGCTCTGCTTTTGACTGCCCAAATTGAACCACTTTAAATATCCTTCTCTTTTAAGAAAAATATTATAAAAAGCTCCACTCCAATTTAAGTAAAAGAGAGGTGCAGTTCTTAATTTCTGAAACACAGAGTAAAGGCAACTAAAAGACAACCAAAACTAGGCATACTGAAAAGCTGGGTTCCACTTGCTGTGGAGCTTGAGGTGAGTTGGGAAATCAGAAGCTGGGACATGAAACAGGGATTTATTTCAGCCACAAAACTTCTGCTTACACTGATAAAAATCAACTACAAAAATGTTATCAGGAAAGTAACTCAGAGCAAGAACCAGGAACGCAAGCAATTTTTATACTTCTATTAATTCACTTTTGCAAGAAATGGCAGAGCAAAAGTGTGAAACAGCTACTGGGTGTGCACATCAAAAACACCTTTCTTCTATCTGTTTTTCTAAGTTTGACTATATATGACAATGAAAGGTTGATGAAAAAAAATGAATAAAGCAATCCTTCAGATAATTCAGTTCTTCTGGAGCTACTCCTATAAGCTAAGCAGGCCTTTTCATGGAGAGCTGTATTATGGTGCTCTTTGTGGTTATAAAATACATGTACCGTGAATGTCTGTAAACAGAAACACTGGTGGTGTACTTTTAGGGTAGGAGAAAGAAAGTTAAAAGGTGCAAAAAAGGTAGAAAAAACATTAATTAAACAGTAAATAAGAAAGACAAGGAAATCTGTTTCTGGTCTCATTACAGGCCCTATTAGGTCTTCCTCTGCAGCCTCACAAACATGACATTTCTGTCAGTGTTATGTCACAGCTCCAGAAGGAAGGGCAGTAAATGTCCCCATTCAGTCTTGCCTAAGCATCAGTGCAGAAACCACTCAGGGAGAGAAGAACTGACCCCTCATAGCTGGAAAGGGCAGTGGACTCAAATCTCCTAAAACCTGAGCAAATACTCTAACCACAAGGGATGTTTCTCCAGTACTATAAAACAAGGCAGAGTCAGCAATATTTGTTGGGGATATAAGCTCATCATTGCTCATAAAGCAGATTTAAACAATGCTTGCCAACTGGATCCACTAAGGGATTTTGGTGCCACTGCAGCCTAGCATCTGGTTTGCAGAGGGCCTAAATAAGGAGGAACTCAGGCTGTCTGTGCTGGGGACATTCTGGACACAGCTGAAATGCAGGAATACGAGCCTCTAGGCAACTTTCAAGTTGAATATTGTGGTCCAATAGAATCAGAGAATAACAATGTTTAGAGTGGGAAGGGACCTCTGGAGACCGTCTAGTTCAAGTCCTCTGCTAAATCAAGTTCATAGAGCAAGTTGCACAGGATCACATTCAGGCATGTTTTGAATATCTCCAGAGAAGGAGAGTCCACAAACTTCTTGGGCAGCTTGCTCCAGTGCTCTGTCACCCTCACAGTAAAAAAGCCTTCCTTACAAGGCTGTTAAGCCAAATTTTCTAGGTCATCTTTTCAGGTCTATATGCCTGAAGAATATCTAAATTCTGCTTTCAGAGCAAAGTCCTATTATAGATCTGTCTCACAGAAATATTTCCATATAAAGCGAGCCTATAAAGATTAGGGTTGAAGAAAAAGAAGAAAAGACACAACACCATCCATACCCATATTTTAGATAAAACTATCTTTTAGATACCCCTACACATTCATAATGACAAAGTTTATCATTCCACACAAGCCATTATTAAATGGTGAAAATACCAGCAGTGTGGCTTTCATTTCTTCCTATGCATGTATAGATCTCTCTATAGATCTGTGTCTGGTGCTTGATATTTAAAGGTACTCTCCTTGGACCTGCACGAAGTAATCTACTGATCCTATGCACTATACATGGAAAAACACCACTCAAAGAGGTTGTCGGGATCCTAGAATAGATCAGATGTTTACATGAAAACATCCCATTAAAGTGAAATGCTGTGGCAATGCTAAGCTTCATTTTTAAGGGCAGAAATCAATCTGATATATAACAGCTGACAGAGATAAGGAAAACTGTCCTTCCGTCTCTAGGTTAATTCACTTTTTATTCACCATGAAACATTTGCATCTTTCTCTAAAGCAGCTGGTACCATCCTTGGTACATTAGACTTGTCTACGTCACACCTTCCAACCTTACAAGAACAACAAGTAGTTACCTTCCCTGTCATATCATTGGCTGCTAAATTTCGTTTGAAAACACCCCACAAAACAGTCTTGCTCCATGTGCTCCAACTCATGACATCCAATCATTTGTGATTGATAACATTAACCACCCCCACTGATTATCCCTGCCAATCAAAAAGATTTATATGGCTCGCCATACAAGTCTTACACCATGAACATACTGAACAGCACAGGCTTGTTGTCAAAGGAAAAGTAATGAAAATAATAACATAATATAGCAATTATTTTATCTTGGGGGAAAAAGTACATTATAACCCATTTCAGCCATTCAGGCAGGGAAACAGAATGAGAAGGAGAGTGATAAGAAACCACTTCAGCAATCAGAGCCCACGGGGAGATGATAATTCATGTTATGGTTGTCAGAAAATTCAGGTAAAATCTCTTGGAAAAATATATACCCAAGACCTATTATTTTTTAATTCTAAAATTTATGAAAAGATGTTTTAGAGTACTCTCTTCCCTGTCAGCTTATGCCAGACTGATATCTCACATTTTTATTTATCATTGTTCAGACGTCTACTCACTGCAGGGAGAGTTTATCTAGCATTTTCCCTGTGTATCTAACATTTTTGCTGGGAGTTTTCCCAGACATACAACTCTTCTGTTTTCCTGCCTGCTTCTACAGTTTCTCAAACAGTCACTTAGGAAATTATTCAAACAACCCCTCCTTGGTCAGTGGCTGAAAGGAAATAAACTGGAGTTAGGTACATAGTTATGAGGATTAAACTGGTATTCCCATGGCTTTTCAGAACCTGCTTCCTTTCCTACATGCTCCCTCAGTTCTCCCTCATGTACTCTTTTATATCAGCCTCCTTTCACTTTAAAAATCAAGTAAATCGAAGCAGTTCTTTTTATAGCCTGTTTGCCCCTTCCATGCCGATATGTCCACTTGACACAATGTACACAACTGACAGCTGTGCTAAAATTGACAGAAAAGGCACCACTTTGTAAATACACTTTAGCAACCAAAAATTTCTACTTGAAGTGCAAGCAAAAGAGCTATTGATTTTGTCTATGCCTGATAAATTCCGCCCAAAGAACCTGTTTACTGAAAATGTAAGTCACTGTTGTGATTTATCTGCTATACATTAAAAGCTACTTAATTGGAACAGAGAGACAGAAGAACAAGTTAATACTGCTATAAGTGACATGAGGATTGATTTAATTTTAATTTTATTATAGCTTTTTTATCTTTGTGGCCAAGTCAGTCCTTATGGACAAATATTAAGGACTAAGCCTGCTGACAAGGAGAATACTCTTCTCAACAAGTTAAACTGTGATGTGAATAACCTGAAGAATGAAGGAAGATAACTGAGGCTACAGATCATGCTGTGACGTCACACTTTCTTGCTTTCCCACAAGAGATGTGGACATGAAAGCTGACCTTTCAGCAATAAATACTTTCCCTGATGTAAGTAACAGGAAATTTAACAACAAAAAACAAAACAAAAAAACCCAAAACAAAAAAATCCCTCATCTGGTTGCAAGATTTATAACATTTATAACATTCTGCAAGTTTATAACATTTAGAAACAAATTATAATTTGAAGCATTTGAATTCATGGTATGTACATATAATCATTCCTGCATAGCATCAGAGGACTCTAGAATAATATCTATATATGGTGACAGTAAATCCTCTGAAAAACAGCCCCTTACAATCTTACCAATTTTCTACTCTTGGAAAAAGGCAAATACAAATTCTTCCTATATATAAATTTGTAGAAAGCATTCTGTGTATAAAGTATTAGTTTTCCTACCAAGCCAATTGAGCGATCAGAAGTTTTAGTGCTTAAGCAGTCCTTTGAAAATCTGAAAATTTATGTAACTGATAAATATTCTCTACAGAGAGAACGCTTGTTAATTATTAAAGTACAGTATCTTTCTTCTAAAGTACATCAGCATCTTTTACACATAGCTAAGGTTATTAGAATAAACTGAATACCAAATCTGATTTGTATGCGGACTTGTAAGAGATTTTTAAGAACACAGTAAAGCTTCACTTCTGTGTTTTTAAAAAAATATGAAAGCCACAGACTTCATCTGCATATCACTGTCTTCAGAAAAAAAAAAAAAAAGAAGAAGAAAGAAAAGAAAAAATGAAGGAAAGAAAAAAAATTTTGAATATTTATTCTGCTGAATATATTACCAAAAGTTTAAATGTGGTCAGGCCACTTACAGGGTGGGCTGCCCCTTCTAATCCTGTTAAGAGGGGAAAAAAAACCCCTTTAATTCCTGTTTCTGACAGACCATAACCTTTCCTGAGACCTAAAGATACAGCAAGCAAAACAGTTAGTCAGTAGGACTTTAACTCAAGCACTGCAGTAACTCAATAAAAGAAATATGGCATTGCTGAGTGGCAGCATTTCGCTACACTAAGAGACAGATGGGGAGGATATGCAATAATCTTGTCTAGGAAATGGCTATGATTCATAAATTTGGACTCCATGTGACAAATTATCTGACAGATTTCAAAACAGTGAGAAAAACTGCTGTCAGATTGAGATATTATCACATCTTAGTGTGAAGTCCAATGGCAGCTGGAATTATTGACCACCTAACTACACCAAACTCCAACACTGCTAATAACAAAAGTGTCAAAACTACTATGTAGATCAAAAGAGCGAAAAGAAATGAACCGATTTATGTTTGGAGTTGAGCTAAGACTGATGTTTTTCGTCATTCGAACTACCTTGCTGGCACTTCCAGCTGAGTGGGTCAGTTTATGCTCAATAATGAGCACTTGAAGAAGTCGTAAGGATTTCTCACATACAGGGCACCACCATTTCCCTTTTTTCTTTTTACTTTGTAAGAGCATCAGGTTATTGCAGAGGTGAAGCTTATGAGCATAACCAATGCCATTTCTTTGGCAGACAATCCAGACCTGTGAAAAATGCTTCCACAGGGCACCAGAGAAATTACAACTCACCCTGGTCTCAGACTCTAGCATCACCTTTACAACCTTGCTCCAACTCCTATTTTTCCAAATAAGAACCATGAGGGAGAAGGAAAATAATGGTTTCTTGGTATTACACATAAACAAATACAGCTAAACCATAGCATCACTTGTGAGTGAACCAGACCCACTTTGGAACAGACACCTGACGTGGACAATGCCACTGGGAAGGACCAACAATTAACTTGGCGTCTTCTCCTCCTTCTCTAGGTGGTTTCCCAGACAGCTAGAAAATCTCAGTCAAACCCCCTCACTCTGTTGAGAGGGTTATACTTAATCATGTATTACTTCAGCTATCCAGAAATAATTTTAAAGGGTAATTTCCAGTCCTCTTCTTTCCAATGATTCACCCTTCCTCTGGCCTTGTTAGCTACAGAAACTTGACAGTTCCCTTTCAGGCACTTTGACTGCAGCCTTTCAGACAAAATGACAGACACTGTGGGAACTCCCAAGCCCTCTGAGCAACAAAGCAGACTTCTCACACCACCCTGCTGCTAGGCACAAGAGTTGTCTCAGGGAGCTACTTCTTGCTTTCCAGACACCACAAGATGGGCTACAGCAAGTTCTCCAGTCTCCTCCTCTCGCTCACCCAATTTCCCAAAATCCACACTCCCTCCAGGGCTGGCTCTCAGGACACCTTCACCCAGCTTCAGGAGCATGGCTATCTGATCCTGCCAGATCAAAGGAACCTCAGCCAGAAAAATTTTTTTAAGGAAACAAACCAGCTCCACAGATGCCAAGTGAACGCTATGATCTCTCACAGCCAGTCACCAAGTCCTGCTATCTGCTGCAAAATCTCAAAGTCATGGCTAAGCCTTTGAAGCTCAGGGAATTAAAGGGATGCTCAAGGGCAGTGGTTACATACTCTCAGGTCAGGCTCAAAGGGCAATAGTTTATCTGAATCCTACTTGCCCGTATACCTCTACATCGTCCTTACAGACTATAAATTAAAGCATCCACTTCCATTTTTTCCTTTCAAGGGGATATAAAGACCCTGTTCATTGCAACCTCCTTGTACCCCCCTACAGTCTACTTTAGGTAGGTAAGCCAGGTCTCTCACAGCACATACCTGGGAGAACAGGGCTCCATAGTGTGGGTGTGATTCCATGCCCATATGTAGGTAAAAAGTAGAACATACAGGAAGTATGGACAAGGAAACATATCTGTATCTATCTCTGAAGGCAGAATCTCATCAATGGTCATATTGTAACATGAAATTAGCTGCCAACAAATGCCTAGCAGCTGCACTCTGCTGTGGCAAGCAGATCCTTAGAGACTTCATTGAAATTTTAAGAGGTGGACAATATTATCAGGAAGTCCGTGAACATCCAAATCCCAGAGGAAAAGAAATATGTATATATTCTTCAAAAAGGAGGAATTCAATATTCAAAAGTTTTTTTGGGGGAGAAGTTATACCAATTTCAAAAGAAAAAAACCCCTACATTTTCATTCAGAACTGATTGGCAGCTTAGCTGCTCCTGCAGCTCCTCTTTTTCACACTCTAGGAATAAAAACTGTTTTAGTAATTTTAGACTGCCTACTTCCAGCATTGTTCCATGCCACATTAAAGACCTCATTCATTTCCCATTAGCACATTTTAGTTAAAATTAACACATAATCATTTTCAATGATCTGGCTTTCAGTATATTTGTAAACAAAAAATTAATCTCAAAGGAAAAGCTTTGAAATTGTTAAAAGTCATTCTGGCAGAACTAATCACTAAAAACACATTTTAACACATTTTTTTATTTAATTCAAGAATATTAAAAACATTGGGATTGTCAGTTTTACCATCCATTTCACAGGATGGCTTCCTTAAATAAGCAGTTGACACGGTTGCCCCCCAAACCTTTGGCAATGGGACAAATAAAAGGAAATTGAAGACCTCAGGATCCAATTTATTTTAAGAGGAAACAGAAGATAACAAATACCACGTGGAAACAGAATGATCACAACTTTCAGTATCTTCAGAATCAGGCACAAGAAAACTTCCTCCTCATTCCCTAAAATCCTTGCCTTTACACAAAAGCTCAGTTCTCATTCCTAGGGCTCCTTGTTGACAGAGAAATTACAGACATATTACTGTAATTTTCACTTGTGGGAGATTCAGTGCAATAAGTAACAGAAGACTTCAACAGAGTTACAGGAGAGCTTTAACCAGGGCAAAAAGAAAAAGCGAAGGAAAAATCTGAAAGGTAAGAGGAAACATAACGAGAGGCACAGAACAAAGGCCAACAGGTTTTGTCAACCATTGGGATGGTGACCCCAGCACGTGTGCAATTGTGGTGCTCACACAGAGAACATGGTCTGTTCAGCTGTGCCAAAGAATGGCCTAGTCTCCATACACAGGCAATGGGAAAACACTTCAGATCGTCTTTCAGCCTAAACAGCTTGAGCTATTTGCTCAAGTCAGTGCCAATGTTACACTGCAGAGCAAAAGTTCTGGACTATTAAGTGTTCAAATAGAGGCACTATTTTCCAGAAAATTTCCACAGATCATGTTAGTTCTGACACCATGTGCACTCATGTACAGAGTTTCTCAGGGTTTGATGTGACCTCTCCTCTTTGGTGCTGATTATTAGCTGTAGTGTCTCCAAAGGCTCTCCCTAATCAGGAATATATGTCGGAAATTAAAATGGAGCCACTTTTATCAATTATGAAGTGCTACTATGAAACACTCCATACTACAGAGCATATAATTTCCAAGTTTGTGGAAAACTTCAAAGAAATACTACTATGCCACCAACCGAAAAGCAATTTTACAGCTCTGTTTCACTGAAAAAACTGTAACAGGCTAAACCATAAATAATGTCCTAACATGCCTCATCAGTTTAATATTCTGGTAATCTTACACTGCTGCACATAAAACATGAAGAATAGCTACATATGATCAAAAGAGACTCATCTAGCTTTAAATACAGAGGACTAGGTGCTCTTGCAAGGAACAAATCTTATGCTAAAAGACACTGTGCTTCATCAAAAAGCAAGCAGTTGGAGAGCTCTAAATCCCAGACACCTCATCTGACAGAAGTGCTGTACAGTATCGGATCCCACCCTGCTCCACCCACAGCCCTCCCCGTTCTTTGTGTTCTCCAATACAGAGTCGTGACACCAGACCCTGTAAAACTCTTTTCTGTGTCACTCAGCATGATCCACACTGCTTGACTTCTATATGTATGAGTATCAACATGAATTTCTAAGTACCGTACTTTTCTACCTCTGCAGGGTGGGGACTAAACATTACACAAAAACCATCACATTCAGAAAGTCCTAAACTTGAATTGTGTTGAACAATTGTGAAGGTAGAACATAAAGGAACATACAAGCATTTGACATCCAAAACAAAGCATCATTTTTTGTTCAAAATTCTGCTTCCTTCTCAAGTCATGCCATTGTTAATATGAGCACACCTGTAACTTTGAGTTAGTTTCACAAGTTTAGAAAACTGACTTTGTTACAATGAATCAAGTACTCTGGAAAGCAAAAGTTATTTGGTTGTGGCATTCTGAGATCTTTGGTCGATAATCTAGCAGCGCTTGGACTCCTCAATGCTCAAGGGCCACAAGCAGAACTGAGCTGTACTGCATACCGCACTAACAGAGCAAAAGACTTTGCCCAGGAGGATGGGGCAGATATCAAAAGTGCCAGCATTAGAAGTGTACAGTAACAACAAATTAAACTCTCTAATGAAATGTGAAAATGTGAAATGTGAAAGTGAAAAGTCCCCAGTATTTCCAAAACAGAAGGATGACATAATTTCTTTCCATCCATCAGACAAGAAACCCAAAAGGTATTTTCAGCTTTAATTGCTTTAGTGCACTTGCCCTACTGCATGACCTTCTTCAACAGAGCATCTATCTTCTAAAATTTTATGTAAAAGTTTTACTTCTTTATACACTATGCCTTCTGAACTCTACACTTTTAGGCAGCACTAAATGTATTTGCAAGACATTCAGCCTCCATGTGAATCTTTCCTGGAAATTTGCTAAAATTGAAGGAAAAATTTACTTTTGAAAACTATGATGTCATCTCCTTTTTCAGCAAGTGCCTTCCACAACCTACTTCAGCACGTCCTTTCCATAATGCACAGTACGTCACTTGCAGATGGTTTTGAGAACTGCTACTCAAAAGTTTGATTTAGAAGACATTCCTTTAGTACATCACATATCTAGAAAACGGATATGCACAGCAAGGAGATGACTGTTCGCAGTATATGTGCACATAAATCTCAAAACACAGCATCAGGGCGCTACTAGAAAGTAACTCTTCACTGCCAAAGAAGTTCCCTGCTGGCGGCAAAGGTGTCCGGGCCACATATGAGGAGACCAGCAGATGTGCGTTACCTTGGTATGCCCCCTTTCCCCCACCCAGGTTCACTTATTTTACCGAGTCCCCGGTGGATGTTTCCCAGGAGGTTCAGGGCACCTGGCGCTGCGCGGGGTGGAGACAGCCAGGCGCCTCCTGGGGCGGCTGCTGCCCGGGCAGCACAGGGCGCTCTGGGACCCGGCGGGGCTCCCCTCGGCACCCCGTGCCCGGTCAGCCCCGCGGGGGCCCGGTTACCCTGACGGCCCGGCGGGCCGGGGCGCGCTGTCCCGAAGAGGGACCCCGAGGTGGGGCAGGCGGCCGCTCGCCGGGCGCAGTCCCGCCCGCTGCCGGGCGCGTTCCCCCGTGGCCAGGGGCTCAAGCCCCGGCCCCCGCACCGCCCTCACCCTGCTCCTCACCTCCAGACCTGCCCGAGCTGCAGGATGTGAACGAGCGACTGCAGGAGCCAGATGCAGAAGGCGCAGGACGCGGACCGGCCGCCGCCAGCGCGGGTACCGGCGGCGCCGCTGCCGGCGGCGGTGCTGCGGTTGCTGCGG
>VZRN01005851.1:2544612-2568137 GCA_013397935.1 Dasyornis broadbenti | reverse complement strand
AAAAAAAAAAAAAAGAAATTGTCTATTCCATTGCTTACACTGACCACATCCACATATTACATTAGTTGTCCTTTTGATGGCATAGGCAGATAAAGGTAGACAAAATTATATTACCTACCAAGGCCAAATATATGCATTTATTATTTTTTTTTGTGTCAAAGTAACAACTGAGATCTCATCACCCATGCAGATGTCAGCCGACCGTCCTAATTTCCCAGAATAGTGTGAGTAAATAAACATTAAACATATTAAAAAGACAGCCAGACAATGTTTTATCAACACAGATTACAATCTCATTTAAATCTCATAAGTATAGAAAACCCATTACTGCTACAGAACATGGTAGGGTCTTGAGGATGAAACAGGTCTAAAATTCTGATTTTCAGAAAGCTTTTAGATTTTGGAGGTACAAAAGGTGAAGCCTTTGATTAAGAGAGGAATGCCTTATACAGCTTATATACTGTATTTTTATTTTGATCATGCACATGAAACTTCAGGTTGGGTGAAAATCCTGATTTCATTTCAGACTTGTCTATATCCCAAACCCTTCCTGAGTCAATTCTGGCAATATCAAAGCCTACCAAATCAAACATTAATTTGTGCATTTACAGTAAAATACCTTTCTTTTTATTGTGCATTTGCAAAAATAAAATAATTTTTTTTTTTCTTTGACATAAAGGCATTCACATACATAGCACTGGAAAGCAAGTTTGATAGCTAAGGACAGGCACTGCAAAAATCATCAAGCTGAGCAGGGAGCTGCCTAAGCCTGCCTAAGCTATTGCAGCGTTACTGATAACAGCCTCTCTTAAGAGACCCTTTGGATCTAAAGGTTCTCAGCCGAGGTTCTGGCTCAGCTACAAGATTTTACAATCAAATTTCAGTGAAAGGCTTACCGACACAGGGTGAACTTCTGAATAAAAAGATTTTATTACTCTCTGTTATGGTCTTAAGAGAAGCAATATATGGCAAGGCTGAAACGTTGCACAGTTTGTTTAGAAAATGATTTTGAGAAAATATAAATTTTAACTAAATTTGAAATTGAAAAAAATCAAATCATCAAGTTAATACATACTGACAGATTTGAAACAAGCTAAATTTAGCTTACCCACAAATCATTACTGAAACAAAAATATTTGAATGTTACTGCATATGTTTACCATTATGATTGCTTAGATCAAGTCCACAGAACCAAGTTACAGATTTAAATCTCTGATATCTAAATTTCTGTCATGCAAAGTTTTTGAGCATCAATAATAGGTTCAGAATTCTGTGTTTCACATTAGAAAGGTTTAATTTACTGTGATTTTTTAATACATTGTTTTGACTTTTCTTCACAATAATTACAATGCTATCAGAATTCTAAAGGACAAGTAAATCAAATCAGCATGAACTTGGTGAAGAAGCACTCTCAGAAAGAATCAGAAATCAAGCAGCTGTGGATAAAGTTGCACTTTGGTGAGGCCATCACTTTCACTTTCAGAAAGCCACCTTAAGGGAAAAACATAAAAACCTGTCATAGAGACAGCACATATAAAACTTAATAAACAGACAACTTGTGATAGCCTGGTTCTGCACCTTTGATTTTCTAGGAGAGTTTTAACATTGGTTTATAGAGAAGCAAAAACCAAACTGAAGAAAACAGTGACTTTAAAAATTTTTGGTTTAGTACTCATATATATGTAATTTTGAAGTATAATTAACTTTATGAATGTATTTATGAAATATATGTATATTTTCTTTGTTGCTCATATAGGTAACTAGTAGATTGCTCCAAAAAATGATATAAAATCAGGATAATTTCGAGTAAGCAAACCTGTTCTCTGATAGCAAGTTATTGTCCTTGTGTTTCATTCCAGGGACTCTCTCACATCTCTTTTTCGGTTCACAAAATACTGAGTTGCGTTATGGGCCCAGTCCTTGCTCTGTAAGAGTCTATGGAGGTTTGACTGTTGATAATGTGAGAAATAGGCCTGAGTCCAAAGTTCTGGTAGACTAATTTTGACTGGAACCATGGATAGAATAGTATTAATTTCCAAAGAGAGACAAAAATCTTCTAATATTTTGGAAAGTCTGATATCAGTCTACCTGATATCTACTAAGGGGGTAGTGTGGGAGGGATTCCCAGGCAGTAAGTACACCATCAATACAGCTCACATCTGAAATTGCACCATTCAGCAGCTGGGAGATATGGCTGAAGATAAACAGTTCCAGGCTGAAACACAGCTGATTTTGGCAGCTAAAACTGCATATGGAAGTCACAGAGCCTAGGAAAGGTGTGATGTGTAAGCTAGCTAATAGGCATTTAAATGGGTTAGCAAAGGATTCAGGTTTCTCAGTGATTAATATCTTTTAGAGACATGAATGTATTGGAGGAGTGTTTTTGAAAGAGAATGAACCCATTCCCCATTCACACAGCAGGCCGTGAGATGAGGAGCCCCATGAGGAGCCCCATGTCTCAGCTGGAAGAGGGACGTGGACTTAAGAGTTTCCTGTATCTGAGGAGTGCCCCACAGCCTCTGGATCACTGAGTACTCGGGGGTTAACCTCCTGATCTCTCCTACTAAATTACTTCCATTTTGAGTTAAGGTGTGCTTCAAGGTAGGCACCTTCAAGGTAGCTCTGCACCCACCAATGCCCCAGATAAATGTCCTTGTCAGCAGCATGTAGAATCAATCTGTGCCAGTCACTCCCCCACATCAATGACGTGATTCAAGTTCTTGTGTTGGTCTCTTACATACCTTTGTGCTTTTACTATAAGATTTTGAATAAAATTGGAAAAAAAAAAAAAATCTCTGGAAAAAAAAGTTTGCTGCAGTCTTCTTCAAGAATCTTCCTCTGACTGGTGTGGTCTGAGAACTCAAGCAAAAGAGGCCAAGTGGCATCAACTGAAAATCCTGTCATGGGTTGTGTTGCACACCTGAGTGATATTGTGGTTTAAGGACTTTTGTTCACACCCCCTAACTTAAATTTAGATATCTAGAAAATTAGAGAGTATCTGAGCATGCATTTGAAGAAAGTTAAATTAAGGGAATTTTAATGTTGTTGGAAGAAGCTTAGTATTGTTGAGGTCAGTAACAGCCTCACATTCTCATATTTAGACTGTAAAGTCCAACTGAGTATCCAAGAGCTTAAAAAGTTACTTTTTCGGGGGTACATTAATTGCCAAGTTCACAGAAATATTTAGGGAAAGGATGAAATTAAATATTCTTGGCTGGGATTTGCCTTCCATTAATTGCCAAGTTCACAGAAATATTTAGGGAAAGGATGAAACTAAATATTCTTGGCTACCACTTCTGTTTTCAGATTACCAGGTAACATTTCTCTTTCTAGATACAGGGAACTTGTAAATTTTCACACTTCTGTGTTCTCCAGATGCATTAAAAAGCTAGTTTCCACTTGGGAGGACATGAATATGTTTGCGTCAGTTATTTATTCTGAAATTCTTCAAGCTGTGAACAATATATTGCAGTGAACAGTCACTCCAAATATACTCTTCAATTTAATTTCCAGTTTTTGAAACTGCATTGTTTCAATTTGATGCAGACTGAAGTGCACCTTCTTTTTGCACATTAGAAGCCTTTACCCAGCAACCCAGTACCCAAATGCACTTCTAAATTTAGATCATTATACTTCTACATTACATTATATAAAGGGTTTTTTTTAATTTTTGTCCTTTTTGCTGAGTGTATCTTGGACCCATACTATAGAAACATTAAAACAGAAGGATGTTCTAATGTTTTAATGTTGCTTTTGCTCAATAAAATACACTACTTTTTCCTTGAGTTTGGAATCTATTCTACCATATCCCACCATCCTCCTTCCTGGTTCCCTTCCATGTCTGTGTGTTTACCCTTGATGTGTTTGCCAGAGCTACTTATGCGCTAATGCTTATATAATGGTTCACCAGACACCTTGTACCTCTTGAAAATATATATGAATAGCTTTTCGTGGCAAAGGCACTAAATTGTGTCACTCTCTCATCCAGTTTTAATTGCTTGGAAAAAAATATGGTGTCTCCCTCTAGCAATTTTTCCAAGTTGGTTTGAAGTTGGCCAAAGGATTCAAAAGTCATTGGAGATGGACTGATAGGAACATAACATTGTTTAAAAANNAAAAAAAAAAAAAAAAAAAAAATCACCAGAGACAAGCAACTGTGAGACTTGTAGAAAAGAAAACAGCATGTACAATGATGCTGGACTGATCTACTGACCTGTTACAGTTGAAGCAATGCACTGAATTCCTAGTTGCATCTGTGATTTCCACTTTTTCCAGAAACCAGCCACTTGCTGTAGAAGGAAAAGAATGAGCAAATTAAATATTACCAAAACACAAATAGAGCATAAGAAAGGTTTCTAATTTCATTTGCCAAACCCCGTGTGGTTCAGTACTTCCAAGTGTATTAAACATCAATAATAAAACTGAAACAGAGATGATTCAAATTACTACCAACTTCTCTCAGTTTTACAGGGAAGGTCTTTGACATTTTTGACAGAAATTGTAATGGAAGATTTTTGTTACAACTTAACTTATTTTTCCATATTGAATAGAACAGGCAGTAAGAGAAATGAAACAGAGTGCCTGGTAATATTGAACACATTCTTGAAAACCAATTTTGCCCTTTGTGGTACTTGGAAATGCACTCAAAATGCACCCCTGGTGGGCATTCTACTACTCTTTTTAAATTAATATATTGATATGAATGCAAACCAAGTGGTGAAACTAATGCGTCTTGTATCCCTATTTTTCCATTACTCATGGTTCAGAATAGCATTTCATTTAGGGCAACTCTCATGTTTGTTTCAGCTTTAAGAAGATACTAAATATTCTACTTTAATCTCCTATTTTGCTGTATGAAGTAATACCTTCATTCTTGTGATATAGAACTTTATTTCATAGCATATTAAAATACTAATATTTTAAAACCACAACTTTATTTTATATATACAATGTCTGTGCTGATATCTTTAGTTGTGTTTGCCAATGCAAATACTTAATAACAACATTTTAAAAATAATTAGGATCATACTGCTAGTAGCTGATAACCTTTTGGTATTCTTTCCATGTCCTAGAGATAGAGAACTATATCCTATCTAGCTATTTTGGTTTTCAAATATTTGGACAAAGTACTAAGTAGGCTAAAACCAATAAAAATATTTTTATTTGTAAGAAGGCTAAAAATGTAATACAAAAATATTTGCAAATTGTGTTAATTTGGATAAAATGTAAAGGTATAGCAAAGGTTTGTTGTTTTCCGATGACATTTTCAAACAAATAGTTGGGTTAAGTAGGTCATGAAGGTGTCTAGGTATTCCATCTTCAATTCACAAGATTCATTTATTGATATTGTGAAGTACTTTTGAAAGTCTTTTAATGAAATCCTGTGAATGGTTTAATATATCATAGACTCTACTTGGAATAGATGACCTTTCATGAAATCTCTAAATCAGGGTCAAGATTATCAGCAATAAAAATTTACAGTCTCTCAAATTTACACAGCATTTTACAAAAGAATAGAAAGGCAAGTTTGCTCTCTTGAAAAGATTAAATGTAATGCTTCATCCTTTATTGACAAAACTCCAACAGATCTCACTGAAATCTCCAGGTATGGAGAAATCTAGAGGCAGCAAGGAAATATTAGCAAACAGATGAAACATCTCAAAGAGGTGTAACATTTGAGGAAGCTTGTGGGGATAACAGCTGATGTGACAAAATACACTTGGAGGTAATTTCAAAGAAATATTTAGAGGAAAGTAGTCATGTCAAAGATGAATCGACACACACCAGCTGTGCCAGGAAGGCACTGTTAGCAGCTATGTGTTGATCAGGACACAGAGAGGAAAAATAATAGTTTTGTTGATAGTTCAGGATGCAGGAAATAAAAGGTCAACCTATTATTTCCCGTGCAGATGTCTGTGTGACTCTCAAGAGTACTAAAAGTCTGCCAGTGTGGAGTTCCCTTCCCAGATCAGATCTAAGCTGAACTGTATGTGTGTACAGCACTTATCACAAATAAGATGAAAGTCAGCAGGAAGATCTTATTTATTATAGATATTTCAACAGTTTGGTGTTTTTTCTGTTTGAGTTGTCAACACCATGACATATACAACATGACTGGGTAGTTAGGGACAAACCCCAGCTGTTCAACTCTTTCCAAATTTTTCCAAAATTCTGCTATTTGCAGAATTTTTCTTGGTTCATCCTAGAAATGATAAACCCTTTGCCACTTTATTATGCCTCATGAACTTAGATTAGTCAGATTTTATTAAACCTAAACCTATTTCTTTGAGATGAATTAAGCAAACTTTACCTGACTAGAGTATCTTAATACAATCAGACCTTTTTGACTCAAGTTATACATTCCCTGTAAATTCAGTTTATATATTTGTATATCTCTACATACCTGTATTTATCTTGATGTCTGTACATCCCTAGAGGTTTTCAGCACTATTAAATGTAAACACAAAAGATTATATGCCCTAGTCTTCCATTTCCTTTGTATGTAAAATTCAGGATTTAGAGGTTATGTACTATAGCCACATCTTAACTTAACATCAGGGCAGGACCTGGTGCACACTTGTGTTCTCAGACTTTCACAACAGGAAGAGCTGTATGTGCATGAGAGGCAGCTACAGCATGCTTTGACCAGAGTCCCAAAATCGGCTCAAATCATGGAAAGTTTAGCCTGCAGTTTGAAAATTTAATCCTATCTTATTTAAGACATCTAATATGGTGTTTGGCTAAGCAATGTTTGAAGGATGAAACCATCTGAGTTTTATGTTAACTAGATCTCTGTTAGAAAAAAAAAATCGTGGTATAGTCAAGGGAAATGTGATAAACAGAGGGGGTGAAAGCAAGAGCAGTAAAGCTGACCTCATTTGTACACAGATTTGTATCAGCTAGCTGTGGCAGTAGCGTGACTTCAAACACCTTTCCAAATGTCAGACAGCTCCTTAAGCAGAAGATATTTGCAAGGCTAGTGAACGCAGAATACTTACCGAATCCTTTCCCAACATGGGCAATTTCAATTGAATGTAGGCTGCCTAATTTTTTTGTCTTAATCTTGAATGTATCAATCTTTAATATTAAAATGCAGTTATTAAAAATATCATATCAGTGTTTGGAAGTTTACAAATTTGTGTAGGTCTGCTCTGAGATCAATTCAAGTGTAATGGTAGAAATTCAGAATAAGTGAAACACTGATGTTTATTTTCACTACTGAAGATGTGGGGCATAGATCCTCTCCTCTATGTCTCAGTTTAAACACAAAAGATTAACTTTTCAACTTATAGTATGACAATCCCTGCCTCTTTCTTGACTTTCATCTACCAGAGAAGCATTTTTGGTCTCATGAATTCTCAACTGAATTCATGATACATAAATAAAAATTCAGGAACATAAAGGCTTTTACTACATGTACCATTATCTCTCTCAAATATTATGTACTTTAAAATATTATTTTGTTTCATATTGCAGATTTTAAAAAGAAATCTTTTTTTCCTAAGACCTTTGACATTACTGGGTACTCATCAACAGCTGGATCGTTAACAGGATTTCTACATATCTACTCTTCTTTTTTGAAGAGTAATGACACCTCCTGTGTAGTACCAGGTGAAAGGAAGTACTACTCAAGACGCCTTTTTGCTTTCTTCTTGTGCCTGTAGGTAACTAGATTTATTAACCTCCTCAGTACGGAAGACAATTCCTGGGTAAATATCTTATAGAAGATAGTCACAAATATCCTGGCTGAAGAAACTCAAGCCAGTTGCAGGTAAAAAGATGTTTAATATTGCTGGAGATAATGAGGTAGCTCTCTTAACAAATATATTTTCACTGGAGTTCCAATTATTTAATCATTACCTTTCAATAAATCCACAAGAGAATGTTACTGAGAATATATATATTTCTTTTTTACTTAAGGGTAACCATCATTGTACTCCATTGCACAGGTGGTGACCAAATGGAGCAATTCTTTTGGCAGAGTAATATGTTTACTAAATGAGGAGAACATTCATCTGAGGCACTGGGACATCATGCAGAGAATCTGAATTCTTATGCAAATATCTGTATCTGAACTAAGGGTATCTGAAAAACAGCCCAAAGCATGATGGATATCAGAATCAGGTTGATGTCTACGGTTCTAATTTATCTAGTTATAGGCTTATACATTCTGTGAGGCTCACAGCACCAGTTTCCATGGCAAAGTAAAATGATGGGATGTAGGAGACTGATGTGTTCTCATGCACAATACTCTAAGTTTGTGCAACAGCATGGGATAGTGCACATACGTGCACATGCACAGGCAATGCATGTTGTGCATTTCAGAATGAGAAAATACATACCTGGGCACATAAGTGGGTGCAATATGAAGATGTATTTGGGACTAAGAGACAGAAGAGCAACAGAGATAGCTGGATACAATGGAAGTAAAATTTCCATTGGTTACTCTGGTGAAGAGGCAAAACACAGGGAGAGCTGAGACTACACCTCATGTGGCAATGTGGAAAACAGAATATATGCCTCAGATTTTCTAAAGAGCTCTCACAGATTTAAAGTTTGCTTTTCCAGTACAGAAATGGATGCAACCTATAAAATCTATGTACTCACCTTTCCTCTTTCAAAGTGGTTTTGATGTTCCAGTGACTGAGAGAGTTGAAATACCTCAGATTTGTCCTTATCCCAAATGAAATATATGTACATTGGCATCAGTCCCTACTCCCCTGTTGTCACATGTGTACACTTTAATAGTAAACTCTGTCAAATTTTTTACTTGACTTCCTTCTTTGTTCAAGTTGTTCTCTCTGTCATTCTTTTGTTTTTCTCCTGTAATAACAAAAGATTAGAGGGATTTTTCTCTGTATTTCAGGCTTATTTGCATCCACAGACTATTCTCTGAAAAACAGAACCACATATGTTTTTGTGGTAAGTAAATAATACGTTAAACCAAAAAAATCCTATGAACTAATGTGGAACAGTTAAAGATGGACATATTTTTTAAAGTATCCATTAACAGAGTGATTCTGTGGCAGTTACTTTAATTCAGTGTCTGCTCAGTGTTTTCCACTATTGTACTATAAAACATCATTCCTAGCTTTACATAGTATACTTATTCATTCCCTTCAAATACATAGATAGGATGCTCCTTTGCAGCTTCTTGCACATGCAATTTTTTTTAATGTCCAGTTTGCAGTCTGCAAAGAAGGAAAGAGAGAGTAGTGAAAATGTTGCATTGCATGATAAGAAATTAGGTAAGCTCTGTTGTTGGTATAATGGTGTCATTCTTACTATATTAAAACTTCATTTTTAAATTAATTTATGAATGCAAACAATTGAGTTTAAAGTGCTGGAATGACTACAAGATTCTTTATTTTGTTCCTATTTGTAAACCTCAACTTAGAAATTTAGGAGTAACCATTTCCTTTGTCGTAGTGAAGCAAAGGAGTGTTATCCTCACTGTCCTTGGACAGGCAAGCAGAAAAGATTCAGCATGACTCAGGAAGGCACATTTGAGAAGGAAGAGCAGAAATACACGCCTGGTGCGTCCTCCTCAATGACTGGTTGACAAGAGAGTTGGAGCTTTATTCCACATGCAGCACAAACAGGATTTCATTAGGTGGCAAGTAGAAAGGGAGTTCAGCAGCTCACTGTATCCTTCTGCTGTTTGGGAATGATTGCTCTCTGACTTCACTCCTTTTTGAAATTCCTGCTGGGGGCTTCAGCTACATGGCCTGAATCTCTTGCCACTAGTTAGTCATGAAGACTATTCCTTTTCCTTCGCTTCTCTTCTTTGTCACTTTAGCCCCGTTCAACAAACTGCATTCCAACCTCTTCCACTACTGTCCAAGTTCCTTTAATTATATCAATAGGATATAAGCAGGTGTTGGAGGTTGGGAATTTTTCCATCCTGTGGCTAGAGTTACCTTAACGAGCCTTAACGACTGGGTACTTAAGAGATAACGACTGGGTACTTAAGAGATAACGACTGGGTACCTAAGGGACAAAGACGCACTTAAGAGACTAAAAACATAGCCAGGTGTGGCAAGAGAAGAAAAAGGTGGCTGGCCTTGGGCAGAGACACACTTGTTCCCGGGACTTGGAAGAGATAGCTGCTGTTTCTTCTTTCCCTTCCCTGCTGCCGCGGGAGCTCAGCACTGCCTGGTTTTTCTTCCTTGCTGGAGTCTCTGCTACCCTTTTGTTTGCCCGCTCGAGTGGACAAGCTCTGCTGCCCAGTTCGCTGCCCTGAGATTCCCTGCTGCAGCTCCGCTCGCCGTGCAGCCGCCTCGCCCTCTGCTCCGTCCGCCATCACCGAGGAGCTGAGCTCGCGCCACAGCGCCCCCTGCCGGCCGTGACCGTAACTGCACCAAAGGGGAGGGGCGGTGTCTGGCAGCTCAGAGAAAGCTGCCACCGGGTATCTGGTTTGTTTGTTTGTTATTGCTACTGTTATTGTTGCTTGTTTTCCTCCTTATAGATACGAGTAAAGAACTGTTATTCCTTTTCCCATATCTCTGCCTGAGAGCCTTTGATTTCGACCTTATAACAATTTGGAGGGAGGGGTGTCATATCCTCTAAGGCAGGTTTCCACCTTCCTTAGTAGACACCTGTCTTCCAAACCAAGACAGCAGGGTTCTGTGGAGGAATCCAGGACATTGTGTGACACTCATGACCTGCCAAGATAGAGCGTGGAGACAGTCAGAAGATTCAGGAAGGGACCTTGAACCTTGAACATCTGATCTTAAAAACTTGCTCTGATACGAAATTAAAGCATAAATGCACTAGAGAACACTTCCTGGGCTGATCAGTCCTGGTGGGTACTTCTGACTTTAAATGTCAAAGAGATTTTATGGGGTTTGGGATTTTTGGTTCAAGGTCTTGATCCAAATGAGTCTCAGTTCAAACAACTCTGGTTACAGTATGGACACCTGTACTCATCTGAAGTGTTTTATCATCCAAGTAACTCCTTTGGAAGAAATATTTATTATACATCTACCCAATCCTCTCTTCATAACACACACAGAGGCAATGAGCCCAATGCCCTTTTTTTGTAAATTGTGTTTTCAAACCTGAATGGAAAAGTCTTGCATGCCATGCTCTCCGTGGTGCCCTTTGGCAACAGACAATTGCCTCATTCAGTGACTGTCAGTCAGACAGATGGCTGCAGTTAACTTTCACAACTGAAGCTGTGGGAAACAAAAATAGTGAGCTACACGCCTTGCTCCCCACAGCAGCATGGCAGAACTGTCCCTATCCTTCCCTTCCCCTCTTCAGGAACTGCAGCTCCACACCAAACCCCCTTGGGACCAAGGCAGCCTGTGCTGGGGTGCAGGATGTGTTGACCAGCCAAGGACTATGTACGTGCTTACTGCCTGAATGCCACCTTACGCACCTGGTTGAAATTGGGTGGTGTGTCTAAAAGGTTTTTATGAGGAGCCTACAGATGGGCAAGCAAACAACAAAAAAAGATAAATTGCAAACACAGAACTCTTGTTTTCCTAGAAAACTGTCTGAAAATGGTCAAGTGTAACACATAGTAATGATTTGCAATTATACAGCAAATTTCATTAACGGACTTCAAAACAATTTATGGTTAATTCTTTGAATTAGTAGCATGATAACCATCATACAGATAAAGCAAAGAGATGCTGAAGTCAAAACAATTTTTAGGAAGTTCAGTGACAAAACTTGCTGACTGCCAAACGAAGGTAAAATTTCCCTCTGAATGTCATAGAGAGAAAACAGATTAGGTGGGGAAAACAGTGAAAATAATTGAATCACAGAAGGAAAATTAAACAATACCAATTTCTTACTTAAGTTATAATTATTCTCCTAGATAACTTATTAATGAACATATATTAAGTGCAGAATATAATTATTCATCTTAATTTCTGTTCTTTTTTCTTTTATTCAAATGAATAGTTTACTTTCTTGATGCAATAATGTTATATCCTTTAGCTCCAAGGATTTTAATATGTTAAAATGTAGGATTTTGCGTTATAAAATATTACCTTTTAGCAAAAATAGCCAAAAGGAATTAACTAGGATTTAACTCTGGCAGTGATTTCATCACCTTTAACAGGAGGCTAGCTGCGTGATTTACATCCCTGACTTTAGAAAGTAAAAAATATTTTACCTGTTTTACTGCTGATAAAAAGAACAATTTTTTCCAGTTTTCCCAAGTCAACGGCATCCACAATAACTAGAAATGACTAAAATAACATTATTCAGTATTGTAATCACAAACTATGTTACTTAGCTTACAGGGAAATTTGAAAATAATATGTAGGAATTACAAGAATGGATTAAAGGATAAATTTTAAAGTATTTTAAGACAGAATACCTCATTTTTCCTCTCCCTACTGGACATTCTGCAAAGACTGGAGAAGGGATCTGTCCCCTGTGTCACCATGGTTTCCATATATACATACAGTCATATGCACTAAATTTGTCTCTTTCAAAATATTTCTTGAAAAGATTGTTAAATGATATGTAACCACTGCAATATCAAGCAAAAAGAGATCTTGTTAAGACTGTGCCACAACCTTGCACAGCTATTTGACAACATGGCATTGTACAGCCAGATGTAATTAAAAATTCAAGCACTTGAAAATAATAGCAAAACTCAAAATTTTTGCAATTTTTTCCTTAATTTTGCCTTGTAATTGTTTGGCCACAGTCTCCCAGATACGAAACTTGAGAAGTGAGGCTGGACCAGTCCAAAATGAAAATGAAAGGATTGCATTTGGAAGGTTTGATTCTTGGATCACTGTGCCGAAGAGCAGCAAGAGTGGACCTACCCCACAAGTGGACAAGGTAGGAGCTGAGCACAACCCCAGCTCAGGCAGTGCCCTCTCTGACCAGGGAACAGCTCTGCAGCATCTGCTTGTGGCAGGCAGAGCTGTCAACAGTACCAGAAGCAGCAAACAGTGGAAAAGATCTAGAATCTGTCCTGGTGACTGAGATGGGAGCAGAAGGAGAAAGGGTCAGAGAAGGAATGAAAATAAGGCTACAGCATAGGTCCAAGGTCTGTGCAGGAGAGGTGGGCAGAGAGAGGACTGGAGAAAGACACACACCAGACGTAGCTGAGGTGTGATTTGACCTGAACATCCTCTGCCCATCATGGCTGGAGGTTCCAGGTGAGTGAGCCAAGGCAAGTTCAATCTGTTGACTCATCATGGCCCTGATGCACAGGAGTCAAGTAGAGATTGCATTCATGAAGTTTGGATCAGATCATACAGTGGATAGCACTGGGAGAGTCCATTGTGCAAAGGGCAATTGAGGGAGGTTAATGTAGGCAAGGGTAGAGGGCTAAAATGCTTAAACGGTGGTCTTTATTCTGGTAGTACTACCAGATTATCATAGGACAAGTGTAGACAGCAAAGCTTTTATGTCTCTGGTGTACTAAATAGACTGGAAGGGGGAAAGATTAAAGAAATCTCTGGAAAGAAATTACATGCATTAAGTGTAACATATATTAATGTTACAACTCCATTAATTGTAAAAAATTCTCATTTTTTTCATAATCTCAGTGTAAATTATGGCTCTCTGTTAAATTTGTGGAAATAACCAGTTTGAAAGTGGCATAATACATTTTTATTTCACCTTTTCAATATTTAATTGTTTTTCCTTAAAACCTACAGCAGTGAAAAATTGACCTTCTGAACAGTCCCGTGTGTGACAGGAGAGAGACAGCACCATGTCATCCCTGGGGATTCCTGAGGTGTAGGAATCTCAGAGGAAGGTACAGAAAAGGGAAACTATTTATGTATATACTCAGCTGGAGGCCTCTGCTCATTAATACACCCAAAGGCTCATGTGTGCACTGCCTGATCTTGAGGGTCTGTACTATCAACTGCATTTTGATGGCTTCAATTAGCCATTAGCATATGTTTCATCACAATCCCAAGCAGAAATGTTTTATAAAAAGGAAAATATAATTGAGATAAAATGCTAAGACACTCTATGAATGACAGAGCTATATCTGAAATATCACATGGCTTCTGGTTATGGTGAGTGTGATTAGCTGCTTTCCATTCCAATTAATACAATACTGGTTTTGCTTTTAGCTGAGAAAAGGGAGAAAATAAATTAGACTTAGAAAGCTGTCAGAAAAGCATATCTGTTTTCCACAATAAATTGCAAGTTCATGTGTGTAAAGATCACTTTGAACTCCATGTGTACCACCTGCTGTGGAGCTGCTTAAAGCTCTCTTGGACATAAATGGCAAAGATTTGGGGGTTGCTGTCCTATTTTTTTTCTTCACTGTGGTTACAAATCCCTCCTTGAAGACATCTAAAGCATGGGTGGAAAGAAATAAAAATCACAGAAATGAGAGATTTAATTTGTTTGTTCTTTACCTAAACATATAGGTAATATGATACCTACTCCTTGTTTGTGATTTTTATCTCTTGATTTCAGCACATTAACAAAGAATAAAAATATTATCAACAAGGTAAAAAAAAAAAGGCAAAGAATAAGGAAATTATTTTTTCAACCAAGAGGTTAGTGACAAAGACAGAGCCAAGGTCATAAGGACTCCAGTCTCACTGCCCCTTTATCATCCAGCTGCGTCTTTCTCCCCTCATTTCTGTGTTCTTGTACCTGCATCCTGAATACTTCTGCACGTGACAGTGACCAGTCTTCTGCAAGGGGCTCACTCATGTTCTTTATGTTGATCTGAAGGTCCTCTTTGTTTCAATCTTGTGTGTAGGAGATGAAAGCCATTGAGCCCTGTTCTGTACCCTACTGTGTAAGTAGTCCAGTGAAAGTAACACCTCTAAGCAATGTAAAATCTAAAGCCCAGATGCAAACTTAACAATTTCAATTGTAGCCAAAGTATAAGGAAAACCCAAACCTCAGTCTCTGTTACTTATACTGAGATTATGCATGTATTACTTTTGGATGCATTCAAACACCTCGCTGAAACGGGGCCAAAGTTCCAATCCAAAGTATGTTGGAGTAGTTCATTTTACATCTACTTCAGCTCCCCTTAGATGAGCTGACTTATTTTTTTCCCAAATATTTCATTTCTTTTCTGCATAAAACCTGGGCACAAATTATTTGACTATTGAGTATCATTATTTGGTCTGGTAATTAAGTTAGTATTTGTTCCATCATATGGCAGCATTCAGTAAGCATCACATTAGAGAATAGGGTGGATTTTAGGTGAAAGGATTTCTTTTATTTTACTTAACCAAGGTGACAAATGTAAGAATTGTTGAGCTAATTTTAGGAGGCATAAATAGTTGGAGTGCATAAAGGTAATAAAGCTGAAGCTTATATGTAGTTTTGAGCTGTTATTTACTGAGAATATTTGTTTGGAATGTGCAAACAAACAACAAAATCACTTAATAATAAATGAGCTATAAAAAAGTCGTGTTGTTAATGTCTAATTTGAGCAGCTGAGGACTAAACAAAAGAGACTAGAAATATTACAATATTGCAAGAAAATTATATTTCTTATAAACTGTTCTTTGTAGCATATAATAATGCTTTTGTGCAATCAAATGAATATTGCATTTCCCACTTTATGGTACAGAAATTAAGCTGAGTGGGTAGTATTTTCCTTCATACATTTTAAATTTTTATCCAGTCTTTATGAATCATTAAATAAAGACAATAAAAATTCCTGTTTCGATAAAGGTTTCTATTGTAATACTAGGACATCTTAACCTCCTGAACCACTCTACTGCTTTGAAGAAGATTTATACCTACCAGAAAGTGCTTCTTTTAATGGCCGCTGTATAGGGAATTCAATCCATCTGTCTCCATTAGGAAAAAGAGGAAGTATTTTATCTACGGTAAGACTAAAGGTATCCAGGGTTGATGAGTTCTGTATTTTAAAGGGACGAAGAGACAGGTGGGATATGTTGATTTCCAAACTCTGGACACCAAGTCTCACTCTATAAAGCATTCCCAAATCAGATGGTAAATGTATCTAGAAATCAACAAAACAATGAGTTAGCATCCAAACAGAGATATACAGATAAACGCATGAGTATTTTACAGGGAGAGAGAAAGTTTGGTCTAAAGGAGTCAGCACAGTCCTGGACCCATTTGCATCAGTCTTGGTGCTAAAAATCCCATTGAGTTCAAAAGCAGCAGAGCCAAGTTGACAGTGGACACTTAAGGACATTTTAGCTTTATGCTCTAGGGGCATTCATTGTAATTGTTCTATCAAATTCAAATTACATATGACAATGATTTCTCATGTGAATAAGTAATGTTAATGCCATTTAAAATTATATGCATTATTAAGTATGACTATTGCTGGGCAAAAAAATAATATGCTTGATCATCATGAACTTGAGAAACTAGAAATTAAATGTGAAACCTGGCATGCAACTGAAAACTTCAGTTCTGATTTTCTTGAATATTTAAATAATCATACCTCCAATATTTACAACACTACATGATTATTTCTCTTTAAAAAGGAAACTCAAAGAAAACTTAAATATAGGCAAATCTATATATTCTTTTACTTCATATGTTATTTGGTTCTCAGTCTGATGTTTCACTTTGTTTTCCATGGAAACTGGATTTGACGTATGGATGCTTCCATAAAAAACCATAACCATCTTGGATATATTTTCTGACAACTTTTCAAATTCTGGTTTTGTTTCTTCTTGATGTTTTGTGAAATAAGTCCTCCATCTGCCTTCTAAACAAATAAAATAAGGAAAATAAAAAGGAAGAAATATTAAGGATGTTTCAGTTTTCATATATTAACAAAGCTATTTGATATAAAATTTGTAAGACATGCCTTGGTCTGCATGGGGAATATTAATTTATAAGCATGTCACCTGGCTATTGATCAGCTCCCTAAGTTTATTGCCATTTTTTACTATTGCAAAGGTGAAACTATTGTCAGTATTAGTAAGTGTAATGATGTATTGTGATGAAAATATTCTCACATTATTATTTCAGAACTGATTAATAAAACAGTGAATGTAATGACAGAAGCTATACCTGAATTCATTTGCTCTCTCCTTAAAGGCCAGGCAAATGTGCTCCTCCTCTCCTGAACTTCTAATTTAAAAAGATCAAATTAATATTTTTGTAGAATAGTGTCTATATGATAATAAAGGTTTGTATTAATGTCTAGTGAGGCAATTGACTGAGTATTATATAATTTAGATTAAAGGTTTAACTAGGAAGTGTACAATGTGATTTTCTATTTAAGCATCATATCCTAAATATCATTCTATTAAATAAACTGACTCTAGGGCTGGCTCTTTACTAGGAAATGGTTGTAATGTGAAGACTCAAGTATTTTTCATTTTAAAGCATCTCTGTTTCATTTGTAGTCTGGATGAATGAGCACAAATTAGATGTCTTTAATGCCCTTTCTAGGGGCTGATATTCCTCCCACAGATATGAGTCTCCTTTGATTTCGTCAGGTTGGTGTAGATCAAAACTGCTTGTAAACATTAGGTAGTGACCCAAACCAAAAATAAGAAGAACTCAAAAATTTTGAATTCATAACCAAGATTAGATTTGCCAATTACTGTATAAAGAAACTCACAGAATCAATGAAGTCTTATAGAAACAGAACTAACTATTCCTAGAAAAGTCCCAACACACAAACTAAATCAAAGCTGAAATTATTTGCTTTTGCACAATAACGGTTTCCTCCTTTTCTTTCTGGTTTCAAATGATCAAAAGCTAGAGATGATGAAGCAAAGGAAATAGAATGAACTGGAATCTTCTTCAGTCACAAGAGGCTATTGCTGGACAAGTGCCAGCAAATGCGCTGGAAGTTAGGAAGAAGAAAACTAGAATATGTTCTGTAATCCAAGGATTTATCTATACTGTCAATTAACTTCTCTGAGAGGCAGCAGAATAAATACATCCGTCTTAGAGGTACATACTGGGCTTTGGTGCCTACTGATCTGGTTGGAATGTGCTGTGGTTCCTCCCAGCTTGCACACCAGCTTGTATTGAAATCCATTCTTGAATTAAAACCATGACACAGGGAGGGGGTGTGGACATTCCATTCCTGCCTTGGCAAAGAGCCGCAGGCAGTGGGGTCAAAACTGCTTCTCTGTGGCCTGGTTGCTCACATGGTGTCAGGAAAAAGTATCTCCAGGTTCTGGCAAAAGCTGGAAACAGTGTAGCATAAATAATGTAAATCACTTATCTTGAATACAATGGAGACATTTTCTCCACTGCTTAAAAAGAGTATTCTCCACTTTTTACCTTGTTTTTCACTCTGCTTAGCAATTAGTTGGCAGAGGTATTAGAAGCTTAAAAAATAGTTTGCAAATATAGAAGTAAGTCTTGGAGAGGCAGGAATTTATAAAAAGGAATAGGACAAATCTGTTGCCATTTACACCACTGAAAATCTGGAGTAACAAAGCAGAAATTATCCTCTGGCAAATAGTGGTTATTAAGTGGTACTAAAACACAAGTTTTCAGAAACACTATTTCCCCTATATAATGACAATGTTCTACCAGAATGTTTTAAACCATAGCTCATTTGTAGAAGCAAATCATGTAGCTACATTCTCCACTTTGGAATGAATTTCTTATCAGATGATAGTTTGAAGATAGTATTGAACAGTGGCATCCAGAGTTACTGAGGTAGATCTTATTCCATCACGTCTGTCTTTAAGCAATGTTTGAGCCATAAACAATGTTTCTGTCCCTGAAGATGCTGGCTCTTTCACAATAATCTTCTCCAGAAGCCAGTCAGAACCTCTCCCTTTTTCAACAACCTTTTTCAGCCTTTGCAGAATACCAATATCTACTGATTCCACTTGAAAAATATCCACCTGAAAAATTCAGAATCAGAAAGTCATATGGAAAAAGAACTGTGTAACTAAATTATCAGTGTATTTTGAAATATGGATGTGAGAAGAAAATCAGGATTTTTAAATTAATTCAATAAATACCAACAGAACCAGAAATGACAAGTTTAAACATGCTAAATGCTTGCATTAAGACATATTTATTCCCTTTGTGGTACTGCAATTTACAGCTAAACTACCTCTTTGCCCACACAGATCTATCAGTTTCTTATGCTCAGTTTCTGAGAGATTTTTCTTCCCAAAATGGATGTTTAATGATCTACAGGGATAATATTTTAAACATATCTTACTTTCAACAAGATAGACCCCAAGGGCTACCATTTGACAGATGAAATGCAGGGAATGCGAAGGGCAGAAATGAGCATCACAGAAGGAATCTCTTAGGAAAGAATGACAAACTTGGTTACAGATTAAGGAAAAATATTAGATAAAATTATGTTGAAATAAGTTCTGCTCTTCTCTCAGTTAAAAAGGCCACAGTATTTTTACAATATTTAGAACACTGAAGTAAGATTCCTAAAGAAAATTGTGATAGATCAGACATTAAACACTGTCATAATATACAATTTTGGGTTATTCGTTGGTCTTACACCTATTTCCTGTTTCCTCAGCTGAAAAACAGAGAGTAAATTCTTGGCACAGAGACTTTCCACATTTTTTTGCTTTATAGATTTATGAATTATCATCTCCTTTCTATTGGGATTGATAACTGTTAAAATCTAGTGTTATTTGTGGTGGAATTTCCAGCATGATTTAAAGATATAAATATGTTTTTGAAGGGACTAGGTAGCAATAATGACAAAAACACTTGAGTCCTGAGAAGCCTCCCAGTGTAATTCACACTGAAGTTGTTCTGCCAGAGCAAGAGGGCAGCAAGGTTTACACAGAGATGAAACAGAGAATAGCAGTTCTTTTGCTCCACCAATCAGTTTCTTTCCTGGACAGGTTTTCCAGCTGAAGAGCTGATGAAAGTTTTGTGTCACAAAGACGAACCAAACCAGCTTGCACCTTAATAAGACACAGCATAAGCTCAAATATTGAGCTTAAAATTGCAGGTAATACATGATCATCCACTTAAAAAAAAAAAAAATCTCCAGAAACAGAAAAATTTAAAGTTTGTTCTTCAACTATTTTTTCTCATTTTTCATTAATATATGTACATGTAATTATGAAAGTGTGTTTGTTTGTGAACTACGCCTTTAACAGTCCCCTAAAAATAATAACTAACCTGTCATTGAATAACGCCATGACTTCTAGACTGAAAGATCATATTAGTCAAAAACTGCTACAATGCACCATCTAATGATCACATCTGCATTATTACTCCTAAGTTATCATGTGAAATGGGAAAATGAGACAATGTTTTTAAGGAAAAAAAGTGAAAGAGACACTTGAATAGCTATACTTCCTTACAAGGAGTCAAGGTTATTAGCTGCTTAGTGAATTTAGCAGCAGAGCTGCTACATCAGAATGGTTGAAATTCCAGATGGAGTGCAGAACTGCAGGAAAAGAGGCTCTTCTTCATGTTTTCCTTAGCTAAATCAAAAAATTAAGGTTTAGTGTCAACACTACCATTTTATTTTATTACCTGTTGGGCTAATTTGATAATCAAATACCATTAATTTGAACTCTTAATTTAAACCTTAATTGTGATATTAATTTGATCACTCCTTTATTCCAGCTTTATTTGAATTGGTAAAGTTACACCATCATGCCTGAATAAAATTAATTTGCTACACTTATTAAATAAAGTGTATTAAAAATACACACAATTAGGAGTTGACTGAAAAACACAGACTGAAGTAAGAAACATACAGACCGCTGTATCTGTCAGTAATAAAATACTGTAAGTTCAAAAAATGTGAAAATTTATCCTCAAATTGCTGCTAGTTCTTGTAATTGATTAAGCTTATAACGATGCATGATTGTTGAGGTTTAACCCCAGCCAGTAACCAAGCCCCACACAGCTGCTCTCTCACCCCCTCATCAGCAAGATCAGGGGCAGAATCAGAAGGGTAAAAGCTAGAGAACTAATGGGTTGACATAAAATTTAACAGAGAAAACAAAAGCCATGCACACAAGCAAAGGAAAGCAAGGAGTTAATTCACTGCTTCCCACCGGCAGGCAGGTGTTCAGACATCTCCAGAAGAGCAGGGCCCCAGCAAGTGGTGACTTGGGAAGACAAGTGCCACCACTGCAAATGTGGTCCCTTCCTCCTTCCTATCCCACCTTTATATGGTCTGGAATATCCCTTTGGTCAGTTGAGGTCACCTGTCCTGGCTGTGCCTTCTCCCACCCTGCCATGCACCCCCAGCCCCCTCACCAGCATGGCAACACAAAAAGCAGAAAAGGCCTTGGCTCGGTGTTAGCCCTGCTGAACAATAACAAAAACATCTCTGTATAATGCGGAACCCTGTGTTCAACACAATTTGAAAACAGAGCCTCATACCAGCCACTGTGAAGAAAATTATTTCTACCCCATCCAAAACGAGCAGAATCAATTATTTTATCAGAAACACATGAGAAAGCTCCTGTCAGATACTTGTTAGAATAATTCCCTTTTAAGAGAAGAGAGTTTTCCAGAGAAGGACTAATTTAGTGACATGATCATCAGCATCTCAAAAAAATATCTGTAATCAGGGATCTGCTCTTGGAAAGGAGAGTTAGAAATATAGGAAAACTACAGACAATATTCTGTTGGCTTCTAGACTTGTGCATCTCCAGAAGGATTGTCAGGTTTGACTTGCACCAAGCTTGATGGTTAACAAACTCTTCGTACTTGTTAACTTAGTGACTTAATAAATTGGGGAAGCATGTACCGTGGGTCAGCCATAACCTGGAGGATCCAGCCACAGAAAATAGCAAGTTTGTATATATATTTAATACACAAAAGGTTTTCCAAACCCTTTTTCCTCTGAAAAGAAGTATATTTTGATGGAATGAACATCTGTGAAAACTTTGATGTTTGGTTTGTATTAGACACACTACTTTATCATTTGTCAATGTGCCATTTTAACAAGCTCTCTTTAGAGCATGGGAAATCTCGGAAATCTGTGGACAAACCTGCAGACTATTCAGATATCTAATAAACCACAAGATAAGAAACTATTAAGTAGACTAGAAATTGTATCGACTGGGGTAAACTCACTTCACAGACAAGACTGCATTTTCTCTTTATGTCTACATCTGAAAATCTACATAGTGTAATGAGCTTTATTGTAGTCAAGAGACTTAAAACGAACAGAGAAAGAGCAGCAACTATAATTGTTATAGCTAAGAACAATTGGCTGGAGGTAATTTATTTGCTAAATTTAATTCACTTTTCTCCTCTCAAGCTGTCTGCAAATAGACAGATTATGACATATTTCATTGTAATTTTATGAAATTTAATTATTATTAATAATTTAGCTAATATTTTTGTAGACTCATCTGAGACCATGGATTAGGCATAAAATTTTCTAAAGACTCGAGTTGTTGACAGGTCCTGTATGTCGCATGATACTCTATCTTTTATTTGACTTACAAATGGGGACCTTTTAAATTACTGGAGGGTTAATTCTTCTGCAAAAAGAGAGAGAGGAAGAAAACACACAGAAAATAAAAAACCCCTATAGAATATGAAATTTATCTTTATAATTTTCCCTTGGGGAAAAAATGTTAATTGTTTTTTAGTTACTACTAGCAAATTAGGTTTGAAAGGAGAAAAGTCACCTTAAATATTGATAATAATACATATTGTCTAATTCAACAGAGCTTATATTGAATTTTCTCAGAATAGCATTAAAGCAATTTGTGTGTATGTACAGCCCACTAAATTTTCTTAATCAACATTGCCTGGAGAAAGAAAGGTGTTCTCCACAACTGAGTAGCTAAGATTGACAATGGTAGAGCCATACACCCTCTGTGACCCAAAAGAGCTACCCTAGCAAAACCATAACTGGCACTTTTCATATTTCTTGGCTAAGAAAATAAGAACTAAAAAATTTCTTTATAACAATCATTCCAGCAAACCTTTCAGAATATTTAAAGTTTGGTTTTTTCTTCACTCCTTTTCAGATTTTCTTCAAATATTTCTCTTTTTTTATTCCTGGGACCCATGTTTTGAGCATTTTCTTTGAATCTATGACCCAGTTTGACTTTATTCAGTACTATTCTGTGTCAGTGCTGACAACACATCGCTGTCTGCAGCAGTTGCAATAGCTCTTGAAACAGAAGAAGCATTTGAACAGCCACTGTGCAATATTTTACCTTTATAAATGCCAATCATTTTCCAGGCTTGGTATTGAGACTTGATGGTTGGTTAATGTCAAGGTTTGAGCCCGGCCAAATGCCAGGTACCCCCAAATTAACACACCCACACTCAGGGCTCATGAGTTGAGATAAGGAAACCCGGGAGAAGACGCACTTAGAATAGGCAAAACAGGACTAACTTAGGTTGCAAAGTGATCTAATTTATTACTAACAGAGTCAGAGGAGTAAATGAGAGGTAAAATAAACCCTTCAAGGCCACCGTTTCTTCGCTCACCCCTCTCCCTCCTTCCCAGCAGCTGCACAAGGGAACAAGGTATGGGGCGAGGGTTAGGTCAGTTCATCACCCAGATCTTCTTCCCCTGCCCGGGGAGAGGTACTTTTCCTCTGCGTAGCCATGGGTCTCACTGTCGGCAGCCCGCCCGACACTGCTACAGTGACGCTGGTCCCCACACAGGCAAGCAGTCTCCCCAA
>VZRN01005851.1:2466378-2544183 GCA_013397935.1 Dasyornis broadbenti | reverse complement strand
CATCTCTAATTGGCCCAGCCTTGGCCATCATCATGTCCATCCCCTCAGAGCTGGACATGGTGAAGGCTTCGAGAAGCTTCACCGAGGAGCCATCTTTGTGGCCCCCCCCCCCACTAGAAAAACCTGGGCCAAGCTAAACCACGACAGTTAATGACGATATTCCTGGCAGAACTGAAAATGGCAAGCCAAGACACACCATATGCTTCATTTCATCAACCTGTATGCACAAGTGATTTCCCATACTGCTAACGTTAGTACCATTTTAATAGGCTTTTATTGGAAAAGGAGTCAGAGTGTCTAGATAAAGGACCTTTTCTATTAAGCTTAGCAAACCTATTGATTTGCTGCCTGATTATTTTGATCTCACTTGTTAATCTGGAGAAACTCCACTGAAAATAAAGCAGTTTTAACACAGGTAGGCAAAATAAAGCCCCCTATAACACTAAGCCCAAATCAGAAAGAGTGTGTGAACATTCCTGCAGAAGGAGAAAAAAAGAGAAAAATTACTTTTACCCCTTCAGACTGTGGTCCTACGGGCTCTTCCAGTTGTGTTGAACCAAATTTCTCCACCATGTCCCAAATGCTTGTCACATCACTACCTTCTCTTAGATGGACGTTATCACCTTTTCAGTTGTGCCAGGATAACCACAAAATCAGCTCCAGCCAAGTTTTATCAAAATAGACCAAGTGAAAAAGCCCAAATCACTAATGATATAAACCACTTAAACAAATAAACATTTGGACAGAGCAAATGTATGTCACTGTGCCAGCTGACTTCAGAGGTGGAAACACTGGGTGGTAAGCAGCAGTGGTAACAAGCACTGGTAGCAGTACTGTCTTGTCTCAGCTCAGTGGAAGGATGAACAGTGCCTCTGACTGCACCCTCAGTGTCTTGTAGCCAGAGCTCTGCGCAAGTGCTTCTTTAAAAATAGAAGTTCTTATGCATCTGAAAAAGCCAATCTTGAATTTCCTTCTAGACTCACACTTCTGCAAGCACGTTTTTGTATTATGTTAAATTCTCAGCTATAAATCCACTGAAAATTTTTATCTCTGCATGAAAAAAGTGATGTAAATTATAATGAATGAATAATTAGAGGTTTTTGATAACCCATATTTATCATAGTTTATCAATCTTCAACAAGATTAGTGAAGAATCAGTGAAAGAATAGGGGTAGTAAAAAACACCAAATAGATTTGCCCTGCACTCGCCTTATGTTAATTTGCTTAGTATAACTGGAAAGAAATCTTTTGGAAACAAGATTTCTCTGCACAAAACAGCAACAGGAGTAAGAAAGAACAGGGGCATCTTATAATGGTCAGCAGCTTTGATCATTCAACTAACTAGCTAAAGACATTTCAATCAGACTTTAAGTATGTTATATTTGATAAAATGCAAAAGAACTGCTACATAGACCAGTGTCATCATCCAAATCTAAAGATGTAATCATAAATTATATCAAACTAAAGAAATTTAAAAAACAAACCAAATCACAACAAAACACAAATGAAAAAAGACAGCCATCACTTTGGACAGATTCAACCCCATCTGATGCAGCCTGATTGTTGGATTGATTTAATAACAGTACAAGTTTGAGATTTGGTTTAACAGGCAGAGAAAATAGGATGGATGTAATTTTCTTCAGCTTCTGTAATGCATATCATTGTATAATATTTTGATTAAGACACTATAATCAAATGTAATAATGGGATAATAAAATGTCTAACTTACATGTCTCCAAGTACAGCTGTAAACAGAACATTTTCAAGCACATTTCATTGCAGTGAGGCCAGTTAAGAAGCTTATGATCTTTAGTATTTCCATGATTTATTTGGAAGAAAACAAGATTTCAGAGATTATGCAAATACAATCTCCAGTTATGACACTTGAAGAATTAGGGTGCTAAATTGAAGAGTGCTCTGAAAAGATTTGTGATTGCTAATAAATCACTGGAAAGCCTTCCTTTCAGTGAATCAAGCAGAATAATCTATTTAACTTGTCAAAGGCATACTGATTTTCTTATTGTCATAAATACTGTCAAAGGTAGTACAAATTTGGTGTAAGAGAGCTATCCAAACTAACAGCCAAAAGTGTGACAAAATTCAGTTCCTAGAAGTTAAAGTTTGACAAATTTAGTCAGAAAATACTGTGAAACTCTAATATTAAAAAAAAAAAAATAGCCTTAAGCTTTGAAACAACTTTCCAGCTAAATTTAAACTTCATTATTGGTAGCCATTCATTTGGAGTTAGATATATTTTCTAAACTATTTAATTTGAACTGAATTTAATTTAGTTCTTACTACATTGAGGAAAATGGTTGAATATTTTATTTCCTGAAAAAAATGCATGCTTGTATTACCTATTACTATTTTAAGATTTTTTATAATTCAAGCTAATAAATTTAGCTGCATTTTATTTTAAAATTACCTTATTTATCAAAAACCTGAAATGAACAGGACATAAAATTCACTTACCCAACTTGGCCTATCTAAAATAAGTCTATATAATAAGACAACTTCCTGCAATGAATGCAGCAGGTACTCTCTGAGGTTAACTAATTTCATTTTAAGATAAATGCCCAAATGAAGAGAGCAGGTAACCACCACTTCCTTTCTGCAGCAGATGCTTAAACCATCGTGTTAGAACAAATGTGTACAACAGACAACTAAAACTAAGTGAAATGCATTTCAGCTTCAGAAATGTCACTTACGTGATTTATTTTAAAGATCTATATAGACTGAACATAGCACTCCCCTCTTGCAATTAATTTTAGCATTAATTAATTTTGTCTAGTTTTTAATTTTTCGCAACTAAGTTTTACCTGTTTTCTCACCCTGCAAGACTATGTCAGGAAACCAAAATTAATTATTCACACAGCCCTAACCCATTGACCAGTGCTGTGTAGGCAAGATGGGTAGTTGCAATGGTATATTCTGACTCTGCCCCTTATAAATCTCTCACTGACTTTAACCACTGACTGGGAATTGCCATCCTGGAGGTATCACTGAGAACTGCACATGACTCAAGTATTTGCCACAGTCTCCTAGGATTATATAAGGCTTTAGGAATGTTCTTTCTGCATTTCTCCTCACAGTTTCTGACAACCTTCACCAGTCTTTCCTTCACTATGGTGGTATTCCATATTTTCCTAGCTCCCATCTGATTAATCCTTCTCCTCAATGGATTTAAACATGGTGTAACCAAATGTAACAGTCAAGAGGCTAAGATGAGCAGCTCCAGTGCTGGCACGATCAGAAGTTGAACACTGCAGTGTGGTGCACAGGGGATCTTCCCAAAGGAACCTCAAGGGTAGCAGAGAGAGCTCCCAAAACCCTGCAGCTCATGCCATAGCAGGTGACAGGATGAAGGGCCCAGGAGCAACGGTGGCCAAGCTCCCCACATGTATAGAAGAAGCCCTGAGGGAGTGCAAGCAACCAGGACTGCCACCAACAGAGCAGGCAAAGGCTGAGGGAAAGGCTGAGGTACTCATTGCTGTCTTGGCCTCAGTCTCTAACAGTAAGACCAGTTTCTCTTCAAGCCTCTTGAGATGTAAAACAGAGATGGAGCAGAATGGAGACCCTATGATCCAAGGGGATTGTATTGATGACCAGTAACCTGCTATGACACACAGACACACATCCATGGGGCTGGATGGCATCACTTAAGTGTACTTAGGGAGCTGGCAGAAGGGCTCACCAAGCCTCTTTCCATCATTTACAAGCAGTCCCAGCTAACTGGACAGGTTCCAGTTGACCGGAAATTAGCAAATGTAACATTCATCTGCAAGAAGAATTGGAAAGGGGATCCAGGGAACTACAAGCCTGTCAGCCTGACCTCAGTGCCAGGGAAAGTCATAGAGCAGATCACCTCGAGTACCATCACACAACACCCACAAGACAATCACGGGATCAGGCTCAGCCATCATGGCTTTATGAAAGGCGGGGCCTGCTTGACCGACCTGATCCTCTTCTATGACAGAGTGAGCTGCTTAGTGAATGAAGGAAAGGCTGTGAATGCTGTTTAGCTGGGCTTTAAGAAAGGCTTTGATACCATTTCCCACAGCATTCCCCTGGAGAAAATGGCTGCTCATGACTTGGATGGGTGCTCTGTTCACTGGATAAAATCTGGCTGGATGGCCAGGCCCAGAGAGTAGTGGTGACTGGTGTTAAGTCCAGTTGGCAGCTGGTCACTACTGGGGTTCCCCAGGGCTCTTAATGGGGACAGCCTTGTTTAATCTCTTCATTAATGATTTGGAAAAGGAGAACAAGGGCACCCTCAGTCAGTTCACAGACACCATCAAGTTGGGTGTGATTGTTGATCTGCTGGAGGACAGGAAAGCTCTGCAGAGAGATCTGGACAGGCTTGATCAATGGGACACAGACAGTTGCATGTGGTACAGCAAGACCAAGTGCCAGGTCTTGCACCTGGGTCTCAACAACACCATAAAATGCTACAGGACCAGGGAAGGGTGGCTGGAAAACCTTTTGGTGGAAAAGGACCTGGAGGTTCTGGTTGACAGCTGCTGAATATGAACCAGTGTGTGCACAGGTGGCCAAGGCAGCCAAAGGCATCCTGGCCTATATCAGAAATAGTGTGGCCAGCAGGACCAGGGCAGTGATTGACCACCTGTACTTGGCACTGGTGAGGCCATACCTTGAGTACTGTGTGCAGTTTTGGGCCCCCCACTACAAGAAAGACTTTGAGGTACTGGAGCGAGTCCAGAGAAGGGCAATAAAGCTGGTGAAGGATCTAGAGCAGAAATCCTCTGAGGAGCAGCTGACAGAACTGGGGATGTTTAACCTGGAGAAAAGGAAGCTCTGGGGAGATCTTATTGCTCTCTACAACTCACTGAAAGGAGGTTGCAGACAGGTTGGGATTGATCTCTTCTCCAGGTGACAAACAAAAACACAAGAGGAAATGGCTTTGAGTTGCACCAGGGGAGTTTTAGACTGGATATTAGGAAAGGTTTCTTCACTGAAATGATTGTTAAGCACTGGAACAGGCTGCCCAGGGAAACTGGAGGGTTACCATCCCTAGAGGTATTTAGAAGACATGTAGATGTGACAGTCTGGGACATGGTCCAGTAGTGTTGGCAGTGCTGGGTTAATGGCTGGACTTGATCTTAAAGATCTTTTCCAACCTAAGCAATTCTATGATTCTATGATGAGCAGACTGATTTAGTGTTCATTTCTGTACAACAATAACTTGGCCAACAGCCTACCACCGTGATTAATACATTTGGATCAATGACATTTGGCAATTATTTGTCATTATGTCAGACGTGCTTGCCGTAGGAGAAGGTTTATTGGCAGCACTGTCGGTGTGATGGGATGTGGATATTACCAGCTTCCTACTTGTGACCTCAGGACACCGTCCCACACTCTGACCTTTCTTAGTGTATTATGGCACACATGGATTTTTCCTGAAGTATTTTTTTTTTAATTGTCATTGCTTAATCTGTGAGTACTGAAACTGAACACCAATAGTCACCTCTCACTGAAGATTTTTGTATGTGCTGCAGTTACCATGGTACCAACCTGAGCAGTTGATGTCTAAATATAGGGCAGGATAAAGGATATATCTTTTCAAATACTAATAGAATGAAGTAAAAATTGTCACAGAATTTAGTGCTTCTGTAACTTAGAGTACTTGAAATGCTGGCCACTTTCATAAAACCTAGATTAAAATACTTAAATATCAGTCATAACATGTTCAGATAAGTTTACTGGTTTTGATGGAAATAATGGAAAAAAACCCCACATTCTCAGAGAGGAAATTTTTAGATAACTCATAGCCATATGGCAGACCAAGTCCAAAGGCCATATAAAGAAGCACAAAAAATTATATTTGCTGAAAAATGTTGGGTGTCAGAAGCAACATGGAGATACTGTAAGGATTTTGTACAACTGGGCCCTGGTTTTCACAGAATGTCCACACTAAGTACACTTGGTTCAAGCAAGTGTTCATAGCAGGCATCACCTATCAGGCTTAAACTCACTCATAAAGTATGGAAAAATATTATTAAGATTTCTTTAAAGCTGAACTGTATGACGAAGTGTGCTGAGATTGCTTTGTCTACCCTCACAGTTTTAGGAGAACATCAAAGCAATTTGAAAGAATATGGCTCTTGCAGGACAAGTTCTTACATTCATTTGTCTGAGTAGATCATCAGAAGCTCAGCTCTCTTCGTGACAGTGCTGCTCTCTCTCAGCAGTGAGCTACAAGGGCTTACTGGGGAATTAATAATATTATGCACTTTACAAGTTCTCTGATGGTTTCACAGGTGTAAGGACTTTGGAAAGGCACAAAGCAACTTTTCAGATATAGGATGATAATTCACTCTTTTATTATCATGTAACTCAGCCTATGAAAATAAAAGACCTGTTAAATGAGAGAAGAATATCTCCAATCCACTGCAAACTTCACTGAATATTTAAACATTTCTATGTATTTCTGCATAGTTAAACTGTTGCTTGTAGCAGCCCTGACATTCTGTGAGACTAACACCATATTTTGATGTGATTTCCAACAGAAACACTGTTCCAGTTCACTAGCTGTTACTGTATAGTCAGGGGGAAAATTATTGCAAGGAAAAGCACATTTTCAAATGTCAGAACAACGGTTAAGCTTCAGAATGCAAATTCTGCCTGTTATACTCCAAATCCCCTAAACCACCAAGTGCAGACTCTGACTGCAGGGGTGCTTGGCACAATATGTGATTGGGCTGGTATAGAAAGAGACATTCTACACTTGAGAGTCTTTTTGGAGATTAATTTTAAAGGGAAGAAAACATCGGGAAATTTCCAAAACATATGATGAGAAAATGCTGATGCATAAGCAGGAGCCTTGCTTGAAGAATAATTTTATACTTTTCAATTAACAAAATACTTTTATTTTCACTGAACAAAGAGTGAATCAAGACTTTTATGTGTTTCTCTATTACTTATCTATAAGCCGTTTCTTTTTAGAGCCCTAAAATACTCCTGTGCTGATATCTACATTTAGAAATGTAAGGATACTGTGTTACATTCACACACTGCTCCTGTAAAATGTCAAATAAATAATGAAGAGATGGCTATGTGCCAGAACTGCATCTTACTCTGTGAGACAGAAAAATTCTGAGCTAAACTGAAGTAGATGCAAATACTATAAAAATAACCTTCAGGTTATAAATCTTTGTGGTTCATTTCTGCTCGCTTAGTCAACACTTCCAGATGTGCATCCCTCGTCCCTCTTCATCAAAAACTACCAGTCTAGAAATCAGATTGCTCCCTTGTGGGACTGTGATTTAAGGAGAAATCCAGTAAAACTTATATTAAACTAACTTTACTTCATGATGACAAAAGGACTGTAGCTCTAAAATTCAGTTAAATCTTCTTATTAGTAAACCATAATCTGAACTTCAGCATTAGGGAAGACAAAAGTGACTTTGTCAAAACTGAGTACTCTTATCCACAGTACTTAATCCCTTAATGATAAAGATTTAAACTCTCCAACTTTTCTTATGAATAAGTATTTCATGTAGGTGAAATCCAGTAAGATGATACCCACTTTCAATTCCCACTGAATTGCTGAGGCTGGGGATAATTAGGAACTGAGCTCCTCCTAATCACACATATCATTTCTCTGGTTTGGCTATCAATCTAGACTGACTTGCAAGCTTGCATCCTTAGAGAAACTCTCATTTGTTTGGCGGACAACACCAACAGAAGAAAATAACTTACTGGTTGCAAGACACTGGTGGATTTTTTTCTAAACTTTAATTATTCCAACCCAAATTTTCTGTTACAGATGCTTGTTTCAGAATCTTTATAAAATTGTTTCAATCCTCAAATTTGTTTTCAAATAAAGAGCCAGAGTAAATACAGGCAATTTGTTTATTCCATGTTTAAAATATCCTGTGATCTCTTTAGCTGAAAATTTCACTCCCTCTGTCCAGAGCTTGGGACAACGTTTCATGTCAAAGACGTGCATTTTGATGTAAATCTACCCATGTATTCAGTACCTAAATTCTTTCTAATTTCTGCTTATACTGGCAATGCATCAAGGAAATTCATCTCTGTCAGCGCTATTGGACCTTGACTGCTCTGTGCCTATGAGCTACAAGACTCCCTCCTGCACAGTGAATGAATGACCCTCCTGGCAGACCTAAGGAAACTATGGAGGGCAGTGCCTGACTGTCTGGAGAGAGACCAAGATCCGGACTGAGGGGTAGATGGCAGAAACCAAGGAAAAGTGGCATAGTCTGAAGAATGGCAAGGGAAGAAAAGAGGTATTTCAAAGGAAATTGAGTCTTTTTATAGTTCTATTGTGAAGCAAATGTGAAGGAAAACCAATGGCATGTCACAGAAGACTTTCTATACTGGCAAAATTGAATATAAAAGCACTTGATATAGTCACTTTGTCACTTGCCAGTGTTCTTCGCATCAGCTACATAAACATCAGTATTTCCCACATGAGGTAGATATGTTGATAGACAGACACACTTACAACCACAGAGCATTGCAAACTGGACTTTGTTGATTGCCCTACTTCCGCTAAATCCACATGAATTGGACTGGGTTCTAAAAGTGAAAAATATCATGCAGAACTTATAGTATACCTTTCCTTTAGTGAAATTATCAAATTTTCTAATTAACTTTCTTCTGCCCGTATCTCCCAAGGGGTGTTGCAGCATGACAGACACATGTGTATCTGTTCCTGACCTGGGGATAGCTCCCATAGTGATGTAGAAAACACAGCTTTCCACTGTGGGGAAAAGGAGATCAAAGGTTTACCTAAACCAAACTAGTTAAAACATATGTTATTTAATAAATTACTATTATTATATTTTCCTTTTTCATCCTATCTAGAGTGATCAGAAGACCAAACTGTATTGTAGTGCTAGGAAAAGCACATAGATGCATTGTAATTAAAATTTAAGAACCTCTATTATATAGAATAATAAGCTAAATAATTTGAGTATGCCTGAAATACAGGCAGAAAAAAAAGAAATTTAAAATTAAACACATAACAAATTGGTATAAAAACATGCAAATGATACTCTATCACCACTTGCATGCATTTAAATACATAACACTCCAATAAAAAGGTTCCTAGGCTAAGGAGGATACTAAATCACTCAACAAGTGATCTCTGCTCTGAGCCTCATGGAGTTCAAATGAAGATGAACTTTATCAGAAAGAAAGCAACTTTTGTATTTCCTCTGAATCATGGTCCAGTCAGTGGCTGGTTGCTTTACACTCTACCACTTGCAGTTACTGTCCTTAGGAGAGGAGATGACACATCAGAGAACACACAGTGTGAACACACAACCCTTCAGCTGAGCACTTCTTGAAAGGCTGCTTATGTAAAGTACCTGTTTGTACTCCCAGAGAAATGCATATCACACTGGTGATTTGGCCCCTAAAATAAGAAAAGAAATCACATCCCCTAACCATTCAATTGAAAATGAGAAATAAGTGCAGGGAAAGGTAAAGAAAAAGCACCTGCCCTCGTGTTAAATGTTCCTCAGAAAGACAAGCAGTGTTTTTAAAGATTTGAATATCTGTGCTCTTTCAGAAAGAAATAAACCTAAGAAGTATTTAAAAGCAAAGAACTTTCCTGAGAAATATCCCAGAAGTACTCTTCTCAAATTCATATTCAAGAAGTTTCTGCCTAAGTACTTTGTTTGATACTAACTTTGAAAGCACAGCAAAAGAGGCAAGGCATATACAGATTACTTCTGAGCCTGATCCAAACCCTTAACTTCTGGAGTAGCCTAGGATATTCTCATGGTAGAATATTCTTTTAGGATAAGAGCTCTTCCATTCTTCTCTAACTTTGGTTGTAAAACCTTGTAAGATAAAGAGCAAACTAAAAATATCCAGTCTTGAGGTGACCAAGGCACAGCTCTGATGGAGTTTTATGACGTGCAACTGCTAGGACAGAGAAAAAGAATGCCTGAAATTCTAGGAACATGAGATCTGTTCTGAGGGGGCCATGGATCCTTCCTGTATGAAACAAAGGTACAAGAGTTATTTCCTCTGTATTTCCCATGTTTACTGTGTGAGAGAAGCAGATCATGTTATTGAGAAAAAGCTGAGCTCTGAGTAGTGTTCAAAACTTTTTTAATAGTTTCAGTGCCATGTGCTTGCTCTTTTGTGTGTTACAAACTGACACCAATCAGACTTGAGTGAAAAATGCTCAGTTCTAGTTACTAAGATACTAGGTTTAAACTCTGGAGTGGACTGGACCTAGCCAAGCATCAACAGTGGATTGGAATAGAAACGAATAGAAAATATTCAGCGGAAATGGATAGAAAATATCTGTGAAATCCTTTGGACTGCTCTGAAAATCGGCCATCATCACTGACCAAATCTTTTCCAGTGTTTCTAATTTGTGACAAACTTGCTGGAAAAGGAGAGCCACCTGTGAGAACTGGAAGGTCAGTCACTCTGCCTCCTTCTTCATCAGCGAAGTTATGACAAAATGGAAATTATAGAATATTTTTAGTTTCTCTGTGTCAAAGATTTACCTTAGCAAAGAGCAAAAAGAAATAACTTCAGCATCTGTTGCACTATAATGCAAACTATAGCTAAAGACAAACTATTAAACTACTATGACACATCATCTCAAAATTTAAAAATAAGAGGAAATAATTTTTTCTGACATGTTTTAGAAAACAGCCTTTTAAATGAGAAGGAATAGATATCTTTCCCAATTAAAGGTAATTAAAATGTCATCAACATTATTGTTGCAGAGACAGCAGCAAAGGGAAAAAAAACATTTGGAATTGTTCAAAAAGGTTCCTTTATGTAAGCCATTCATCCAGTATATGAAAGAAAAAGAAGTGTTGATATGGGCACATTTAAGCTTGTGAGAAATGTCAATATGCCAGAATATTTTTCGGTGCAGAATGTTTTCTTAGTCTAAGCAACAGGAGAAAGAAATGTTTCTGGGAAAAACTGAAATACAGAAATTAAGAATGCATTCTGACATGTGTATATATCAGTACATGTGTATCACTTGAATATATATCGTATGATGCTAAGTATTTTCAATCTCTATGAAATTCTCTGTATAAACTAACAAAATGGTGATCCTGAGCTAAGTAGCTTATTCTTACCGTAAGAAAACATATTTTAATAATGAGATATCTCTCACTATGGTACTACCAGCTACTCTAAGAGATAAAGTCCCATTTTCTAACTTATTTAAACCTAGACCAGACAGCATATTTGAAAATATGTTGTAGGAAGTAACCCTGCTTTGAAAAGGGCACATATAATTCACTCGTTCAATTCTTCATGACCTAACTCACTAAAATGTCCAAACCTTTAAGCCAGTGAGCAAAACCAACTTTGGTTAGGAATAGTCCCTGTGAGATGATAGCATTATTTTGTCTTTAAAAGACTCTTAGTATTTTTCATTATGACAGACACACTGAAAAGGTTTTCTTAAATGCACTGTGAGGTATAATGCTACCACAATTTCCCTTTCATAATAATATCTACATTCCTGAACAGTTTACTGAAAGTCAGATTTCATTTACTGTGTTTTATTTCTTCAAGAAGTGAAAGAAGCAAGAATAAAGATGTTAGCTATTACATGCAGCAGAAATAAAGCATATCTTAATTAATTTTGTTCTGGGCATTATTTTATAATGATTTCAATTTTCTCAAAAACATCAGGATAATTATTTTGTAGTTATGGCTATAAGAATGAATTCTGAATCTAAACATGGAATTCAACCAACTACACCTGCATTTATTTTTGATAGAAGGGGGAAATCTCAGACTATCTGGAGGTGCAATCTTGTAAAATCAAAACAAAATAGTATAGAAATGACCATGCTGATTCTAACCAGCAGTGTAAATACACTGCTAAGCTGTCTTTAATAACAGATATTATCCACAACCTCCTATACCAACCTAGTTGTTTAATACTAGGATCCAGCCAGTCCTGCTATAAAAAAACATGGACTAAGAGGAAATGTCCAAAATCCCAAATAATTTACATGTATCCCAAAGCAGCAAAATTTATAATTTCTCTCTCTACCTCTTCCTCCTACTTAAGGTAAATATGCATCTTTTCCTTGTTTGTATAAATGATGCTGATTTTTTTTTACACTGAGCTTTGAGTGATTGTTCTGAGTTAATGAAGTAAAGCAGACTAATAGATGTCACTGTTTCCAACTGCCAAGTTTCTGTTCTGCAATTTTCGCTGTGATCTGCTGTCTTCCACAATACTCCAGAAGCAGACTTAATTTTGATAGATTTGTTGGATGACTATTTCGTCTGGCTATGAAGATGAAATTAACAACCTGCCTACTATATAAATGTCAGGGAGTTCAGCTCACTAATACCATGAATTGGAAAGGAAAATTCTTTTTTCTCCAGTTTTTAATGAGAACAAAATAGAAAAATTCATGGACAAAAGCATGTCTGCAATTTGAAAGAAGATGACTCTTTCCTTTAGAATTGTTTTTATTTTGCCAGCATAAGAAGATGTTTTTTTGTATTGTGCAGTGTCACAGCAATTCCAGTGTGATGTCAGATTTTAGCTGGATATCAGAAGAAAGATTGTCACTTTTACTATTCACTTCTTTTTTTCATATGTCAACTTAAAAGGCAGATAGTTTCATCAAAATGCATTCCTAGTGTCTGGCTTAATTATTTGCCTTGGATCACTGAATCTACAACATGTAACAGCCAATTTGGAGTTATGTAAATATGGCAATGTATGCCAGTGGGTACAGTTCTGAAAAGACATGACTGTATATGTTACAGATGATGGCACATCTGTATATATGGCTCTCTAGAAATCCATCCAAATTTACAAGATTTTTGTTATACACAGCTATCGTCCTGTTTAGAGCAGTCTCTGAAGTTAGCACTCTACACATGTTGCAACTTCTGTAAATTAAAAATTATGCCATTTCAGACAGGACTGAAACCTGGAAGAAATAGCATTAGAATATGGAAAGCAAAAAAAAAAAAAAAAAAGTTATCATAGAGACACAATAAATAATTGCTTTAGGTTTTAGTTTCTACCGCATGGCAATGCCAAGTCTCTCCTTCTCCAGCTTCTTCAATTTCTAGGTGAATTTTGAATATAGTATTAAATTTCTTACTGAGTTCAATAGAAGTCTCATAAATCTGGTCTTTTTTAAGGGATCCTTTGGGGAATATGACTGAAGTACAAGTTCCTTTTTCACCATATACAGTTAGAGACATTTTAGGGTTCATGGAACTAGAGGAAATATCACTAGTTGTGATATGGACATCCCAAGCCCCTCTTGAAATAAAACAGCAGAAAAAAATAACAGGTTTGCTGAATATCCAAAATAATACAGCAATTTGTAACAGGCTGATTTTGTGATTAACTAGTAACCCACTCCCACCTTTGTAATTGGCTCAAATATTGGCACATAATAGGTTCATTCCCTATCTCTGCTTTGTGAGAAGCAAATGTGGACACCAGTCCTTCTGTAGTGGTAGCTGATACTTTAGAGATGGCCCAGTCCAACAGCAGTGTGCAGATGAGACTGCAGTTCCATATTAGAGACTTGTGAAGAGCCATGCCAATCCATTGCTCTTTTTTTCCATCTTATATATGTCTCCTGATTATTTTAAATATTTTTTTTCTCACAAGACACCATTCAAGACACTACTGGTTATCAGGTTTGCCTTTGGTCAGGGGAAGGTATATTTTCATTTTAACTTTTTGGAGCTCTGGTTAAATGAACATGTTAAAATTTGCTCCATGCATAATATAAGAAGATTGTGATGAGACAAACTGGTTCAGAGCTTGAAATGTGATATTTTTATCACAGATCACCAGAATTATCATCACAATAAAGTATAAAACTTTATTCATTTCTTCTATGAAGATGTGATGCTTGCTGAGAGATTAAAAATAGTCCTATATAGCAGCACATGAATTTGTCTACTTTAAGGGCCCAGGAAATGGTCCAGGAGTATTTTCACTAGATCTTTTAGAAGTATTTAGTCACTTAAGCGTTCTAGATGAATTGAAGATCCTTGAAGGCTCACAAGGACTGCAGATTGATGCCAGGTAGGTTTCTAAGCAACTTCTGCAACTCCATATGAAACAGGTATTTGCTTAAAACTTCCATCAACAAGACAATTTTGAAGATCAGACACTTGTACCCATCAAAAAAATCTCACTAATTTAGCTAGCTTTAATATTTTAATTCATTATAGTAGAATATATAGAAAATTCAGGGTTTTAAAAATAATGATTTCAATTTTAAAAATTTGTGAACATCAGAATTTTTGGTGGTCTGGGCTGCTGCAGAATTGAGAAGAATTTTTTATTGACATGACTTAGCTCTGTTTATCAAAGTGAGACAAAGTATTGATCTGATAATTTCAAATAGCTATTTTGTAAAACAGGTTCTTTTAGTCTGACTAATGGAAACAGAGACTCTCTGAGTTTATGACTATAAATCTCAGCTTCCTACCTCAGCTTCAGAATGTCCAATCACCTCAGCTTCCTAACCACAACAGGGAAGTCTTTGTCTCCTACTATAACTAATGCAGATAAAGCTTTATTACTTTAGATCAGGTGAGCACCTGTGCCATAAATCCAGCTCCTGTTGACGTAAAAATTTAGTACTCATCATTTGTAAAATCATCTAAAATAACTTCAGTATTACAACTTCATGAATAATCCTTAATCTATTTTCATGCCTATGAACATTAAATGTAAATTAAATCAATGATATCCATGAAAAAATTGAAGTCAAATGAAAATTTATCGTATCCCCCATGACATAATCTAGGATATTTTAGCCCTTTATATTGAAATACTTGCCCTTTACATTATCAGTGTATAGCTGCCCAGGAAGACTGAATGGAAGGACTTGTCTGTTGGATTATACAGTACCATACACTGCTATAACATGTAAATTAAATTTCATCACCTCTGATAAATTTGCCAAGATCCAATTTAAAAGCAACTTCCTTCCTTTTCCTTAGTTAAGTACAAAACAATATATTGGGTTTGTGTGGCCAGGTTTTGGTTGCAGGGATGGCTGCTATGAGAAGCCATTAGAAGTCCCCCATGTCCAGCAGAGCCGATGTCTGCTTGCACCAAGACAGATTCACCCCTGGCCAAGGCTGAGCCCATCAGTGACAGTGAAAGCACTTCTGGGATAAGGTTTTTACGAAAGTGGGGGGGAAAGTCCGGCACACTTGCAACTGTAGAAGAGTGATAAAATGCAAGAGAAACAATTCTGCAGTTGCCCAGGTCAGTGCAGAAAGAGGATGAGCAAAGACGCACCTGCGGCTTGTGGTGCAGACTATGGTGAGGCAGCTGTGCCCCTGTAGCCCATGGAGCAGGTGGATATCTTCATGGTGGATGAGGATGTGATCTCATGGAAGCCTGCACTGGAGCAGACTCCTGCCAGGACCTTATGGCCCCATGGAGAGAGCCTGTGCTGGAGTGGGTTTGCTCCTGAAGGACTGCACCGTATGGAAGGAACCCATGCTGGAGCAGTTCATGAAGAACTGCAGCCCATTGGAAAGCCTCACTTTGGAGAAGTTTGTGGAGGGCTGTCTCTTGTGGGAGACACACCATGCTGGAGTGGAAGAGGAAAGAGCACTAGAGATAACACATGTTAAATTGACTGCAACCCCCACTTCTTGTCCCACTGCACAGCTGGACGGGAGGAGGTAGAGAAAATTTTGAGTAAAGTTTAGCCCAGGAATAAGGCGGAAAGGTGATTTTAGATTTGGTTTTAATTCTCATTATCCTACTCTAATTTCATTGGTAATAAATTAAGCTAATTTCCCTTAGTCAAGTCTGTTCTGTTCATGACAGTAACTTCTGAGGGATCTCTCCCTGTCCTTATGTCGACCCATGAGCCTTTTGTTGTGTTTTTTCTCTCCTGTCCAGCTGAGGAGAGGAATGATGAGCAGCCTTGATGGGCACATGGTGTCCAGCCAGGGTCAATCCAACAAAAAGAGTGCAATGCTAAAATTCTAACCTTTTTTTGTTTCTTTCTCAGAAATCTTTTAATTAGCTCAGAATGGCATTAATGGACTGCTGAAACCCATTTATTTTTACGACAACTTTGTTAGCTTAAATAATTCTCTTCCTTCCTTGAAGTGTAAGTCACCATTAAATCGATAGGTCACTACTGCGTCCATGTTGAGCATTTCATAAACTAGTCTGAATTTGTCACTTTTTTTCAATACCTTTTCACAACAAAGATTTGCCATTTTCTCAGTCATCATATCTTCTTTACAATTATTCCAGCTTGAGCCAGTCCTTCTGGACAGAGGTGGCCACAATTGCACACAGCATTGCTGGTCAAATACCACAGTTTCTCTGTAGAGCCAGTAATCCACTTTGATTTTGACTGATAACACCTACATATACTATGGGGTCACAGTAACCCCATAGGCATGTCACATTATTGCCTCAGAATTATCCCGTGATCTTGTAACCAACCCAGCTATTTCTCATTGTCCTCCTGCTGATGAATTTGTGTAGCAGAAATCATTGCAAAACACGTTGATACAAATCAAATACAGTTTTTAGACCCTTAGCTACTACTTAATTCCTAATTCTAAAAGAACCCCAAAACAGTGGAAACTGGGACCCTGTATCAGAATTGAGACCTCAAATATCTCTTTGAGTGTACGCCTAATTGTATACAAGCTGCTTGCTGCAGGATTCTGTTCTATTGTTTTCCTCCAGTTCTCAAAGTTTATCACACAACCTCTTCATCTCCTGATAGCACTTTCAGCTTTGTAGCACCAACAGAGTTCATTAACATATTCATTGTCTCTTCCCCAGCTCTTTATAATTCTTCCTTTTACTGCTACTTTTCACTTTCTTATGATTACCTAATAATTTCCCATAGAGAAAATAAAATTCAGTACTGAAATTTAGATGGATTAGGTTTCATTACACTTGTCTTACTGCAAAATATTTCTGGAGTATCATCTTGTTTTACAGTCTATCTTTAGTAAAGTGTATTCCTTCTCATTTCATATTTGCCTTTACTGTCTCAACTATTTCTTCAAAATGTGTTATAAAGATTTTCATGTGAACAATTACTAGGTCTTATATTTACCTATATTATGCTTCTATTTTTAGATGGAGGCATTATATTTGCTGTTGTTAAATCTTCATAAAATTGTTTTAAATCCTTGCTATTAGATCTGCCACTTCATTTCCCAATTCCTTCAGTATGGTTTTTTTCCTTCAGTGGACTAACTACTCTGGTTGTCACTGTTTGACTAAATGAAAATCAAAGTTCTATTTGTGTTTCAGATTTGCTGATTTCCAATATCCTCATTCCCATTAGTAACTGTGCTTTTGCTTCCCTGGCCAACATTACAGTTCCTTACCGAAAAGAGAGATGAAGTATTCTATTTGTTTAGGGATTTTTACCTACGTGATCCTCAGTCTGAACTCTATTGTTCCTAAATAGTTACTCATCTTTAAAGCTTCTTTTCATAAGCAAATGGTTGAAGAACCTTTACTATTTGTTTTAATTCTTTTCTAAAATCTGATTCGGCTTGAAATTTAGTAAGTTCCACTGTATCCATATAGTTTCTGACCCTAAGGTATATTGGTCTTTGCTGATTTGTCTTTTATTTCTTCATTCCTCATAGGATCTCTGATTATTTGTCACATTATTTCTGGATTTATTATACACCCGGACCAAAAATTATTTTCAATAGATACAGCACTGAGTATTAATAACTACAGACTTGAAATTATTAGCAAGTCTGTACTCAGATTTTTAAGGACTGTGTGTGTGTGAGAAACCAAGGAAGGAAATTGTTTTTACACAGCTACAGTCAGACATTAATCAAGGTACATAAACAAGGATGCAAGATTTCTCTCCCTTTTCATATTATCAGTGAAGAAAGATGTGACAGGCTTTCACCAGCCTTGGGCTTCTGCACTGAATTATCCTCAGGAGACACCTGCCTCGCTTGGTGGATTATGTAGGACACCTATGGAATCTACTTAGTAGAGACCTAGAATACTTGCGGTGGTGAAATACAGGTATTTCTTGTGTTGAAATTGTCACTACTCTAGCTGCTCATCCTATGCTTGTATTTCCATGGTATTCTGTTCTTCTGTTGTATCAGTAACATTATTTTCCTGTTTCCTTAGATGATATGAGATATTCACTAGTGGACTAACTATAGATGCCTAAATATGAGGATATAATCTATTAGTTTTGTCTGCAAGTATGTGTGATATAAAACTCTTTGAACATAAAACAAAATATCCAGGAGTATGGAAGATAGTAGAGATCAGTTTACAAAATGGCTGATACAGAATGCAAATTCACACCTTCTGATTAGTTAAACTTTACATAGCTTGGTCTACCAGTTCTGATTCAGTTTTCATAAATGGACCCAAACCAGCATTTTACACCTCTTTAAAAAAGACACATGAGAGAGCTAAAAAATCCAGTACCCTGGCAAAGCATGTTTTCCGTGTCTAAGTTGTTTCTGAATCTTGCTTGTTTGTTAATTAAACAATTTGAATAGAATATTGAGTTCAGGTCAACTAACTGTTTGCAAGAACTTGTGCCATTGATATAAGTAAAAAAGAAAACTGCAAATAAAAGCAAATGCTTTCTGCAAATATGTGAACATAAGGGAAAATCTCATTCTGCTAAAAGAGTTTTTGTATCTCTTGTGATTTCATCACTGTTGCAGGAGCCTTCTGCTCTGCATTGAATGCCATATGGAACAACCTACTTCTTTCTGCTTTCGTTTTTTTCTAGCCTCAACTAAAATCATAGTACCTTCATTGCCTCCATCACTTCATATCTCCCTTATACTCTAGCATTTCTTCCCTGGTCATTGTAATTGTATTTACCAGCTCAGGAAAGCGCTTGGAGACACTATTGGTGTGAGACAGGCAATTCACATTCAAGCTATACTGTTTCTTTAGTTTGGTTTTAGCCTTAAAATAACCAAAAAATATTATAAATTACAATTAAAACAAAAGCCGGAAGGAATTTTGAGGATTTTGGACCTTACCCTAAATCTTACCTGTCAGCATTCCACTCCTGACTTTTCCAAGAAGTTTCAATGTTCATTCCATCTGTGCATCACCAGCTCCACTGTCTAACCATTGCTGGCAAAGAAATACGTGTTGTTCATCAGTCTTGCCTGATTCATGTATGACGATTTGGTCCAGGTACCATCCAGCTCCATAACCCGCATTATGGTGCTCAACAAGCATTTTGCTTAACTGTCCAAGGTCTACCGCTCTCATTTCAGAGATACAAACCTGAGAAGATAGAGGCAAAAAGAATAGTAAACTGATTAAACCATATATCTTCTGTCTTTGAGAAGCTTGCATTTGGAAAGACAGACCCCTTTCAATGCTGAAGTATTTTTTTCTGAGAATAAGGAAAGACATTATGGGCTGACATTCATATTTGGAGAACCTGTTCAGAAACCATGTGAATCCTTGAAAATGTACATTTTTTCTTCCTCATGGTCACTGCAGCTCAGGTTTTATTACAGAAAACATCCCCCTGATTTGGGTAGAAAGAAACCTCTGATCAAAGACCTAGTTCAACTAATCCCTCATAACTGAAACAAAGGGAATTCTTCAAAAATCAGGACAGACCTGGTAACTTAAATTTTTGTTTAGATACGGCATTTTATTTTTAAATGCTTCCAAGTATTTTACATTCTAAGACACCCCGTTATTCAAATAGGAAATGTCGTATTATTCAACTCTGAACAGAAATACTGTTGATGACTATGCAAACAAAAGAAGATACTGACATTAGAAACTATAACTAAGGCTGTGCACGCATACAGGCAAGAATTGATGTGCTCCTCGGATGTAAATAGACATCTGTTTAAATATTGCTACGGCTACCAGTAAACAAAAGCTAAATGGCAACTGCACTAGTGCATGTTGGGATGAATAAATTATGTGAGTGAGAGAATGAATGTGTTCTGTGAGAGATAATATAAGTGGGTGGGTAGATACATGGGCATGTGTGTGGGTGACATTAAAAAAACCCCAGATGGATAGTAGAAACAGACGCTATAATTTTTATTTGTTGCCAACCAATTTGCCACCAGGCAGGAAAAATCATGAGGACCAGAAAGCAATGAAGGAAGAGATGCTTTTTAGAACAAATTGTGTCAGCTGGTCCATTCTCCTGTCTGTGTCAGACTATTCTTCACAATGTGATCAGAAAAGGAAAACATCCGAGTTATTATTCCTATCACAGCCTTAGGACTTCCAGCATTCATACCTTGTTATATCCATGATCTCCTCAAACAGTTACCATGGCAAGTTATACCCCTGCATGTAAGTATATGTAGCCCAAAATAAGATCTAGCTGGGAGGAACATCTTGCAAATAACTTTTTGGGAGCACTCATTGCTTTTAATTTTATTCTTTGTGGTTCAAAGCCAAATATAATTTTCCTGTCAGTCTCCATGACCCTTGACTTAGAGGAAATAGCCTGTATTGCTAATATTCATGTTCCTTCACAGCTAACTCTAGCTGAGAAAGGGACCTATCATTAGTTTCATTCTTTCCGATAATAATTAGCATTCATTAGACAACAGTGGTCATAATCACCCATTGTTATCAATGAATTCTCATAATAATACATTAAATTGCCTACTCCCTCAGCATTAGTAAGAATGTACTTTTGGTTGATGTCATTACATTTCTCTTTCAGTGTAAAGACATTTGGAACTGCATTAAACACACTACTGGAAGTACAATTAATGAAAGCCAAAAGGATTTTATTTAAAGTGTTTTGCAAACCCATTTTACTCTGTTTTCTTACATTTGTTGAAATTTTCTGTCTTCCTAGCTTTTTCTTATATTCATATTCTTTATTAGTCAAGAGAGATCCCTTTTTTCTTGTATCTCAAGTTTCCTTAACTTTGTTTTCTTTGTCCATTCCACATGTTTCAGGGATATTGCTGACCTAATCTCATCTCCCAAGACAGCTTGCTCTTTACATTCCATTCTTTCACCTTCCATTCTTAGAAACTCTCGCTAAAACCTCACTCCAACTTTTTTGCTGATGTACTTCTCTGTAAAAAGAATGTAAGACTAGTAGTAGTATTTTAAATTGCAGATCCATCTAGTCCAGTACAGTGTTGCCAACAGCTACCAGTAACAGATTTCTAGGGAAGAGTTGAAAAACAGGGCAAAATATATAGAGATGCTTCTTGAATATAAAGTCTCTCAGCCTTTCGCAATTTGTGGTTCAGAAATTTCCTGAGCCGGAGATCACGTCTTTGCACTTAACGGCCTCGGTGGAAAGTTGTCTTCCATGACAATGTGCAATGGCTTTTTGCACCAATATGTCTTTTACCATCTGCAACATCTTGTGCCAGAGAGGAAAATGTATTAATTACACATTGTGTAAAAAGCCACCTCCTTTTGTTTTGAATCTGCCACATGCACATTGCATTGAATGCTCTTGAGCTCATGTATTTCATGAAGAAATAGAAATGTTCATTTTCTCTATGCCACTTTATATTTCTTATCTCCCTCACCTTTCCTCTCACTGTCTTTTTTCCATGCCAAAAGTACTTGTTTGCTTCATTGTTCCTTGTATGAAAGATATTTCATAGCACTTGACATTCTTCTAGCACTTTTTAAGATGGTGAAAAGGAACAAAACACAGCATCTATTATGCATCTGCACCAGAGAACTTCTTTGGAGGCATGACTGTGTTTTCTGCCTTGAAGTGGCTGCTTTTCCCCTTTTTAAAATACTTTCTAAACATTTTATTTGCTCTGCTTTCTTTTTGTTTTGCTTTCACTGAAGATGATATCCTACCACTTTCATATTTCAGAGCCCATCATTTTGCACGCAAATTTAAGGGGTTTTCCCCTCCTCACAGTCACTGATTTTAATTTAGCCACAAAGAATTTAATCTGCCATTTTATTACTCTTTCACTCTGTATGAGGCTCTTCTGCAATCTCTGCCACCAGATTTAATATTTATTACCTTAAATAGCTCAGTATGATCAGAACATGTTGCGATCCCACTGCTCAACCCTTTCCCATGAACCTATTGAACAATGAAGAACATGAATACACAAAACACCTAAGATGAAGAGTGCTTTCATTTTCTACAGCACAAAAACTGCTCCCTGAAATAAAGGAACTACTTGGGAAGACACTCAGCACTCTGCTGCTCAACATAGTGGCTCTGATTTCTCTAACGCCAACAGCCGTATCACTGGCTCTGTATTAATGTCCAGCATGAGAGTGCCATTTGAATAATTTCTTTATAGACTTCTTTTCCAGATTACGTCACTGACTATGTGCCTTTACACATTTTATTAACCCTTCTAATTGCCCATAAACATTTGCCCTCAAAAATGCCAAGGATTAACCTGTATTTTTATGAATATCAACCAATCAACATCATAAAGCTTTTCCTATATTGTTATGGTGCACTTTGGACTAAGACAGCAGGATTCTGAAAAAAATGGCATCTTAAAAAAAGTGTTATTGAAGAGTCAGAAACAACATATAGAAAAGTCTAAGCAGGATGATTAAAGGGACGTTCTATGTAAGGAACAATGTAGCAACAAGATAAGTGTGCAGAGGATAGAGGTCTATGAAAGCAAGGGAGAAGCAAAGAGAAGATGACATGGAAGACAACATTCACTGTGTCTTCCAACAAAAGATGTGGAATGAGATTGAAATGTGAAAGTTTAGTTTTCACAGGTAGCAGATCAGGTGCAATTATACTGCCACAGGATACTACAAATCCTTATCACATGTCTATAGAAGAGCTCACACAAATTCATGGAAGAAGAAGTATCAGTGGCTCTGGAACACAATGATTTGGCTAGTTTGGAAGTTTCTAAGCTCAAGAAAATATTTTGACATAATAAATCTAGAAGGGAGAGTTGTTAAGGGCAAGGCTAGGAATGCAGTGGAACAGATTGCCTAGGAAAATTACAGCATCTCAGGCATGAAAGAACATAAGAAACAGTATAAAAACATACAGAGGATTCTGCTTTATTGTACAGGATGAATTGATCAAGTTCAGGGTATGTGTAAACATGTTGTACAGATATAGTCATTAATACTGTAATAAGCAAAGCTTGACCAGAAAATCTCTCCTAGGATTTATCTTGAGCAGACAATTGTATTTACAAGCAGCTTTACCTGTTTGCAATTCTACAGATAAATGGATTAATTAATATATAGTAGCTAATACATTTAAAATCTTTCTTTCAACTCTATCTGGGCAGATCTTAAAAAAATACATTTTAAAGGAGCAGTCACAGGAAATAATCCTGATATTTCTATACTAGATTCACAAACAGCTGAAAATTAAGCCACAGCGTTTTATATATTGTTGGATTCAGTTCTGAATTCTAAGAACAGTTACTGATGATTTGTGGATTTTAAATTTATTGGTACTCAAACTATTCTTTAAGTGTAATCTCAATTCAGGTAAAATACCGATACTTGGTGGAAAACACATTCTATCCACAGGTTACCAGAGTGTAACATCAATTCTGGTATTTCATAATTGAGAAGAAATATGGTATTAGAAAATAATGAAATTAAATACATCAAACAAACATGCAAGGAAAATTACTCAGTACTAACCTGCCCTCTTTCAAAATCGGAGTGCCTTAGTCTCCTTTTGCAGGAATCTCCCCACTCTCCAAATACTGTGACAAATACATCTGCATCAGTTCCTGATGCAGGCAATGTTCCTGTATGGACATTGATCGAGTATAGGACTTCTGCCTTGAAAAACCAGTGACACAAGACATTACCAAATCAGATTATTAGCAATGTAATTATCAAGCATTATAAACCAATATATTTTAGGGTCGAGATTAATTTCAAGACCAAGGAATTAAGTTAGAGGAATTGACATCAATTTTCTGAGTTTCATATAGATTGGTAGTTATCTCACAGCACACACTACAGCATTAGGCATGAAATGTCCTTTATGAATCAATGCAACAATCCATACTTGCATTATAGAAGGAGAAAATGTCCTACTTCTGGATTCTGAAGTCACCTAAGAGTCACACTGATCCTATCAGGCTTTGTAAAAAAACAGGAGTTCTTGTAGGAATTATAGGTCTTAAACTGAGTTAGGATTTATCAGCTCTAACATTTTACTAAGTTAAAAACACGGACATAACAGATGATGAAAACCGTTTTTTGTTCTGGATCAGATGGGTTGTGTTTTAATCTCCTATTTGGAGAATTATGGCTAACATCAGTTAATATATTCAGCAGTAATGGCTCAGCTATTTATACAAATATGCATTGTTATTATTCTTCTTCACAAAAAACATGGCTTGCCATGACTTTTGGCTGATGGGTTATGTAGTACCTATTCCTTGAGGCAGCATGACAGAGGATTTTTAATGGGTTCTGTGAAGAATTAAATGCTATAACAGACTCTTAAGATACATTTCCATTTGCAGTCTAGCCTCCAGTTAGATATTATATGCAAAAAGTTTTAAATATTTTAACTAAGTCTTCTGTTCATAGAATATAATGAATGAGAGTTCTTTTCTACATATTTTTAAAAGTGTAATCAGAACAAAGGAAGATATTATCATATTTTAAATACAATAATGAAATTAAATATGACTTTTGGGGCAGAAATGGGGCTTGAAGAAAAAGTAAAAAAATTGTATTTTCCTGTTGTGGTTCATGCCATTATGACTTTGCACCTGCCTTTTTTAAAATCTGTGATTTAGTCCCTCATTAAGTGTAAATCAGTCATTTTCTGAAAATTGCAATTAAAATATATTAACTGGTCTTTGTGCATTTTTCAGTCTTTCAAATTGGTACTTAGTCTAGTGAAACAATACATGTCAGTTGTTTAAAAACAGAAGAAAATGCTTTAACTAGATACTTATAAAGACCCCACAGTTTATTGAATGAATCTTTAAAAGTAATTTTGAGTGGTTTTTTGATATATAAAGATTGCTTTGCAATCTTGTCCTTTGTGTTCATCCCGTTAGGCAGTTTACAATTCTGTGTGTGAGCATGCATTTGCTCATGTCTTTGTTTTTCATTTCAGCAGCATACCCCTCAGTGGTGGCTGGTCCGGCCTGACTGCAGCAAGCTCTGTCACCGTCTCAGATCCATCTTCTCCAAAGAGACATGGAGCTTCAGTGTGAAAGCCCTACTCTTGTTTAGTGTCCAGGTCTTTTAGCTGAAGCTGCAGGCAGAATCAGAGAAAGAAATTAATTTATTTGAATTATTTAATTTCCTATTCCTATCCCAATAGAAACTGACATTTCATCCCATTGCTAACTCCTGCACTCCTTCATAACAGCTACCTGTTTCTGCATAAGAGTTACAGCAGCTTCTGCAAGCTGCTAATTCTGCAGCCTGATGTTTATAGGTGTATTCTTCATTGCATATCAACACGAGCACAGGACCCATTTGTAAAGAACCAATGAAAGACACAGCTTAAATTGACCTGTGTGTGCTTGCAATTTCAGAATGTCAAATGAATGAATATAGTTACATCAATCTTCATAGCATATGCCCATTTTGCAAAAACATTTGCTTTGCTACTTTTTATTTATTTAAATGAGTCTTGCTATATCTCAGGTAGGATTTTCAAAGTTGGCAGAAATTAGGTGTCCAGTGGCTTTCAGGGCTGCCCATGGAAATAAGTTATTTGAAGAATGAATTTCAATAGAATGGGTAAGCTTAGGTCCAGCTTATTCCACTTGGGTTTAATTATTTATTGGAGAGTGAAGAAATTAGTTTGTGGACTTACAACCTCCAAACCAGCTGAGGAAGCACAGCCTTAGATGCTCACATATCCCAGCTGAGAGGGTCAATGTAGAAATCAGATTCACAGGAGGTCAGCTCAGATCATGCGCTCTATCCTAGGTCAGGTTATAAAGTACAGAACGAAAATCTATCAAGTAGATGCAGAAATATTTCTGGTAACTGTTACATGCAATATTGAACTTTATAAATAACTAATGACTGCAAGTTTGCAGAAATGGTTTCTTCAGTCTTTAGAATCTCTCTGTATAGAAATAGTATATCCAAGACATTTAAAACAAAACAAAAGGCACTAAAAAGAAACAAAAACTTAATTTCAACAAGACATTTAGTAATTGAAATTCTTAGGTAGGGATTCCCAAAATTATTGTGGTCAATTCTTATCAGTAGTGGCAGCAGCTACAACAGCACAACTTTGTGTTCATCATACAGAATACATATACAAGTGTTTGGAAATCCTGAGTACAGGTTTCCTCACATAGATTCCAAGTGCAAGCTTTGAAATGTGTAAATATTTATATAATTGAATGAGATAAATTAAAGTATTGGGAATTTGACAGTTCCACTCTAAAATTTTGTTAGACTGTCTTGCCCTTGAGTTCTTAGAAATGTAATGACCTAACATTTTCCATTATTTCTTATTCATTCTGTCCAGTTCTTTACGATCAGCCACAGGGCTTTCAGATGAAAGTAAACAATACCCCATGACTATTTCCAGAATTAAACAATTAATTACTTGAATAAAAGGTAGTTTTATTTAGATAGTATTACTTTCCACTAAAAATGCAGCCCATTGTTTACCTATTTTTTGCACTTTCAATAACAAAATTTTCTTACACTAAATGTACAACTTGTACAAAAATACTCCCCCTAACTTCCATCAATATATACAGCCCTAATTAAATATCAATACTTATTACAAACTCCTATCGGTCTTAAAATTGCACAAAGGTTTACCTACATATGCAGGCAGACAGCACGCAGACTCATAAAAATGGACTCATAAAAATGAGGTGTGCGAATTTATGCAGACTTTGGCCTTAAAATAAAACGTACCTGACAAATTCTTGCTAGTTCTAAGATTACATCTATGTGTGAACTTTGTCTTCAATTCATTTAGTGTTTCTGTATTCTAAACAAAAGTAAAAAATAGGTTTGTATTTTATTTTGGGAAGACCCAGAAACTATTTTTGAGCAAGAAAAAGCTACCATTCTATAGTATATAAACATTCAAAAGTTACAGAAAATACATAAATTTGAGCTAAGGTTATATAATTCACTACAGAATTTTGCAGAAAACTGTAGGAGATAACAGGAAACCTCTGGTACTTGGAAGAACTCTGTAAACATCAAAATAAATAAAACAGAGAGTAGCAAAATTAACATAGGGATTTTATCTCCTTTTTACAGATTCATCTGTAATCTGTGTTTCTGAGAAATTTCTGAAACTTTGGCTATTACTTCTTTCACTTAAGAAGAAATCAAAGAAGGGAATTCTTCTCAGTTGGGGCTGGATTTGAACACAGATTCATAGCGAGCTTATATACACTGATTCATAGCGAGCTTACACACACTGACTACTGCCTGTAATTTTTCTGTTTCTATACAACATCTCTATTTTTTTACTGCACTGTAGGAGTCCTGTTAGAGTGAGACCACTCATAACATTTTAGATTATGGTTCCATGAACAAATAATTTTTAAATAGACTAATAAATTATCATTAGATATTATAAGCATATCAGTAGCACAAACAATATATGTTATTGTGACTTAGGTTGTGGGTTGCACATGCGTACCAGTACAAGAGATGGGTCTATAGCAACCTACTGACTTTGTAGATTGTAACAATTTATAGTTACTAATAAACCAATTATTAAATAAATCATGAAGTATTTGAAAGTACAGGCAAAAAATACTTAGCCAGTTGCAGAGGGTTGTTTTGGAAAAGAAAGCAGAAAGCAAACTATTACTTTTATGAATTTTCTGCCATGTTTTGAGTCAGGTCAGCCTCCAGACCTCCACCAGGTCTGAAGGCTGAAGTCTTATATTACATAATCACACAATGGGTTTATTAAAGGTGGTGTCAACATATTTTTGAATGCTTTATCAAATGATCTGGAGACGTGTATTTAAAATGAGAAATTAGCACTGCTAATGTATTCTTTCCGTTTTTATAGCCTGAACTGAGACTAAAAAATTAGCTGACACAGAACACAGTCAGGGAGAAAATATAAGACAAACTCCTCCTCTATCCTCAGAAGAGCTCATAAATTCAGACTCAATATCTCTTTGAGTGTCACAAGCCCATTCACATTTTAGTCTGGAATGCAGCTCTCTCTAGCATTTCCCATCAGAACAGTTTCTGGAATCTTTATGCATTTAAGGAATCATCTTGATCTTTTAAATCCATACCTAGGTTAAGGGCCTTAGTGGCTCAGTTCAGGAAAGCATTCTTCTACTGACTTCAGATTAATTCAGTGCTATGTCCACAATGGGCTTTTTTGCCCTTGCCTATAGGCAGAGCTCATTGGCACAATTTTTCCTTGAATTAACCTTCAAGTTTAAGTATTAAGTATACTTTTAAATTCTAATTTTATTGTAAGATTGCCAGCATTAACTCCTTTCTCTGTTCCTTTTTATGAGAGGTCTTAAATCCATATTAAACTACAATCAGACATTTAAGGCCCACTGATGGCCGTATTGCAAAGAATAAATACTGAAGTATTAGCTTAACTGGCTTCCACAGGTAGGTTGGCCTGAGTCTGGAGACAGTCAGTCTTTCCATGCAGGGATTAACATTTCCTAACACAAGCAGAAAGCACTGCTTTCCGTGTCACGATGAACTGTACAGAATGGGTCTGCGCATCAGTGAACAGCTATAGCTTAAATGCACTTCAGCAGGGGCAAACAAGGTTGATCTGCCCACAACGAGATCTGCAAGCTGTAGGCAGTCATCTGTAGATACCAGGTAACTGAGACAAAAGGTACCTGGCTTTGCTGGCGCGTCAGAAAGCAAAGCTAACCATCTGTTTCTCAACAAAAGTTATTTACTGCTATGTTGAAAAATATTACAAGTTTGTATGTAGTGTATTTGTAATACTCTGTGAAGTTTGATTCCTCTTCTCAAGGATGAGCCACATAACACAAAAGAGACTTTCGTAATATTTCCAATATCACCAGTGGTCAACTGTTAGAAAAAAAATAGCAATAATTAACTATCTGTTGTATGCAACAGTTCTCATGGCATACTTTAAACCCAATAAAAAGGTCAATACAACAGGTAAAAATATTAATCAATGAGGTTAGTATTAGGAAGTCCTATTAAGATTACAAGTTAACTTTGACTCATATTTGTATCATAAATTATGTCTATTTTGTACTCAGAGAATTGGTTGCAGAGCACAGGCCAGCACAACAAAAGTAATGAAATGCATAACTGAATTCTGTGATTTCAAACCAAATTCTTTTCTCCTCACTTTCATATTTGCATCCTCTCCACCATATCTTTATTCTCAAGCCTGAATTGAAATTTGGGACTCATGATGATTCCTTTCCCTGGCTATTGGTTCTGTTCTCAGTTATTCCAGTGCTCAAAAGCAAGGATAGCAGGTATCCATAAATCCTTTCTTATAATAAACTTTGCCATAAACTTTGTATGCAATCTACAGAATTGATATTTGTCCAGGTGCAAATCCATTATAAAGAGACACAGCTCCTAAGTAGTGCAAACAGATTAGTTGAGGTTTGACAGGTAGAACGTAAAGGGAGTAAGGAGCAGCTTCATTATTAATTGCCTTACTGTTAAGGCCTACAAGTCTTAGTTCAAAGTTAAAGAGGTTTTTCACATCAAATTGAGCATTTCCTTGAGAGAGTTTTTTCTAAGTGTAATGCATTGGCCCACAAGTGAGGGGTTCTCTAAGCTGTGTTTATTTAAGACATGTAGGTATAAACATTAACTCTGACAAACAAGCAATCATTCCATACAATGTCATACATATTGGCTTCAATTCTTAATTTACCGAAACTAGTTGGTAAGACTTCTGTGAAATAGTAAAGAAACCAATTGAAAAGGGATTGCCACTCAGATTTTGAACTTTCTGTGCAGGGAATTTCCCTTTTCTTCCAAATGCAACAACTTGAATGTTAGGAATGTCTTCTGGTACTTATGTACAGTGCACCCATGTTTGCCATCGCCCTCTACTTTTCGTATCAAAATCTTCTGAGGGAAGAGATGTCACAGATGTTTCTGCAATAAAAACAAACTTATATTCAGAGCCTGTGTCTAAGTTATAAGGTAGTATAAACCAAAAGATTGTATTGCCTGGTGGTGCTGGATCTAACACAGGAAATTCAGGCAACAGAGCCGCAAACCCCTCATTATTCTTGTTAGTCCTGTGGAGGGGTAGAAAACCAGGCCAGCTGCTTCATGGATCCATGTCACACTCACACAGAGGCCATGCCTATTTTCTTTGTATTGTTCCAAGGACAGGAAATATACTGCCAGAGGAGACTCTTTCAATACTGCCATTTCCAAATTCTCCATGTCAGGCAGATTTTCTTCCTCTTTGTTTACAGAAGGAATGATTCACCTTGATCCAGGCCTATGCCCCTCACCATTTCCATACCAATTTTAAGTTCTTCTAAGCTTATGAAATAAGCTTATGCCAGTTGTGATGTGCTCTGCTTTGCAGATTTATGGAAATGAAGGACACTTCTGTTTGTGTTACTTTTGAGCAGAATTGCCACTTCTATAAAATCTTTCTTGCAGCGTTTATTGATCCAGCCATTGTGAACAAAAACATGCAAAAAAGGGGTAGAAGACTTCTTGTATCATATTTTTTCTAAAAACCACTCATCTAATTGAAAATAAACAGGAAATTATTAGCTTTTACCTTTTAAGCAACAAAATATTCTGTGTGCACAGTCATAAGTTTCTATGTTCATTAAATCAATAAAAGGTTTTGTTTTGACAACCTTCTTAAGGAAATAAAACTTCCAAAAATATATTCGCTATCTGTACATGTGTTTTTGTCTGTTCCACTACACTCCAAAATATTTGATGTTTTTATGTTTTCACAGGTTGTGTGAAATTAAATGTAGGGATAGTTTTACTGTAATGATCTATTACATCTCAAAGTATGGAAAGGCTTCTGTATGTGATCTCTAGACACAAGAAATCACCTACAGGAAATTATATTATCAATGTCCTAACAGAAAAAAGATCAGGATTTCTATTACATTAGCCATCAGAAAATCCACTCAACATACAGCTTTCTTTCTGGTGAGGTTCCATTCTATCTAATAAGAAACAAACTTCAGCTAGTTTTATCTTGATTGAGATCACAGTGTTGATTCTTTGGAAACAAAGCATTTGTAGAGTCAGATCTCTGACTTGGTAAACTTGGTTACACAGCCAATCTTGCTGAAGTGAATGAAAGTCTGATTGTTCATTTTAATGTTATCATCTAGGAAATAGTCTCCCAGCCTGTTTTTCTGAGTCTGAGTTTAATCTACAGAGTCATTTTATAATCTTGGGGTTTTTTAGAAAGGAAGAAAGAACAACAGACTCAGGTTATCACTCTCTGGAACAATTTTATTTCCATTATCAACATTATCTGCAGGAGTGAAATATCTGTAAAATCTGTGTTCTGTTGCCTTTGAAAAACAATGGGCCATACTTGTAGACAAAGGATTGCATAAAATACCAGTTCATGATACTCTTTGCTGTTGCTATTTGTTTTCAAAAAGAAGCAATTTTTTTTAGCTACAACAGCTGCTTTGGAGTCAGAAGCAGGATGAGAAAAAATGCTGCAGAAATACAGCCTTTTTATCTGCCAGTCAACCTCACATATGCAGGCGCCCTTAAAAAGTATTTTGCATGGATTAGAAGGAAAGAAGCTGTGAGGCCAGAACAGCCTTTCTTCTGTGTTCCACTTCCCAATCTAATGATCCAATTTTATGTTCTTATCTTTACCTAGAAGCATATAACACTGAATTTTTTATTTTTTTTTTTACTTATCCATCATCTAAAAATGTACAGGAAAACAAAATTTACAAAAGTCTCAAAGGCATGATGTCATATTGCTTCCTGAAAAACAAAAGCTTTGTTGACTGTGCTTATAAAAAGATAGAAGCTTCTATGGAGAAAAGTTTCATATATAATTTTACCATTTTACATTGTCACAACATTTTCTTGGAATCTCTTGCACATTTTAGTAAAACCAAACTGGGTCTGGATACTTGACACATATAATCCAAATGTAATAATGAACAGCAGAAAATGGAAAGGAATTTCATATTTTCTAGAATTAAAAATAGAAAAACATTTTTGTGTTAAATTTCAGACATTTATGAAGTATTTAGATCACCTAAATCTAATAAGTTATGTTTTCATTACCTTACATTAACTGAAAAAATTACTGACCTGTTCTTAGACTTTTAAATCCAACAAGAACTTGATTCAATTTGTCAAGATATAGTGATTTGATTTTGAAAATATCCACCTGCAATATCAAAGTAATCAAAATGGTACTTTAGTTAAACTTACTAGGGATCTGGTTTTGAACATCAGTTTAACCTGGTGTCTCTGGTCTTTGTTTTGCATCTCAAGGGAAGCAAATTTATCTCATTTATGCCATCACATTGTCTGGTTTCATAATTAAACATTACATACTGTCTCTCATCTTTTCTTATCCAGTTAATACTATGAATTACAAATTTCAGAATGTTGCTGTATTTAATAGGAAGTAATTTTGGAAGCATCAGATACACACACTAGCAATAAAGTTCTCATTTCTCATGCCTTCATGGACTGAAATAAACAAATCAGATCAATTACTAGTGTGTTAAAAGTTACTTTGGTCCAGAACCTAACTTCCAACGAAACTGATGAATAATAGATGTCTAATAGTTCTGAAAATCTGGAGCAATTTCATTTTCACCAAAAATCACAGTTAAATTAGTAGGAATTAGGCATGTAAACGGAAATGAAGTGAATGTTATGAATGTTATCTGTGAAGATTTCAACCACTGTGCTTTTGGGATGAGGATGCCTCACTGAAATCATCTCTATAATAGGCCAAATATTCTACATACAACAGACTTGAATATTAATACACTTCATGGAATCTTTCCTTTTCTCCCTACCGTAAATATTTATCATTTATTCACCTTCTTGCCTATATATGCTCATCTTCTTCTTTGAACATCTTCATAATCTCTGGGAAAGCTCACACAAGTATGCATACTAACACTGGAAACACACATTGCTTAAAGTGTGTATTTGTTGGCTTTTTTTAACCGGGCCTGAAAAAAAAAAGAGTTTTGGAAACATACTATTCATGAATGGATTCATCTTACTTTTGGGAAACCAGTGGCGAAATTAAATCTCTATGGCTAAGACTTTTATTTCATGTGACTTCATGAGTTATCCTCTTGTACACAGAAGCAGTTGTCTTGGAAATTAGGGTTGAAAGTGCAACTTGGTTATAAAGGTCAAGGACTTGTTTGTGGGTTTGGAAAAAAGTAATAAAACTCTTGCATCGTTACCAAAATTCACACTGTCTGTGGGAATAATACTGATCAAAAGAATCACCTAGAAAAAAAGAGCAACAACTAAGAACAGTGCATTAGTCATTTGAGGGTAAATTGGAGTAAAGAGAGCTGCAACAGAGTGAATACCCAAAGAGTTGTGACTCAAAATCTTTTCTACAAGAAGAAGATTAGGGTGTTATAGCCCAGGATATAGAAAAGCCTGTTTCAGAGGAAGGATTTAGCCTCCTGAACAAGCCTCTTCAAAAAGTGACACAGAATCTGGATTATACAGAAAAAATCCTTGTGAATTTGCAGATGAGTTGTACTTCCACAGGAGTGGGTGTTCACAGAAGTCAAGTGCTATTGTTCACATTTTTCTCTACAAGTTTTATTCTTAGCAAAAATGTAACACATTCTTGTAAAATAGAGAATTTTTTAAAAGGTCAGGACAGTTCAGTTTTTTGAAAGAAATGGGAATCATTTCGAGTCCATACTGATAAAATTACCCATTGTAGCAGGCAGCCTTGCTGTTCAGATTTCTGTAAGACTCTACCCTTAAGACAGGCTACATAGGATTATTATCTATTATCATCAAAAAGATTAATTTATACAATGTCCTACTTTGCTCATTAAAGCAAGATGAGCTTTACTATCCTGTTGCTATTATTTTCAGATTTATCTTGTGAAGTCTGAGCTACCAGTTAGATCAGTTCTTGACGGGCATGACATTGGGCATGCATATTCTCTTCCACAATGGAGAAAGAAAATACAGGAATACAGTGGACATAATGACTAAGATTTGGGTTTGTCTTCACAGAAAAATCTTGTGTCTTCTAGAATGTTTTAAAATAGTAAGAAAACAGATAAAATAAACAGAGGATTGTGTAAAGAATAAATGAAGCATAAATCAAGTAGATTTCTCTAGATTTCTGCACCAGAGAAGAAACTACTCTGGGTTGGCTGTAACAGTGAAATACTCTTTCCCACCCTGCCCAAAAAAAGATTTCTAGGTACATCCCAATGATTTTATGATTTTCTTAAAACAAAAATAATTTTCCAAGTTGAAATGCTAAAGAAACACTAGGGTCTAGTAATGCATCAGCTAGACATGTCCTTTTGATCTGAAAGAGATATTTCCTTTTGATCTGAAATTTATTTTAGTTACTTTGTTGTTATGCCAATAACTACTCGAGGAATTACTTTGCTAGGAAAAGCCACAATCTCAAAAAGCAACAATATGTTTACTATGTTTAAAAGCAATAAATGGGTGGAAAAATTGGAAACATGATAAAATAAGACTCTTCTTGGAACAATAACAGTGTTCAGGAAAGTTAACAAGAAAAGTTCATATACCACTTTAGGTGGAGTGATAATAAATGCAAGTTATCCTATGGAAATGTTTTCAGTTCTAACAATCAGGCATATTTTAATAAAGCAGTGATCCCTGGCCTTAAAAGTCTGGAATATTAAAATAGAACTCTTAGAGAACATTTAGCCCAACTCAATTACTTCATCATCTTAACTGGTTTACTGTTGCAAAATGCTGAAGATGCTTTAAAACAATATATTAGCTTTGGAGACAATCACTATACAAAATATAAATATTTTTGATTCTCTTTCCATGAAAGGTTTCTGAAAACATAAGTTTTAACAAAAAGACATTCACAGATTGAGTTGCATTTTACCTGCCCTCTAGCAAAAGTGATCAGGCTGTTTTTCGAGTTAAGCCATTCCGTGAGTCGCTTTTTTCTCCTGGTATACAAAGATAAGCCTCTCCAGTGGCATCTGCCTTCTTCAAGTTTCCCACGTGCAAATGGATTGCATATTCCACAACTTCAGAAAAAATAGACAAAAAAGTCAGCAGGAGAAAATGCTCCTTGTCCTCTTGCCTGACGCCTGCATTATGTACTAATTCCTGGTAGAAACCATTATAAATTTCAACCAAATCCCATACTGTACCACCAAACAAGGCAGGAAATTCCTTTCTAAGAAAAAAACATACTTACATCCTCTTCAGAAAGTCTAAGTTTTTCTTTCTAAGACTATTTACTGATATTTCTTTGTTTTTCCCTCCCTCTATTTTTATTCATCACTAGTTACACCATAATACTATCACAATGTTCTTAGGTTGAAATATGTTAATGTGAAACAAAAATAGTGAATTAAAATTTTTTTCAACATCAGCTTTAACATATAAACAGAAAATTTCCTCACATTTTACATCATTCTCCAAAGAACCCTCCACTAACAATACAATAGCCCAAAAATCCAGGTCAGCTAAGTGAATTTTGAATTTAAGGGAAAGCATTCCTGATTTTCTCAGCTGTGGTCATAGTACAGAGAATAGAAGAGGCACCTGTGTCCCCGATATGAAGTTTCTGCTTTCTTTTTGTCTGCCTCCTCTTTTTGTCACAATACATAAGAAAGTGATGTGGATGAGACAAAATTGAATTCATATCAAAGAAACTTCATGGAAATCTCCTATGTTCACTTTCTAAATGACCTATTTTATCCCCTGATTTTATGATGGAAACAAGGAACAAGGAAACACTTAAATAGAAGCAGGTCACGGTCTCAATATTCATTGTTATTTGCATCATTTTCACAAGGATCCCAGGAAAAAATAAGAAGGGTTTTTGGAGGGTTGATTTCATTTTCCTACTGGTGTTGTGTGCTCCTATTCAAATTATTATGATAAATATAATTTGTATAATGTGTTCCTTTGTATAGAGTGTTCATTAGGGCTCATTTGTGTAATGAGCTGGAACTGCCAATTTAGGAATCTAACTTTGGTGGTTGTGTTAGGACTGAGATCCTTATGCAGTCAGCAGGGAAAGGCAGGAGCTGTAGAACACACCTCTGATGGGTTCCCATATATTCTAGAGCTAAGCACTAGAACTCCGGAGTTTAAACTTAGATGGTCTAAATATTACTCTGCTTCTAACCACAGGCATCAGCCTAAGAAAAAAAGCTGTGATCTCGTAGCAACACATGTTTGTAAAACATGCCTGTCTAATATTTTTAATAAGGAGGACAACATTTTTGTCCACTCTGAACTGCAAAGTCACATTTGGGATGCAGGCAATGAGCAATGCAAATGTACCAAGAATGTATTTGAGAAGGTTTGTATTATCTCTTGAACTTCTTTTATCACAAACATGAAGAGTTTTTTCCTTTTTTAAGAACTGAGCAGCCTTAAAATCCAGCATTTTACAAGTACTGATCTATGTTTGACTACCACAAATTATCAGCCCTTACTCCCACAACTTTCATCACTGTAGCAGTAAAACACAGACAACATCTAGACTACGTGACATTTAAGTGCTGGAGAAAGTCTTCCAGCCTCATTCTGCCGCTTGTCCCTCCCTGGAACCTAGCTGGCTCCACAACATCTGCTTTCCCAGGAAAGTCATGGGTGCCAAGAATGGAAGCGGCGCTTTAGACAGACACGAAACCAAGAAGAAACTAAGAAGCACTTTCAGTTTCACAACTGACAGTACAAGCCAGAGAGCACTGAAATACACATTATTCAAGTCTGAAATATATATTTCAGTCTAATGTACATCATAGGATACATGAATATCTAAGTATACATCCTGGAAACATCCAATATTTTCAGTACACTTTGCTTCTTCAATAAAATTTATTCGAAGATAGAAATGGTCTATTTAAGCAAATTGTACATCCTTTAAAAAGATTATAATTATGAGAAATTTCTGGTAGGTTTAAGAATGATTCTATGAACACAGAAGCTAAAGCTGTAGCATAGTTTTGTGCGTAGGTGATATGAAAACAGAGAGGGAAAAGAAAGTGTTCTGAGGATGTCTATTTTTAAGCTTTTCTTACAGCTCTTTTCACAACTTGGTGCTATTCATGTTGAGTGTTATAATCAAAAGGTCTATATTCAAATATTGTGACATCTTATATAGCCATTTCTTTCTATTTCTAAAATAAAAAGGTCACATAACTGGATTAAGGGTTTTAAAGAGTGGGTTTGTAAACTGACTGTAAAATTAATACCTGAAAGGATCCAATAAAAAATAAGGGTTGTATCAGTCTGCTAATAAAAGTGTGCTCATTTCAATAAACTTCTGAAATGTATTTGTTCCTCTTTATCTTTTACTACATGATGATGATGTCTGAGAAAATCTGTTTGCTTAAAAGTAACTTTGTTTCACTGTGGCACTATTTACTTCAGGGACTCCGCCTGGGTTTCTGTTGGCTTTTTTTTTATATATATAATTTAAACTAAGGGCTGGGAAAGTTGATGGTATCACTCATGTTTGATGATAAGTAAATCAAGAGTTTTCCCAGCCTGGGGCCCTAACATATCTCATTCCTTTCTTCAAGGCAGTTAAATATGCCCTGCCAGGTAAAAGAAAACACGGCTGCATTAAAGTCAGCTCAGCTACACAGACTTGATCTTGCTGGAGTTCCAGATAGTTGAAAATACATGAGCTGTCCAGGTGACACTTTAGCTAGCATTTAACCAATGGCATTTTTGCTTTCAGGGGAATTAGGATATGAAAGTCAGTTTCAGTGTTATTCATTCAGAATGTTGCTTGTCTGTGTAACTGGGCCATATGAGCTGCTTAGTTGAAGTCAAAATGATGCTTGCCTGAATAAGATCAAAATATTTTGGTCCATGGGTCCGACCACTGCAGTGGGGTAGATTAGAAATCACAGTGCTCACATCTTTACTGCTTTTGTCCAGAATCCTTAATATACAGAATCACGATCCCAGCTTTAATCACACAAGTAATATTCAAATGAGACAAAGTCTGAAAATTAGAAATGTATACAGTGTTTCTGCTGAATTGGTATTTTCTGCTGAATCTGCTGAATCTATTGATGCATAATTTAAAGCTCAGTGTAGCCATGGCAAATATTTCCTATTAATTTTCCACTACTAAAGTGAAATAAAAGTATACAAAGTAGCCCCTATGAAAAGAGTCATAACAGAAAGGGGATATTGGGAAATGGGCTAAAAGTTTTTAGGTTGAGTTTGGGGCCATTCTGATTGTGTTCTGTATGAGCAACATACCACAACAATAAAAATCTACTAAGATAAGGTGTTCTGTTCAACCTTGTCATTCTTTGGCTCTTCCCAATCCTATTTACAAAAATTCTCCTTCAGATGTAAGCCAGCATAGTGCAAAACTAAAAGTGATGACCTAATGCTCATTTATAAAAGAAAAAAGAAACAACCATAAATTAAAGATAGGAGAGTAAATACATATTAATTTTTTAACTTATTTGTTATTAATTTCCTGTGTTTGTGTGTAATAAATAAACCAGAATGCAACTAAGAAAGAAGAAATTTTAGACTGAATTAGTATTGGGGTCACAGAGAATAAAACTGATATTAATACGTTCAGTTCTAGATCACTAGACTCCACAAAATGGTTTGTAAGAAACTTCATAGGTTAGTAGATATTCCCATCTAGGAACTAATTTTTAGGGAGAGTATATACACACCTTTTCCCAGAATTTTCCAAGAAAAAAAGCCCAACATTTTTAATATACCTCAAAAATTAATTACTTTACATATCAGAATAATGCTTTCAGACAGTATCTCCATTTGGCTTGTAGCATAACAGAGGCTTTGAGGGGTGTATTCTAATTTTTTTTGTTTTTTGGTTTTTTTAAATTTTTGGACATTTTATATGCAGTAAAAAAATTAACAAGCTTGAATTCAGGAAATAATTATCTATATTTATAATTCTTCCCATTTTAATTAAATAAATTAGGAAAATAGGGCTTTTTAGCAAGCTCTAGAATTGCTATATTCATGGTGGTACATCCAGCACACATTACATCAATACCCAATGTTTTTTTGAATCTGATGGATGAAAACCCTAAAATTGTAAGATTTTTCAGTAAATGGATACAAGGTGACTATTTTTGTTTTAAATTATCCACACAATCCCAGAAATTTGAAAGATCTTCAGTGTTTTTGTTCAAGTTTCAACTTTCACTTGGATAAAGTATTGAGGAAACTCTTAGAGAATGGTGTGCAAAAGTCCACGTGGTCTATTTTGTTCCTTTTTCTGGGTAGCTTCCATCTTTTTCTTTTAGTTTCTGCTTAAGCAGAGCACTCTTTGTACTATAGCCTCTAGCAATAAACCTCTTAACTGGCACTAAAAGCCTCAGTATATGATCTTTACTATCTCCATCAATCCTCTTTATTCTAATGAGCTGGATAAATGGGAAGCCTGTTCTTAGGTACTAGTGATCAAGTTATCAGTATACAATTGGTGTTCCAGGAGGAGGGGTGGGGGGTGGTTACAGAAATCATTTCATTATCTTTCTGGCATCACATGTGTTACTGACAGTAGAGAACTTAATGTATATTTTTCTAGAATATCACTCACTGTGCTATAAATTTCTCATTGACATCAATAAAACCCTAGTGCAATTGAAATTCTTGGATATCTCTTTGTTGGCTAATTGTGATGCATTTTTAAAATACTACCTTTGTTTTTCAGGGAGTCTGCAATTCTTTCCTTCTTTTCTATGTTTCTAGATCACATATATTTCTTTGTGAATAGGAAGATACAAGTAATATCACACAGTAGATGATATTTTGTACTCATCTTCAGCTGAAATAGTATTCGTTTGAAGAGATAATGAATAATCAAGAGCTAGAACTGGAATATAATCAAACATGAAAGAAGTCAAGTATGATGTTTGTTATCAGCAGTTAGAGTATGTCTCATAATCCTCATACCAATGATTTCTCTTTTCTCAGCTTTCTTTTGTGGGAAATGAAAGTGAAAAACCATCACATTCCTTAATATCAAATTCTTATGGAAATTCTCACCCAGTGTTTGAGGCCCAAAAGAGATTTACTGGTATTCCAGAGACAGATCCTGACCCCAGTATCAAAAAAGGACATAGCTTACCAGGCAAAGGCTCCTGATCTGCATAGAGAGCTGGCAGCTCTACACATTTGTCTTCCTTAGGGTTGAACCAGCAGTCAAAAGCTAAATACATCTCTTCCTTTGTGCCTGTGTGTTTCATATGCAGTAAATCTAAGTGCCATGGCTGGTTTAGCTCACTGTGTGGGCCAGTTACCTGAACTTTGTACACAGAGCCAATATCTGCCAGTTCATCCTGCATGAGGAGAAAGACAAGACGAATGGATCTCATTTCAATCGTGCCAGAACAAACGTAGCTGGCAGCTGGATGCAACAGTTGAACAAACTTCAGTAGTTAAAGAATTGGGCCAGATTTATACTATTTTTCCCCTTTCTAATCAATACAAAATTGATTTAATAATATGAATGAGGAGATGGAATGCTTGATGTTTGATATTACAGAACAAGCAATGGCAGTCACTGATGAAATTTGTACACAGAACAAGGCGCAATGTTCATACATATTACACAGATTTAGTAGATTGTTTTCAGGCACAGAAGCATTAGTCAATTTTTTTTAATTTTGAACACTATTGGAAATATTTCTTACAACCATAAAAATGGTGCAATTAAGTATAAATTTGAAGGACAGCTAATCCAATTTTGATGAAATATCCAAGAGATCCTCCATCTTCACTCTAGATCATACAGAAGCTATACATTAAAATCTTGCTTTCATATTTGAGAAAAAACCCAGTCTAATTCTACTGGGAATAACGTATCATCTGTAAGACATACAATTGTTTGAGTAAGTGAAAGCAGAGAAGGCCTTAGATACTATAATTATTGGTTTAAAAACTATATTTTTCCCCTGTAAGGAGAAAAAAAAGGGAGAAAACAGAATTTGTCTTTTCCTCTTCCTATTCTATATTTCTTGGATTCTTTCCCCTACTCTTTCGTTTTAAATATGCTGAGATAGTAGAAGTCCATGTGACCTGACTTCAGCCTTACCTCTGACAGGGCACTTCCAGTTTCATATTATTTTTTTGTTTTTATCAGAGATTCTTGGAAATAACTTAGGAGAACCCTCTGAGTACTCCTCATTTTGGATCATGTTTGTGGTTAGTCTATTCCGTTTAGTTCTTCTTTCATTAAAGAGGAACGTCAAAATACAGCTAATAATTTCACAATTCACAATACAGCTCAATCATAAAGTTCAATTTACTAAGAGGAAAAAGCAAATGAAAATAAATAGCAGGGGGGAAAAAAAGAGAGAAACCATACTAGAAAAACATTTCAGAGAAACTGGTGGCAGGGATGAATAAATTACATGACAGAGAAAAGAGAAAAATTAACCCCCTGTACATTTCATTTCATTTCATTTATGATTCTTCCTTCTCTATCATCAGCCCCAAAAGCTCTACAGTATCCCATGGCATATTGTATGCTTACAAATTGCTTGTTTTTGTGAGCTCAACAAAGCCTGTAAATCAGTACCTGCAGCGTGGTGTACACTTTGATAGTCACCAAGGGACCAATTCTCTCACTTAAACATTCTTAGTATGAGACACTTGGAGAATTTGCTCATTTGAAAACCGCTGTTCATATATTGCTACCTACAAACAAAAATGATGATCTGTGCCAAACTACACAGAGGACTTAAAAATCAATTTGGTAGTTTAGTTTAAAGAAACAATTTATCTCAGTATTAAGTGGATTATTGGCTACATGGTTTGTAGGCTTTTCTTTCAATAGAGAAAGATTGAAGTACTTTGATCTGAATTCCTCTGACTTCAAATGGCAACTTTTTGCGACTCAGGTTGCCGTAGAAGATAAAACAAAGGCATATTGGATCCTCTTCACCACTCAAGTCTGATCCAGTGATACCCATTATCCAGAGACCTGATAACTTCATGTTGATTTCAGGCAGTTTAGGACTAAGAGTTGACCTTCTGCCTTTAAAAGTTATCAAAGAGAAAGAAAAGATGACAGCATGAGAGAATGGCATAATCTAGCAGGACTGTAGCCTTTTCAGTACACAAACAAAGATCTTTTGGCAGGTTATGTTGTATCTATAGCAACTGCTCACGAAGAATAACACATCAATAGCTTTATTAATTTTTTTTTTTTTTTTTTTGTTGCAACTTAATATTCTTTCTGGGTTTAAAATTTAGTTTCAAAGGCATTTTTTGATGCCAATGTATTTTCCTTGTCAGGTTTGGAAGTAATTGCTAAAAGAATATTCAGTCACCTTTTAGAGGTCTAAGTAATTGTTCTTTAAAAAGCACTCAGTGTTATTAAAGCAAATTTATCATTTGGGAATGTGTAGCCATATGTCACATGTAGGCACCTAATGCAAAATGAACAATTCTAATGAACTTGGAGTGTAACTAGATCTTACCTAGCAACAAATATGTGCTGTAATTGTGTGAGTGACAAGTAACCTATAATAAAAACACAAAATTATTTGCCAGATCCTCAGAAAATCAATATTATTATCTTCCACTCTTTTTCTTCATTAATTAATGTTATTCTTCATTTTAATTCTGTTTTAACCATTCTAGGGCAAGTGAAAATTATTTAATGAGGAGGAACAGCTTAGAAAAATGTACTTTCTACAACTCAGAAAAACCACACAACTGAATCAAGGACACCTCATGTCTTACTCCCTCTGGACAAACTTTTGTAGTTCATTTCCTTTGCATTGAATTGGTTTCACAGGATTGAAGGAAGAAATGTTTTGCTAATTCTGAAGGACTAAAGATCCTGCTGTAAGTGTTCTTTCACCAAGTACATCCAGGTTTAGATTTGCACAAATCATGGCATAGTATTAGGTGTGAAGTGAGTAGAAACTGAGCATGCTGGAACTGCTGCTTTGTGCTGTGCAATACTCTCACAGGTAAAGACTAGGCTCATTTCACTGGAGTAATTTTTCTTTGGATTTCAAATGAGACCCTAGGCTGAAAAAATAGTGCATAAAATTTAAGTTATTTATCCCCATGAGGTGCACATTCCAAGCTCTGCTTTTTATCTCTCATTGAAATATGCTGTGTTTAATCTGGAAGGCAAGCATTTCATACACAACATATTGACAAGATAGAATTATATTAACTTCGGCCTTACCTGATGTGGCTTTACTTTAAAACTAGATCAAAGTGAAAAACCACATTTTCAATAAAAGAAAGATACTATAGAGATCTGAAAGAGCTGTAGTCAAATATATACATAGATATATACATATATATGTAAATAGGCAGGTCAGTTTTGCAGAAGAACTTACCAGCTGTTACAATCTCACAAACAGTCTCGCAAAAGCCCAGATGAGTATCAAGTAATTCCACAATGGAAAGACCCATTCTTTGTCTGAATCTTGTGATTCCTTGACTGTTACCATCTTGAGGTACATCCCTGATCCATAGCCTTCTCCATCAGGTCCTACGACCACTTTTTGCAAATGACTCAGAGAAACAGCTTCCACCAAAAATGAATCCACCTGCAAGACAGGGAAATACTTAATAAAAGAGAATTTTGACTTGAACTTCAGGGTAAAGACAGGTCTGGATTCCTCAGGGAATTTAAAATGTGTTTGTTTCTTTGTAAAATTTAACATAGCATCTCCCTGCTGAATCTAAGAAAACCCACACTGACTATACCTAACATTGAATCCTATATTCATCATTAATGATGCATTGTAATTTCATTTGATCTTCGGGCAATATGGATCACTGCATCAATAATTTAATGTTACATTAAAATCTGTATACTGCAACTTTCTGACAATTAAGACAAGATTTTGGTTCTAATCACATTTCTATCTTTCAGTTATCTAGTTTCTAAAACTTATCATACAAGTCTAGATATATATTAATAGTTCTAAAGAAAATTTAGAAATCTAAAATGACTATGTTCACTCCAAGATAGCTTCTAAATTCTTCTGTAGTCAGAAAAGCCTGACTTTTTTCTTTCCTTGCAGAATGAAAATAATTGTGAAAACAGCAAGCTGAGAAGAGAGTAAGGGAGGAAGTTAAAATGAAAGAGAAGAGTAAAAGATGAGAGATGGGAAGGGAAGCAGAATGGAGAACACAGAGAAAGGCATGGGAGAAGTAAACACAAGCAGCAGTAGATGAGAATAGAGGCCAGAAAAACAAGATAAGGAAAAACATGAAAAGTGAAGAAAGAAATTATATGCCCCACTAAATTTCTGCTTGTTTCGTAAGAAAGCCAGATGTTCTGTATAATGCCCAGCCAGGGGCCAGATGGACTTCATGGTAACTGGTAAAGGTTAGAAAGCTATGAACAAGTGGAGTTTGAACAGCAATGCCTAGGATTATAATTAACACCATATTTCGAATAAAACAATTCAATAGTAGGAACGTACTAAACTGGATGTCAAAACAATTTAAAAAAGAAGATATTAGCAAGCTGATCTCTAAAAGAATACAGAAGTTGCTGAAGTTCTATGTGTTGTCCCTGTTACTTTTTAAACAAAAATGTTGGAGAACTAGATTTTCTACTAATATTGAAAGTACTTTCATATGACACAAAAATCCTTTTTTTCTTATAATAGTCAGAACCCAACAGCAGATTGTGAGCAGCAATCATTAACTTTGTTAATTAAGATATTTTAGTGAACATAAAAGAATTACAAGAGAGTGCTGTCTTCTGTATATAGGTATAGTTCTGAGAAATTCACAGAAATGAAATTTAGAAATTCTCTCAGTTCATAATGATTCCACTCGTACCCTAATAAGGGCTGTAGTAATTGCCCAATAAAATTATTTCACAGAAATCTAAGACTCTCCTTGACAGTGTTTGTTTTGGCAGTCAGGTTTTTCAAACTTCCTTGCTCAGTGAGTGAAAGCCTAATTCACAAGAAAAGAATTTTGTTTATAGTGGTCATCTAGAAACATGGGATTTATATGCATTCTTTTTCTAAGTGGAATTTTTGTTTCTTGTCCAAACTTACCGGTAGATATTGAGTTGGTGTTTCATGTGGGATTGCGGTTTCAGAAACACCACAGACTGCAGAACTCTCACAGAAATTTCTGTAACTTATTTTGAATCACCGATTTTTCAAATCTTTACTACCTCTTCTTCCTAAATTTGGAACAGAAGAAGTCAGAAGCATGATCACAGAGGTTCTCTCCACTAATCTGCATTGTATTGCTCGTGTTGAGCCTTTACTGCCATATGGGTACATTCTTGTACAGGAAAAAAATAACGCTGGCATTGGTCTACTGTGAATGTCCGGAAGACAAATTCTGTGAACATTTCCAAATTCTTGCCTGTCTAGCCAGATGTATTCTGAGCAGGCATTAAGTGGCACTTAATGCAGTGCTGATCCCTGCACATGTAAGACTGCATTACTGTGCTATTACCTTATTGCTCTGAAATTTTCTTCCTTTTGTTAAAGATATATGAAGTTTCCTCACACCTGTGTCCCCTCTTTTGCCATAGAGGGTGATATAAACATTTGAAAAAGTCTCTGCTCCCCAGCGGTTGCCAATACGTACAGAGATAACATACTTATAGACTGTACAAAAAGAAGAAAGAAGTTTAATTACAGCTGATTAAATACAAAGGGTACTTAAAATAATACAGCAACACAGACTATTTAATAAGACTATTGCTTTTTTTTATTTCTGCAAAATACAATTTTTTTTTTTTACAAAAAATCTGCTACACAGTGAATGAAACAATAAGGTTACTCTTTATGAATCTGATCTCTTCATACTAAGCTTGACAAAGACTTTCCATTAACTTAGAACTTTGAAGGAAATTGGACTTGGACAATTTAGACTTATGAATCTAGATAAATTCTGCCCGATTCTGTTTTATTGTGCAAGATCTGGAAAATAAGAACTCATTTGCGTTACTTTAGGGACTGTTAGAAATTGAATTATCTTTTCAGTACATATTAACTAACACAGGTCAAAGAGTAAGAATAAGGTTATTAAAATTAGAATAACAGAAAAATGCAGCATAGCATCTGGATGCAGGACATGACATGTAAGTATAAAAATTTACAAAATGCACTTATTAACTTAAGGAAGGATACTATCAACTCTTTGCCTCTATATTGATCCTCTATAAATTAATTTCTATAGCCAGATCAAATTTTTTTCTGAGGAAGATCATTAAATTGCATATATATTCAGGCTCAAAAGAATACCCAAAATTTTTCAAATGTCATTTTTAATGTACAGTCCTGCTGATTTAACATTTAACTAATGTAACACTATACTTTCTTTTAAGGTCATGAACAGGTTTGAGTATTCAGGGACCAGAACTTCTGGAACTTTAGTTCAGCAAAGCAGTCATGTCTCTAATTACTTTTATCTCATGTGTAACTGCTAACTTTTCTGAACAAATATAGAACTTCTATAAGTCTTCACATTCCAAGGGCATCTTTGTGTGCACTCCCAAACTCTCAGCATGGCAAAAAAAGTAGCCCTTAGGAAAAAACCACCAAATTTTCTGTGCAATATGTCTTCTGATATTTATGTTAGCAAGTAAAGCTATTGTAAGCTAAGTAACTCAATAGTAACTTTAGAACAAACCATTTTCATGTCTTTGAACATGTCTTTTTACTTTAAAAGTCCAATTATGTTGTTCAGTTTTTCTCACTTAGAATCATGCAGAAGATTTAGTGATTTTATAAAATCCAATGTGTAACTTAACTGGAAAATTAAAATTTAAGTGTTCAGCATTCTTGCAGTGAATATATGAAGACAGGTATAATAGAGCCACTGAAGATATCAAATCCAGACAAAGTTCTATATTATAGCTATGGCATTGATTTATTTTCAAGCAGTTATTTTACAGTGTTTATATCTTCTTGGTGCTTTTATATGGTAAAGTTTTCTGGTCCTTAGTGAGTGCATGGAATTCTTTTACCAGCTCCATGTCTTTTCTCTTATGAGTGAGCCAGCAGTTACATTTAAAGATCAGTTCTTTTTTTGTATGCAAGTCTTCTAAGTGAAAAGACTTCAGATGCCAGAGCTTAAAGCCTGGCACATCATCACAGCTGACTCAAATCTTGTATACATCTCCCAGATCTCCAGTCTCAACCTGCACCAAATAGCATGAGGAAGAGCATACTGTCAAGGCTGTTTCACTTAGAGGAAATTTTCCCCAATCCCAATGAAGAATTCCTAAACTTAACATAAATAAAGTAAATAAGTAAATAATGGAAAAGTTGAGTTTGGGGGCTGGGATAAGTCTGATGATAGAATCAATCTTTTTTTTTTTTTTTTTTTGGTATAATGGTATTTTCCATGGTGTAATCATGGGTGAGTTTGTCTCCCTTGTTAGTATTGTAAGCATGATACTCTACCTTCAGAGTGAGTCAAGGTAAAAATTAGTAAGATCTGTGCATTTAGTCTCTTTAGACAAAAAGTAGCATGGAAAGTTGTGACCTTACTGCATAAAGAGAGCATTAACTCGCAACTATAGATTCTAATATCAGCAGCCAAGTGAGGTATTCGTTTAAAATGATTACCATGAGCCTGGAATCACAGAATTGTTTAGGTTGTAAAAGTCCTTTAAGATCATCAAGTCCAGCCATTAACACTGCCCTGCCAAGTCCACCACAAACCATGTCCCTGAGGGCCACATCAACAGGTCTTTTGAATACCTCCACAGATGGTTACTCAACCACTGCCCTGGACATCTTGTCCCAGTGCTTGATAACCCCACTGATGAAAAAGTTTTAACTCAATTCTCATTTGCTAAGTGATTTGGTTTAGAACATGAAACTACTTTATAACCAGTTCTTCATTAAAAAAAAGGAGATATTTCTGAAAAAAAAGGTAAATCATTAATGTTACAGAGAAAACTGCAAGATAACACAGCGCTGTTCCCATACTACGTGTGGGAAATTCAATAACTGGTTGCTGACTGTGGGTAATGACCTGCATGACATTAACCACTGCATGATAAGTCTTCTGAACAGCAAGGAGTAATGTGGCAGCCATTCACTGGGCAACTACAAGAAAGACAGGATGGGAAGTGATTTTTGAGTGAAAAAACTGAGGACTAGTATTTTTAAAAGACAACAATTCTTTTTATTATCAAAAATACTTAATACAGAAAAATGCTGCAAGTGGCTTTGTTCTTCTCCCATATTGCTGCTTTTTTTCCCCCCACACCAGTCACAAAATAAGATTTGGTAACTCTCCAGGGAATAAATCCTTTGTGCACCCTATAGCATCACAACAAGAAATTGAAATTGGCCTTACACCATCATGCCCTGGCTCTGGCAGCAGATTGGCTCCCAAGACAGAGCACAGACCTCCTGACAGATTCATTTATTCTGCTTCTCAGCAGAGCTCTGAACATGAGTGACAGCCCTTCACTGCTGGCCTTGCGTGCCTAAAGCTAGTTCATGTGCATTTGTATAGTGAACTCATACGTAGGGGGAAGTATCAGCCGCCTTATTCTTATTATAGAGGTCCCATATTAAAAAAATTGTGCTTTTGTCATTTTGGGAAAGGTGGTATTATTAATAACTGCTATGCAAATGAGAAAGAGTAAAATGTCAGAGTGTGAAGAGGAATAATTAATTGAAACTAAAGCAACCCGTCCAAACCGTTTTACAGGAACTTGAACAGTTTATGACGCAGAACTTATAAAAAGAGGCTTTTGGTAGGAAGGAATTGTACTTGATGGATTGAAAGATCCCTTCCAGTCTGAATTTCTTCAGGTAAATATTATAAGTGGTTGCCGTGCCACTCCTACAGAATTTCAAGACTCAGGGCATTGTTTAAGGACCAGTGAAGAGCTCCTTTCCATTGCCTATATAACAGCCCTGGGCTGCACGGAACCTCTCAGCTCCTGAACTGCAGCTCCACAGGACTCATAAAAGCCACACAGCAGTAGTTTTACATCAAAGAAGAGGACACAAGACTTGTCCTCTCTCTAAGCCTAGCCTGCCCTCCCTGTCTCTGTGCCATCGTGCTTACCGAGCTCAAAGCTGTCCCTGACGTGGTCTCCACTCTTACGTTGTGAAAAGGGAAATACGTGGGCAGAATTTCACATCAAGATTTCTCATTCATGTTGTGTGTGTTGCAAAGGATATCATTATCTATGTATCATTAGCTGTGGTGGACTAAGTGGATTAATTCCTCACAAAATGTGCATTCCACCTAATTAAACTTAGAGGGAATCATTTGAGTTCATTGAGAGGAGAGTGCACAGGTTCTTCACTCATCTAATCTCTGGTTCTTTCACAAGTAACAAAATCATTGCTCCTTCTCTTTCAGAACCAGACTACTGACTTTTAACAATACTGCCTGTAGATTTTCTTTCTCATACCTGGACCCCATGACTGTATCACAGAGGTATTCTAAATGCTGTGAACAACTTATTCCATAAAGCTCTCTGTTTGGGAGTTGCAAAAGTACAGAGCTTGGTTGTTTTTATGTGACAGAGCAAGCTGTATTTCACATATTACTTTGTCTTCTGCTACCCAAATTTGCAACTCTCTAGGTTTCTAAGTTGTCATAAATATATGTGCTATAATCCTTGTAGGAAATGAACAGATGAGATATACAGGAAAATAATTCCAGAATAGAGGACAAGACTATTTAGAAGTCACAATTGCCTGTTTTGTTTCAGAATCACTATTTCAATTAATTCCATGACTGCCTTTGCAAAAACAAATACTAGTAATCATACTGTTTATGATCTGTGGAATTAAACACCGACTATTTTCAGTTGAGCGTATTAGATAGTTGCCCTTTTTCATGTTTTTTTTTTCCCCTCACAGTTCTGGTCAGCATTAGCCTTTTCATTCAGATCCATCATTGTAACCCAGTGCTGTCATTACGTCATTCCTGTAATCCTTTTCTGAGCAATTTAATACGAGCAGTTTGCCTTTGGAATATGATATTCTATCTTTGATCCCAAAGTTGCCTTTTCCTTCCATCAATGCCTATTAATTGCTGCAACGTGAACTTCAAAGCAGACACAGACATATAATCCACCACAAAGTACATATCCAGTTAATATTCTGGTTTGAAATTTGTTGAATATTTGCAAGAGGATACCTTACCTCATTCATTATTATAACTTCCTAATTAATTTTTTCACATTTATTTCTTCTGAATAATTTTATGTTGTATTCAGATCTTGAAATCTTAGCTGAGTTGGATGTGATTTGTCATATATTAAACAACACAATATGTTTTCCATTACATGACTGAAGGAGCATGGCTCTTAAAATCAGGAGGAACCACTTCTGAAGATCTCAGAGACAGGTAACTGATAAAGATGATTAGAAAATTTCATAACATTTTAAATCTTTTCCTTTTTGACTCACAAGGGCTGCTCAGAGATATCATGCCTAAGATATTAAAAGCTTTGTAAATTTTATTCTTTGGGTTTATGTTTAAATTTAATTCTTTCTCATTCTTATCCCTGTTGAAACAAACAAACAAACAAAACCCCTTAATTTTTCTAATTAATAGGGTGTGGTCAAAACATCCTAAAATTCAATTGAACGGCCATCTGTCATATACTCAGAAATCCTTCTGCTGATTGTTTGGAGCATCATCTCATACAGTGGAAAACACATGGATTACTGTATTGTGTGATTTGAAACTTTTGTCACTTTAGTGGTCCTTAACACAAGATACATTCCGTATTTATTGTGTATTTACCAACAGTCCCACTTGAAGAGCGCTATTGCTCATTTTGTACAACCTCTGCTCATGTTTTGGAGAAAAGTCTGGAAAAAAATTCCACCTCTGCACTGGTTTCTTGCCATGCTGCCTTCAATGCTACAACTCCTGTCAGATTTCATGCACATGTTTTTCAATTTGTTTTTTAAAACTAAGCTGTTCTAAATAAACTCATTCTTATTCAAGCATCTCAACTACCATACTACACATTTCTGAGACCACTGAAACTCAACTGTACCTAAAAGCATGGTTTGTTATTTTCTCTCTTTTAATTTATTCTTTATGCTTGCAATGTGCAATTAAACTACACCTGTTCTTTCACAGGACTTGGTTGGTCATATTTTGGCTCAAATAGTCGTTCTGAATATGATACACATCTGTGCATATACTTGTGTGAGAACACCTGGAAAATCGGGAATTTACATGCCTGTCTGTCCTCAGTGTGCAATAAATGTCTCTCTGAGATCAAAATTAGGCTTGCTGCTTCCAAACTATGTAAGCTGCTTATAGCACATAACCTGTTGTTCTTTTTACTGCACTATGTTACTAAGGATGTTTGTCTAGGACCAGGATCTTGGGGAGAGGTTAAAAGTTCATTTATTCCTGCTTATTGGAAAGCTGAATTCACAGCTTGTCCTCCTTGTGATACCACGTTTGTGCCACCAGCCTGCTGCTACAGTGAGAGAACATAAGCAAAGCTTCTGCATTCTTCTGCATAGTCGTAGTAAGAACAAAGAAAAGGAAAGCAAAAAGAAACTGGGTTTATGAGCTCAAGCACCCAAAGAGGTATGAGCGTATTTGTGGAGATACCTGTGAACCCCCAAATGCCCATTTATATCAGAGCTGCTATTCTCTAAGCTGCACTGTAAGCAATGTGGCAAAGAGATAAAATGTCACGTTCAGTAAATAATCCTCAAATAGTGCTCACTTCTTCATACAAAGCGACAAAAACAAGGACACAAATAGCTACGGGGAAAATACAGGCACTAACCCAAGTCTACCCGAAGTATGAACAAGCTTTCAGAAAGCTGCTGTGGAAGGGTACAGTGGATAATGTTCTGTGTACCAAGGATGGTAGACTATGAGGGACAACCGCAACAGACACACAGAAATACTAATTTCTCCTGGTGTGATACCAGTCACTGAAATTAGGCAGCCTTAACAAGGAATACTTGCCATTTGGGAAATTACCAACACGTTGGATGTAATGAAGGTCTGCTTCATGCAATGATGCTTGCCAAAATTCAGTCAGCTGGTGTTGTTTCTCCATAGATAGATTCTGCCTCTGCTGACCTCTTCAGTTTATGTTCATGGCTTAGGAAGCTTGTTTCATTGCTCAGTGTGTTTCCTCTGTGTTTTCTGATAAGCAGCTGCTTCCTTGTCTTTAAGAAATGCCATTTATCTTTTCATTTACTCCCCATAAAGTTCCTAAATTGCTTTAGCTTGTTATTTAAACTAAAAATTCAGGCTGGATCAGGTCATTACAATGAAGCTTTGACATAATTTTCTAAATGTAGTTTTGCCATTGTTTTCAGAATGTTTATTGCAGCCATTGAAAAGTCTTTCTGAGTTGTATAAAACTGCCTTAAATTGCAAGCTATTTCTCTCATCTTGCTGGCTAGAAGCTGTGCTTGATGCCAATCAACAGAACTTGTGACGACTTAGCCTAGAAAGCCAGGACAGAATCTGAACATTTAAAAGATGCCTCAGATGAATCCTCTCAAAGCAGCTGCATGTGTGTCAGGTGTACAGGCGGTCAGGACTGTTAGGGTTGATTTTAATACTGGCCATATATAAGCTATTGCTTCAGAGTTCACCGCACTTTGATATGCATGAATGCATTCTCCAGTGATTTATGATTATCCAGAAAAATCCTCTGCCTGCTGGCCTGAGAGACAGAACTATCCTGGGGAGAGCAGATACCACTTTACAAAGATGGAAATGAAGGAAAGAAAGGCCCACTTATGTCCCCTGGGAGTGCTGCCCAGTCCTTCATATTCTGCATTCATAAATAATTGTGTATTGCCTTTTGTATGAACTTCAACTCAGGAATCTTTAGGGAATTAGAGAAAATGCGAGATGACCTGGTGAATGCAATAAATTACACGAAAGAGTCCATGGAGCTGTCTCTATAGCAGAACAGCACTACCGATAGGAGAGGACACAAGACCTAGACTTACGTCATTCCATCTTTATAAATAAGTACATCATTTTCCAGACAAACCATTTTATATAAATATATGCATATATATATGTATAATGTTATTTATGTGTACACACACACACACACATATACATAGATAAATGTTGCTCAGAGGGCAATGTCATGATCAGCTCTGTGTAGTACTGTATATTTCTGATTTCTTCAGTTGCTCTGGGGAGAAAGCACACAGATCGTGGGGTTTTTGGAGAAAGCAGAAGCTCACCACTTTTGCCCTTTGAGCCATGAATCACAAGGGTCCTTTTACACTCCTGGAGCTTTGGGGAATCTCCATCTGTTATAACCTGCACTCTCCACCTTTGTGCTGAAACAAGAATAACATTTTTAGCATCAATGTATCAATTAAACATTTTTAGTATAAATGGTAGAGAGCAAGGGATGCCTTTGATACTGTCACAACAAAGAATTATAGATTACCATGAATTCACATCCCATTTAATATAAATAAATAATTAATAATTAATAAAAAGTCTCCTGAAGATAAGTATAGTTTAGACTTGATGAACACAAGACAATTGTTGAAGTTGGTATGAAAACAGAAATTAACACCAAGGAAGCAGAAAAAAGACGCATTGCCTAGGGATGTTTTTTGAATGCTTTGTAACAAAATAGTTACTTTAATTACAGTAATTATTTTAATAAATTTCAGTTCTTAGAAAGTTCTTATGCAACAGGAAAAGAAAAACAACATTTTGAAAGGCTTGTATGTGTTCCATTTGTAAGACCTGCTGGCTAATACACAACTAGTTAAACAATGAAACTTCAACTTTTATTCTCAGATTTTTCAAACTTAATTTGTCATGTCCAGTCTGCTCATTTGTCAGACCAGATCACTCATTAGGGTTTAATAAAAAATTTAGGAAATTTTGAAGAGATGTTTGGGCCTTTTAGAGGTTGTTTTTTAAGGGACCTGTACTCATAAATGTTACAAGTCCAGTATGCAACTAGGAAGCTGTTTCAGGTGTGGGAAAAATATGGTGTCTTAGATGGACAGTATAGGTTAGGAAGATACTTAAGTGCTTGAAGGCAAATCATCCCCTGAATTCAAATGAATTATTTGTTGAAAAGACACTTGAACCTGCAAGGCAACAGGAACTTAACTGTGGAAGCAAATTAAAAGCTTTTGTTTAAACTGTGGCCAATACTGTGATAATACAATAATTTGTTAATGGGATTGATATAAAAGAGAACTATTCCGTGATTGTGCGTAAGCCTACAATACAACATGTTGATAAAATGAATTTTAGAACTATTTAATTCAGAAATAAATTGGATGTGACTTTTTCTTACAGAACTATGTGCTTTTTTTCTACCTTTTGTTTTCCTCTGCCTGCTTAAAGATGGTGACTGGATGAAAACTTGATCTAGTTTCCTTGATTTATAATTTTTCTCTTTTTTCATATAGGTTTTTTTTTAGCTAGTCCTGTTTTTCCCCTTGTTAAAGAACCTGTTTCTGCCTTACATCTGACTGTTCCCTGACTCTTCTGGGCTCTGCTACAAAACAGCAGGCAAATACTGATCTCACAGCCAGTCTTCTGAGTAACACACTAGCTGAAAAGATCCTTCCATCTGAACTCTTTTTTTAAGGTCATTTCCAGCAATGAGTCAGATGTAGCGTGTGGAAGATCCACACTTTGCCTAATGAGGAACTTTTGCTGTTTGATGTATGTGCCAGCTTTGAATTTTGTCTCCGTGTGCCAGGTTGGCATGTGGTACTCTTCAGGGTGTCACACTTGGTGAAGTCAAGCATCATTTGAGCTTTTGCTGTTCCTGAGCACTCCAAGGGTTTATGAGGAGCTTCAAATTTTCACAAAGACTCCCAACATAGCCCTGAACCTCTTATCCTGTCCAACCATGCCCCATTTTGAAGGCTGTCCCAGGAACACAGCAGAGAGGAAATTAAGATAATTTTGCAGTTCTGAATTTCCCAAGTGAGCTTTTTCCCCCCCCCTTTGTAATATCCCTCTGCTCCAGGAGAGAGCAAGCCCTGTTAAGAGAAAGCACAGATGCATAACTGCCTGTTCCCCCTCAAAGAGGCAGCATGATCAGAGAAGGTATTTCAGGCAAGGTGATTTACTCTAATTAATATCTATGATTGTGTTTCTAATTTTTATTTCAGTAAGAAGGCTAAGACACCAGTTGAGAGTTTTCCAGGGAATAATCAATGGTTACAGATTTAAGGTCTCTTAGTGTCTGTGATTGTTTATTCTGCTACACTTACTTTTAATGCTTGTACAGTTTGGTAAGTGAGCTAACACAGACTGACTGCGTTTTCTCTCAGTTCAACAAATTCATTTAACCTGCTCATGCCAGAAGAATCAAAAAATCCTTTGTCTATTATTCTATTCGCTTAGACAGCTACTTGGTAAGGACAGTGACATGAGACAGAAGACAGAAGCCAAATATCTATTATGTTCAGTGATTTCTATATTTCTTCAGGAGTGAAGTTGTGGAAAATAGATAGTTAGGCTTCAGTAGGTCATTTGCTGCATTTCATATGTGTGGTCACATTAAAAAAGAGGCTTTTCCCCTGGTATCACTGAACTGCGTTAACATCCTTTCAGAGTGATTAGTATGTTTATGTGTTATTGTACTTTTATAGCTTATGTGTAAAGCTATAGCCGTTTACATCAATGTCTGAATCACGAAAATGTGGAAATCACTAAAATGAATAGTAGGGGGAAAACCCCAGAATTCTGTGGAAGAAAAAAAAAAAAATCTCAAAATTCTCTCTTTTCTATAACGATATAATCAAGAATCTGATTCACATTACAGAAATTAACCAGGCATATGTTAGAACGAGGGGTCATTTCTGGACTTTCAGAAATTAAGTGGGATCAATCATAACAATTTCCTTTCAGAAATTCTTTTAATTACTAGTGAAGAACCTGGAAGTTCCTTCAGTAAAACTCTGAAAATCAAACCTGCAATGTTTTCTGTAGACAGAAATCTGGGCATGGCAAAACCTGAAGTCAACATTTCATAATATAATTCAGAAAGCTGAAAAAGGAAGCCTTATTTTCTGATTTTGTTTTTGGGGTTTTTTGTTTGGTTTTTTATATGAGCAATTGATGTATTTTTTGAGGATTTCCAAAACTGTTATTACAATACAATTTTTCGGGGGAATTTTTCACTCTGATGTTTTTTGGACTTAAGACCTAGAATTACACTCACACTTTGCTAGACATAGCAGTAGGTTGCTTATTTCCGGGAGATTGTAGAAATTTGTGTTGCCTTGAGGAAGAGAAAGTCTACTTAATTCCTTTTCTTAGGGATTTCCACCTCCATCTCTCAATGGAAACACTCTGTCATTGTTTTTTAGAAGCAGACCCATTACGTTTAAAATTGGGGAATTCTATGATTATTCTTAGTCCATTAGCAAGTACTTGCAAGGTAGGGAATAAATCCAAAATAAAATTAGTCATGGCAGAATTTACTCAATATTTCCTCTTTTCATATGAATTTTCTCTATGCCTTAATACCAAAAACCTTGCACAACACAAGAGAGCCAACCTAGAAATATCTATTACTGAACTCTGTCACTGAATGGTACTTTATTTACAACCCACAAAAGCATAGGATACCCTACGGGAATCACATTACAGGAACCCAGCTCCTTTTAGCTGATTGCAGTGAGGACATCATTGGGACATACTGTGTCTTGTCTCCTTGCTTTGAGAGAAAATTCCTTCCTATGTGTTATTACAGTACTTTGTCTATTTTGAGGCAGAAAAGAAAAATAAATAGACAAAATGGAAGGAAAAAGTAGGAAAATATCCCTCCTATGTAGAAAACCTTTAGAGAGTGATGTGAAGTCCCGTGCTCCCTCAAATCAACTTCATTTGAGAGCTGAGATCACCTATCTGCCTTCTCTACCCGGCAATACACTTTCTCTATTTATCTTGTATCAAACATACAAGGAGGAGTCAGAGGCATACAAATAAATCTATTCCTGTGCTTGATTTGCCAGAGCCTCTCTGTAATGTGCAAATGTACAAAGGTTTCTGAGAAAACTTGATATGGGCAGACTGCATTTTGGCAGAATCCATAGCCAGGAGCAGCAGTCACACGGATCTGGGATTCATGCTTCATTAAATCTGGCATGATGCCAGTCTGGATGAAAAAGGACAAAGAGCCCTCAAGTAACCTACCTAGCAATGATGACTTTCAAAGTTTCCTCTTTGGCTAGGTGGTTGAACAAGTTATTAGCCTCATGCAAAGTGAATGCAATTACTGACCTCCAGAGTGACTTTTAAAGTGTTTTGTTCTGTAACCGGCGCTTTAGACCTGACATAAGCACATTGATCTTATCCTGAAAATCAGCAAACATTGAATTGTGCCAATCAGCTTTTTATGACTTTCCTTGAAGCCCCCTTTGCAGAGTGCAGCTCAAACAGAATGTGCCCACATAAGTGCCTAAAACATTGGCTCCCTAACATCAGAACTTCCACTTGCCTCTTATTCCGTAAACATATGTTACATGGAAAGTTTTCACCTCTGCTCTGATCACAGGACTGCTTATCACTATTCTACCATGCAAAATCTTCACTGCTACAGGTGCTGGGAGAATCTAAGGAAATTATTTTTTCTTCCAAGGCTCTGCATCTCGGGAATTTTCTCTTACCAGCTCTGACATTGGTACTGTGTCATGATAGATTGACACAGAACTGAGTACAAGATATTTTTCCAAACCTCTTGTGATTGTTACCCTCCTGTAAAGCTCAGTCATGCAAGGTGTATGAGATCACTCATATGACAACACAAATTAAACTGTGAAAAATCAGTCCTGATCATCATCTTTTTCATATATGGCATAAAAGTCCAATCTCTAACCTATCTCAGTTCCTCACTGGAATGAGCCCATGGGTAAAACAAAGATGGCTGAAGAGCTAAGCTGTCACTAGCTAATTGACAGATAATTTCCTAAAAATTCTCTTCTATAACTTCTTTTTTCAGAAGTTCAGATCTTTATGGTTTCTGGGTCCTCCTGGATGTCTGGACAGTGTGGCGTTTCAAAAGCTTGTTAAGAATAAGCCACTCCTTTCTCCTAATAATCAATGTTGAGTCTGATCACTCCTAATGCTCACAAGCACTGAGCAGCCTGTGCATCTGTGCCTGCTTACTATGCCATAATGAAGAATGAAGCTCTGCTGGAAAAATTTTTGAATTGGTCGTAAAGTACGGTTTATTTTCTGAACATAAGGTGAAATAGATATTATGGTTGCCTCTCAGAATTGTGCACTTTGCAGAATGCGGAATCCAATTCCAGGTCACTCGTGAAAATCAACTTTCTCTGGGAGGAAGTCTTTACTTACCCAGGCTCATTAGTGTCCTCTTGTCAAAATTATGTTTTTGTGGAATAATAAAGCTGTTGGCTAAACTCTTTGATTGAATGCAAATGATTCCATTTTCACTGAAACTGGAATTAGATTGAGAGACTAGGACTCATCCTACAGAAGGCAAGTCACTGTTTTAAGAGACAAATGTAAGCACTTCATTTTCAGTTTAGTCTCTCCCATAAAATTCCCAGACACAGTTGCACAGAATAGCCATTTATAGTTAAATGTTCATTACAAATACCTGTATCAGTCTGCTTCTCTTTTCTGGTTAGGAAGAAACACAGAGATGGTATCTCAAATTTTAACGCTTGGGACGAACTAGTGTATTACAGAGATGAGACTGTCTTTGTAGATATGAAAACAGAAAGCTGGGTGGGAAATTTTTTATTAATATCTTTTTATTAATTCAAGCAGATTTAGCCAACTGAATGCATATACTACGTTTAGCCTCACTGGAGGATCTGGAGTTTAAGCTTGCATTATTTCTGGCTGTTTTGGAATTTTGACCTGAAAATGTTTCCACTGACATTTCACAACACATTTTTCAACTTGCTGATGTTTGCTAGGGGACCTGTCCCCAAGTATTAAACGACAGTGACATTGGGGTAAACAAAACAACATTTGAATTCTTCTCAGAGGAATTCCTGGTTGATTTCAGGACAGAATAATAGAAATAGGAAGAAAACCAGAAATGGTTTCTACTTTTCTCAATTGTTTGTAAAGGTCTAGTCCTTTCTGTAGACTATTGCCAGCCAATTTGTCATTTTCTCTTGCAGCTGATATACAAGACAAAGCATACACAAATGAGGTCACTTGCTCATATATTTGTCACAAAACTGATTTAAATTCAAACAGCAAAAACTATGGTGAAGAAAACAATGGCTGGAAAACAACTCTTACCTTTAAGGAATGACTTCATTGAAATGCCAGCCTCTAAAATATGAACAGGAAAAAGAATTGTGAGCTAGCTTTATTATTACTTCTTTCTTAAGTTATGATCTTATCTGGAAGGGTTCTTCAGTATTAACTAGGCATTAAATATATACTGTAGTGCTGTAACAAATTTTCTTTAACAAAATACTTACTGTTGGCAGTTAGCTCCCTCTAAGTTTTCCCATCATCTTAATATTCATCTAACCATCTTTCATTGCAAAAACAAAAATAATAAGATTAACAAAAACTATTACTATAGAATATGTCATCTGACCATTATCTTTTATCTCCAATAGCGTTTTCTATACTTTTTTTATTGAATTACACCTTGAAACTACTTCCAAGATCAAAGTTTCTTTTACACCTTCATCACAGTTGGCCTTAGTCATATAAGAAGAATTTGGTTCAATTTGCTCCAGGCAAAGAAGAATTTTCATGGTAGCTGTGTGAAGTACTGTAGTACTATATGGAGTACCTTATATGAAATACTAATTATTTACTGGTTCAGAGACTTAGCTGTACAGATGAGGGAGTTATATAACCTGCAGTGGTTAGTCATATTCAATGTACTTAAAATTATATATAAAACCTGCAGATCTGGAAGTTTCTAAAACCTTTACTGATCTGCAGCAACCAACTGAACTTCTGTTTTTACTTTTCTTTTATATTGATGAATTTAAGGAGCTTTTCTGCAATATCATATGGCTGCAAACACATCCATACTTCTTTGGTTGAAATCCCTTGTTCAAATAATATTTCCCAATCCTCAACAACTTCACTTACTTAAAAATAAATAAATACGTGCTCACTATCAGCTTCTATTCTATAGACTCCATGATGATTTTGTATTTGTTCAAACCCAAGAATCCATAAGATATTTCACTTCCTGTGTCTAACAAAACTCTATGAATAAATTTGTTATGCATGAAGTCTAAACTCCACTGTATTTCAACTCTTGCTGCAAGAAATAGTTATCTCCTCATTGTGTCCTAAGAAACAAAAGATCCCTAGCAGTTTCCAAAAGTAGAAAGCAATTTTTGACAAAAACTGAACGCAAGATTTGAAGCTTCACCAGTGCTGAGTACATGGGGGACAATCACTGCCCTGATCCTGCTGGCCACATTATTTCTGATACAGGCCAGGATATCTTTGGCATTCTTGGCCACCTGGGCACAGCTGGCTCATGTTCAGCCATTGCTGACCAGCACTCCCAGATCCTTTTCCACCAGGCAGCTTTCCAGCCACTCTGCCCCAAGTCTGGAGCACAGCATGGGGCTGTTATGACCCAAGTGATCTCCCTCAGAGCCCTTCTGTGGCTATCCAGCCCGATAGACTTACTTGTATATGACTGAGTGTCGCAGCAGATCACTGCTTCCCCTTGGATTGTGGGGGATTCATTCTGCTCCCCACCCCTTTCTTCTAGCTCAGGGGGCTGGCTACCAGTATTACTGTTAAAGACTGAGGCAAAGAAGGCATTAAGTGGCTCAGCCTTTCCTTCATCCAGCAGGTATCTTCCCTACTTGGCAGCCTCACCAACTATTTCAGGAGGTTCTCTTCCGTGGGCTCCAGGAACCTCCTACACTCCTTCTCTGCTGTATGGTATTTGCAGCAGACGTTAAGTCCCCTATAAGAAAAATGGCTGGTGATTGTGAGGCTTCTTCCAGCTGCTCATAGAACATTTCATCTGCATCTTCCTCCTGGCTGACTGGTCTGTAACAGACCTAGACTCTTCTGCACAATACCTGACTTTTTGGCCTTCCCACTGATTCTTCCCCATAAACACCCTAACAACTCTATCATCACCAACATCAAGCTTTAGACAATCAAAAACCACCCTAACATACAGGGCTACCCCACCACCTCTCCTTCCTTGCCTCTCCCTGCTGAAGAGTTTATAGTCATCTATGGCAGCACTGCAGCTGTGCAAGTCATGCCACCATGTTTCCACTATGTCATTTCAGATCTTTCTACACGTTACTTCTTGAAAGATTGAGAACTGAAAGCTTATGTATTTCCATGTGGTCCCTGTATAATTTAGATTAAAAAAAAAAAAAAAAAAATCAATACACCTTTCCTCTTGTGCAACATTTGGTTTGGAGCTTCTCTGCATTAGGCTATGACTCCCTCTTATGTCAATACAGGAACTTTTTTCCTTGTCTTAAGCTGTAAAATTTTGCATGCCTTGTATGTTGAAAAATGCTGGGGCATTGCTCAAACATCTAAGTTGTGTGCACATATCCATTCTAAATTTTTTTCATTATGTTGCTGGCAGGTAGCAAATTCTTTTTCTCCACGAACAACATACCTATTACAAGGAAATACAACCTCTTGAGCTTCCTCTCCTTCTTTATGTTTGATGACAATCTTATCCAGGAACCATCCACTGCCTGTGTTGAAATGACAAATGCTCATCATGTGAAATAATTTTTTTAAAAAATAAATTTTAGGAAAAAAAGTCCAGATTATCTTTTCTTAGCAGAAATACAGATCATATGAAGACAGATCTCATCTAAATAAATAAGATATATTAACAGAATGAAAGTTATATTTATTTTTGTCTCTCATAAGAGATGCAATTCTTCTCTGCCTCACCCTGTTTTAATTTTAAGAGGGGTGGGTTTTTTCCCTTGGAGACAAATACATGTATACATCTCTGAACTGTCAACACCATTCACATCCCAGCCTACATCTTTTGATTCCCTGTAATGAGGCACAAGGATGTTGGGACAAATGTGTTTATGCCAGTAATCAAGATTTGTGTGAAAGCTGGAAATTTTGGTCCTCTGTGAGTGAACTCAGTGCATATATGAAAATATTAATTACCAAATCTTTAAAACTAGTGCTCTCATGTGCAAATAGAGTGGGGCTGCAGCCTTGGACAGGCTTTGTATGACTTGGTGCCAGTAACTGGCAAAAGAGAAGATCCAAGGATCCAGTGCCAGCAACCAGATTGATTGCCTAAGGCCAGCTACTGGAGGCCATATCCACCCCTACTGTACATATTTTTTTATCTTTGACATTGATGGACTGTTGTTCTGATCAGCTGGTGAGGCTAACAGGGTAAGGCCTCTTGTACTGTTTGTGTTCATGCTGAGCTCCTGTCTGTGCTGATCTACATGGCCAGCCATGTGCGCACACACGTGTTTGATAAATACGTTTGTGTGCATGTCTACTGGGAGCACACACACAGCCTCGCTGCTGTGAGACCAGCAGGTGTGGAGCTGTGCAGTCTCACTTCCACTGAGCTACTGAATTCATCTTCTCCCTAACCACAGTAACCACTGGCACACCCATGCTGATCTTTTAGATCTCTTGCAGTGACCATCCTAGTGACTGGTCTAGTTCTCCTGCTGCACCCTTCTCAAATATCCTGTTCTCAGTGTGCCTGCACCACTCACAACTTATCATATTGGTCATGAGGTTTCACCCGACTCATATCATTACCTATCAGCACATTGCAGCAAAATAGCATGAGGGATGCTTTGGTCAGAAGCAAACAATCATCCTATTTATTATCTTTATTATTGTTATTATATTTATTATATTTATCATCCTATTCTTATGCTTTGCCTCCCTGGCTGCATCTGAGTCTGGAAGTCCTAGAAGGCAGTAGTTTCTGTCACATAGGAAGGGCATCCCCAGGCAGTCCACAGAACAAACCCTGTTCTCTAGGACAAAATTCCTTTACTTTCCTCATTCATAGGGGCTGTAGGAGTAGATCTGTGCCCTGCAGCCTAGGACCCCCAAAGAAAACATATGTTCTAGAATTCTTTCAAGAGAGACTCCAAATCAAGACTAAAGAGCTTCCTGCCCTGTCACTCAAGTAAGTGATAAGATGAGAAACAGGGACAGCCCACCTCTAAAGGTACTCTCCTTCCTCCTTCTGAACCCCCAAAATGTTGAGTCTTTTGAGGTCTTTCTCCAAAGGGATGGTGATCCTGTTGTAGTCCTCAACACCTCAGTCACCTCGGGCTAGGCTTGTGTGGAGTTTTGGATACAGTCCAAAACTGTTGTGTGAGATCTGTTAGTGCTGAGTACAATGAACAACTTTCTGAATTACCAAGGCATACATTTCGTTACAGATAGAATTCAATCCATTGTCCTGTTCAGACAGTCCTTCAAACCCAGATTTGAACTCCAATGTCAAAGAACAGCTTGAGATAGCTGAACTGGGTTACAGATTTGTAATGCTGATCCTGCTGATCCACGCTGCCTATTAAAGGAGAGATGAAGGAAGAGAGCATGGTGTGCAGAACAGAGGGAAGGTGGGCTCCACCACAGTACCTCTGTGTGAGGTCTTGGGTTACTACAATGTGAAACTCCCAGGTGTACAATCATCCATATTGCTGAAGGCAGCAAATTCTATGGAACTACAGATACAGGAAACAAGATTACACACCATTGCAAGGCTGCACTATTATGGCTATTTCTGTAACAGTCACAAGCCTGCTCAGAGCCTTAGGCAGTACAGACAGTCAGCAAGATGGGTGCTGCTTGGGGCCATTTCAGTACAGAGCAGGGTAAAAGGGCTTTTCTAATCTGCTATCAGAGTGGCTCTGAACTGCCTTAAAAATCCTTTTCTTCATTTAGCTTCTGCCTAGATATTAATCTGCAAGCATATTTTCAGTATTTACATCTTTGGTGCTTTTAAATGCTAGCATTCTCTTCATTTACATCATTCCAGAGCTGCACACTTCTTCAGGGGCCTGTACCCAAAATTTATCTCATCACCAAATTCTCTCTTTTTTTCTGAAAAACCTGCAAGCTGAATGCAATGTCACTCACTGGAACAGCTCCACATTTACGTGCACAGATCAAATATATAATCAAATCTCCTACAATTGCCCAAAGCAGCAAGGATATTGTGCTATAGCTACTCAGATTTTGTCAGGGAGTAAATCAGCTGCTGAATATCTTTAATTCCATCCTGGATGGTTTTGACTGTTTGTCTAATGAAAGGTTGTCTTACCAGTGTGAGCCACACTTTTGAGAGGTTTCTATATGCAAATAAATAGTGCTTTTTTATAAATAATCTTGCAAACAAAGAGTGGAATGACAGTATTTGACATTAAACTCATGCCCATTTTTCTGTCCATTACCACTGTTTTTCATCATCCCATCACAGTGATCAACCTGCAGGAAGATGTTTTATCACTCCAAGACCTTCTGTCATGTTTTCTGTGAAGGATGCGATATAAATGAAGTGCATTGGGTTTAAAAAGGACTTGAAAACAGACTGTTCTCTAGGAAGTTAAATCCTACCTGGACCTGTTCCATCATGGCTAATCAGAACTTTCTCCAAGTCTCCCAGTGAGAGAGCCTTTATGTAGAAAATATCCATCTGTGGAACCATACAAGGAAAATGATAAAGCCCTTAAACACAGCTATTGCTTTGACCCTAACAGTATAGAAAAGCTTTGTTTTCCTCCCTCTCTTTTCCTTTCTGATTTTTGTTTGTTTGTTTGTTTTGTTTATTTGTTTTGTTGGGTTTTGGTTTTGGGTTTTTTTTTTGCAAAATGGATGTGGTTGTTGTATATTAAGGATCCTTTAAAATTTTGTAAGGTGAATAACACCTGAAAATTACTCCACAAAGTAATGATATCTTTGATACCACTCGATACCTTTGGCATGACACAATGATCAGTTTCAAACAATTATTTGATTGTGTCTATATTATATTTTCTAGCCCTATCTACCTCACCAAGATTGGAAAACATACTTAGGAATACAGATTTAAAATTTGGTTCTAAAATTCACAATGATCTGTTCAGGACAACAAAAATGCTACTGTTACCATTTTATCTATATGTTCAATAGAAATAACCAAACCAAATTCTAATATCTAAAGCTCTCAGCAAATGGTTGATCAAACAGATAAAAATTATCCATATGATGTAATTATATAAGCAATTTTGAATAAGGAAAATGGTAAATGCTTGAATAAACCTTGTAAGTAAAAAGATATTTACAGTTGTTGATGAACAACTGTAGATGTAGATGGCTAGAGTTTTCTAGCCATAATTTACTCTTATTGATCAGAAGCAGCATTGTTTTTACTTCACCTGTTCATGTTGAAATTTAACTTTATTATTCTTAGATCTATGGAGCTTCCTTTTGCCAGAATCTCCTCTTGTCCCAATGAGGTTGATATAAACATTGGAATCTGTTTCAGCACCAAGTTTAGTGCCTGTGTATACATGGGCCTCATACACCAACACTAGAAGACGAAAAACTTGAGATTATCCGTGCAGTTTGCACAAGATTCTAAAGTTTCCTCGTCAAAATTTTGCCAGAGGACTGTACTGATTTTCAAGTCTGCAAGTAGCAACAGCTATCCATCAATTGTCACTTCTAGGTTCAAATCTTTTAATTCTGTTCACAAAAATATGAAAACACGAAGCTTAAAAAAAAACCCATTATGCTGAGCATTGCATTGCATTGCTCAGCAAAGGAGCTCATCAAACAAATGTTCCCTAGTGCTCAGTTTTCTTCGCTTACTCTCCTTTGACTATTCGTGATTTCAGGACCTGATTCACAAAGTCTTTCTTTGCTAGTTATCTGGAGACCACCTAACTATGTCTAGTCATCATCTGAAATAATAGCTACTTTTTACTGGTACCAAAGCACTTTCAACCTTCAGATCTCTGAAAACAATTATCTGGGTTGTTAACCTTCATTTCATCTTAAAAGAGGAATAACAATCACACATCCTAGGGGTTTTAGATTTTCACCTCACATACAAAGGTGGGCAAGCAGATGAACAGCTCCCATACCTATAACAAATGAACAGGTTTCAACATCTGTCACTAGCGAATGATAACACTTTCAAAATCAGCTCTCAGTTAAAGTATATTTACAACTCCTTAATGACTCTCCTTCTAGTCTAAACCAAAGTCTTAGACACAAAAAATATGTACATCTTCAAAGAATTCTGGAATGTAATTCAAAATTACTGTATTAACATGTTCTGTACTACACTAATATTATTTCTATGACTATCCTCTGTGTAAATTTATTTTTAAAAATTTATTTGCAGTGATCATATACTATTATATTTAATTTCCATTTTCTTACTGTGACTTTAAAAAAAAATCCTGTTTACATTTTAATGGTAATTTTTCCATGCAGTGTTTCTATTTTAATCACAGCTGGCCATTTCTGCTGTTGTGTAGTAGATCACAGAGAAGATTACTGTTTCATTAATGTGTAATTTTAGCAGTTCTTGGGAGTGAAGAAAGGTAACAGAAGTCCTAACAGACACAATTAGCTCCTTTTAAGAAGGAACTAAGATGAAAACAGAACCTGATTTAAAAATGCTTGAAACTGGATAATATTCTACAAAAACTTGTTAAAATACTGTTACCCTTAAACCACCAAATAACTACTAGAATCTGACATTTCCATGAATTTTTTATTCACTAGATCCCAAGCCAGCTTACAAAACTGAAACATCATGTCATCCACCATCACTGAAGAACAGCTACTTCTAATTCCCAGTGGAGAAGCTAAACAAGTAGTAAAACAATACTGCAAATACTTGAGGGAGAAAAATAGCCCCACATGTATTAAATGATAGGAGAAATGTTAATGGATAAACTGTATGCTTAACCAAATCAGGGTATTTCTTTTAATCTGTGTAAAATTATCTTAAAATACAGTGTCTCCAACACCAACACTTTATCAGTATTACAACTGTGACTTAAAATAGGAGTGGTGTTCCTTGACCAATTTTATTATTTTCTGTAAGTCCAAGCATTCATTGCAGCTCTCACATCCATGCATTAATGTATCAACACAGCCTGTGGCATAGAATTGATCTCAATAACACACACACATCTTCAAAAGTTTGACAGAGCCTTATAAAAACTAGATTCAGTGGTTTTAACACTAAAAAATCACAGTAAAACAAATTGTAGATATGAATAGCAAGTAGCAAAGATAAATTTACTTGATAATTAGCATAATTGAACTATCTATCCAAATTATATTTTATGTCATAACTGCTAATATAATCTTAGTTGGCCAAAGGGCAGTGGATAAGGGGTGGCAGCAAACTGTGATGGAAAATGTGCAACAAAGCAAAGAGCCACACTGATCCCAAAGGGGAAAAATCTTCAGGGGTCTGGAGCAAGGTCACATTTTCCAAAAAAAAAGCTAAAAATTATAATAATCTGTGACCAGAAATTTTAATAATAGGGCTGTACTACCCATGAAGCAAGATGCTGCAGGTGGTAAAAGAAGAGACACTTTGACATGAAGTCTCCTCCACCCTCTTACATTCTTACTTACTTTCTTATTTTTGAAAATGGAAAACATCTATGGGAGGAAAGGAAAGGGTATAGACTGTTTATGTTATGACTCTTTACATACAAAGACTGGTATCTCTATTACTTAAAACTGCAAGTAATTTCCAGGATCAAAAATAAAAAAAAATTAAGTGATTCTAAGCAGCATTTTAAAGCATATTCAAGGCTTTATTTTAAGAAAACTTTTAACAATAAATGTTTACCAAAAAAATTAGCATGTCCTTTCGTTACGGAGGAGGCATACACAAGAAGAGAACAAGAGGTAATAATAACACAACACAAAGATATTAACAGATAAATAAATTAGAGTTGGTTTTGTAGCACTGTGCATCTCTGTGGCAACCAGAGAGATGACAATGATCTAAGCATTAAATACAGCTTTCTTTTGCTACCAGCCTAAATAAATCAGTCTGAAGTAGACAACATGCACATCTTGAAATTTAAAAGAAATGGAAAATATTTTTCATATCTCCTTGTGTCTATGCATCTCTCACCATCTGTAAAATGTTAGGTTTGACATTTATTTAAGCTACACAATCTGTATTATTTATAAAAGAATCTTCTTAACAAAAGAGACCAGCTTGCACTCTAAATTTTTCTACAAATATATGGTTCTACAATACAGGCTATTATATTAGGAATATAAAAGGATGTTTATATCCCTTAACCTGCGTATATGCTACGATGCATTTCATAGGAATCACACAAAAAATTAAGCAATGAAAATATTCTCCAAAACACACATGCCTAATCAGAACATGGTGAACATGGCCACTGTGGTGAAATGCTTGCACATCCAAATAAACATTCACTAAATAGGTTGTGGATGTTAAGTCTTTTCTGTGCAAGTGAAAACCTAGGCACAGACCAGCCTGAAAGGATGCAAATTTTTTAAATTTTATCAAGCAGTTCCTCTAGATTGTAGAACAGCTACAAAAGGTGCCAGTGCTAATGGCCCCTGAGCTACAGATTGCTCAAAACTAAGAACAAGAGAGATAGTGCCACTCTGTAACAGATAAGACAAGGTACACCAATTGTTTGATGGGACAATACAACCAAATCTGGATAACCAACCTACCCATTGAATATACTGCTGAGGCGAAAAGACTCACCATATGTGACATTTTTCCACTCGTAGTTTTCTGTATGTTGTTCACAAAACACAGTTTGTTGTGTAGACAGTAAAATAAAATTATCTTAGAAAATGTGTTCAGCCTCTGTGACTGCGGTTTCATTTCTTTTGAGTAACTAACCTATGCTAAGGCCCCCGCTGCAGGCCCATCTGCAGTAGAGACCTGCTTCACTGCAGGAAGAAAAATTCATCCCAAAACTCTGAAAATTAGAACTGTATGGGCTGATCCCCACTTCTGTAGCAGTAATTTCATTTTACAATATTCTGATTCAGTGAAACTATACCAGCTGTAAGCTGTAAACTGGGGTGACAAAACACTCAGAGAGAGGTAAATCTATAGGCAAAACTAAAAAAACCCAAAAGGCAAAAAAGTTGAAAATTACTTTATAAAGCTAGCCACTCAACAGAAGACAGGAAACAGTGTTTCAGCATTCTGAGGGACCTGTTAGACTCACATTTAGGCATCTGCCCAATGTGGAGCACATCAAAGTAATAGAAGAAATGTATTGGAAAACACAGTAACTTTGATAAAGGATATAAGAGGATTAATTAATACAGAATAGCAGGGGAGAAAAATCTCAGCTAGCACTCAGTAAAAAAGAAAATGACCTTTCAGAAAATAAGTGATTGAAATCTTCAAATTGTTCACAGGGTAACTTTAGATAAGCTCCACAAACCAAACAGAAAAATCTGCAACATAGATGCATGGGTGAAACAGTTGAAAAAAAGGAAGTAAAACGTTTTGAGACAGGGCTGGGGAGCTTCTAAAAGGCAGACCTTAAAGCAGTATAATAACTGTGCTAAAAAATGACAGAACCAAATATATAAAAAATACCGTAGGTGTCACTGCGCAGTCAAGTGTACCAGTACCAAATTTCTAATTGCTCAGTCTATAAAAATGCTATCTCTTGAGATACTATCATGAGGCTTCAGGTGTTTTTTAAATCCCAACTCCAGATTCTGACATCTATTGATAATGTAACAAATTAACTATCTTGGACTAAATAGAGAGAGAAAGGAAGTTTTCCTGGTTATGAAGAAAAGGTAACCTAAGGGCATACTAAGGGCAACAGAATGCGAGTTAGAGAAACCTTTTTTCCAGATGTCCTGTTCTGGGCACCTGAATTAGGGTTACCAATACAGAAAGTTGATATATCCCTGATCATACACGAATGATAAGAGATAGTTTGGTCCCAGTTTGCAAGCACAGTAGGTAATTATTAATTCCCTTTGAAGAAGTAATGTACTGAATTCAGTGACTTATGACACTTGGAAAATATAAACAATAGACAAACATCTCTGATTGCTTTGGATTAAAGACTAAGTTAATATTTTGATATGTTTTGGGAGAAAACAAACCTAATACAATTAAAGAAAAATTTATTGTTGGGGATATGAAAATGAAAGTTTTCATGGTAGAAATATTGGTCTCTTTCTGCTGACTTAGTACAAACTACTGTCCCATTGTCAGCTCTTTTCAAAGTAATTCTACTAAAAGAAAAGTACAGCCATTATCTGAGAATTGTAGTTAAGAGGAAATTAATTGAAGATCCACAGCTCTCTGTGCCTAATGGCACTGATTTACCCACACCACATCTGAATCCCCTGCGTGGCTCTCCTTCCTTCTTTCTGGTGCATAGTGGTTTTAAAGCAAAGAATCAGGTTCTTTTTGGATGAAACTACAGCAGATAATACATTCCAGGAACACAATGATGACAATCTTGACACAAACTGGCAGTCAGTCTGTGGGAACAGACTAGAACAAACCTGAAGTAACTTCCCTCTAAACTCCCATAAAGAGCACTTCGGACACTAAACTAAGTGGGTTTTCGCATGAAGCGCTTCACTAAGCAAATCCACTCCCACCAGGCTGCCAGTGTAAATAGACAAACTGGCCAAAGAACACAAAACCTGGGGAGATGTTAAATGATACACAACATTAAAATTGTCCAACTGTTTCCATTCAGTCCTCCCTTAATGCTGGCCATTCAAGGTTGCAGAGCAGTATTACGCAGTACTGCTCCAGGTTCTGCCTTTTTTCCATATGACATGCCTGCTTGAATGAAATGGACATTTTGTCTCAATCTGTCAAACAACAGGGTTGAATCTCTAGTTTTATCAGCTGGTATTTACTACCTTGGTTTCACAAAGAGTGTTGAGCATTTTGCCATGCCAGAAGGATGAAGATACAGGTTAGTGTAGCGTTAAGGCTAAAAGAGAACAAATTCTTAATGGTTGATAGTGGTTAAGAGGGACTATCTTCCTCAGAAGTGGTGCATATATTAATTTAGAAGACACAAATATAAAAACAATATCAGGTGTTAGGACACAAATTAGAATTATAATTCTCACTCTAATCTCCATGAAATGCTATCTAATCTCCACTATTACTATTTGCAGCAATAGTCTAAAAAAATACATATTATTCTTAACAAGCAAGAAAATCATCAGCTTTGAAAAAACACACTTGCTAATGAATTTTACAATAAAAAAGAGAAGCTTGACTGTTTACCTATGTAGTTGGTGGTTCCTGAGTGATAAAACAGAGATAAAAATTTTGTAGACACAACACTTGTGTCGTTACTATTTTCTTTGGCCATCTTCTGTACTTTTCAGTCAGTGGCCCCATTCTAACCTTTCTGTATTTGCTTGCACACTTCTCCAAGTGGAAAAGGATACTAAATCTTTGGAGCGGGAATTTTTCCTGCCTCAGTCTCAGTATTTGTCTTTTATCTCATTTCAGTACAGTTATTCCTTCGATTATTTGAACAGGAACAGGACACATTTACCCATTTATATCCTCATTTGACATTTATGTTCACATAATCACAGCAGTAAGAAAATTCAATACCTCTTGCATCAGATACCCCTTCAGAACAAAAGTTCAGCCATATCTGAAGACAACCCATGTTAGGATGTGTGATAAAGGTCTGCACATTCGCAAAGGAATACAGTCAGGGGACAGTCCAAGTAACACCCTGCTCTGGCTTCTCCCAGGCCCATCACAGGAACCATCAGCCCATCTCCACAATCACAGATGCACAAGGGCAGGTGAGAGCCCATAGAGACTTAGAGAAAGGGAATCTTCTTCCAGCCCCTACAAAACTGTCCCAAGTGTCAGTCTGGGCATGAAACCCACAACGCTGAGACAATTTGGAGTATTTATCATACTTCAAAGATTTGATGCCCAGTGGTATCAGACACAATACAGGGCAGAGGGAAAGAGCATTTTGTGATTGCAGAGGACTTCTGAGACGTTTAGGAGAGGAACTAAAGGCAGGGAAATAGATGGATCTAGGTGACTTGGGGAGGAACTGGTGTTAGAAAACAGGAAGATCACATCTGTTCTCTGTGTGTGTGCATGTGTGGGTAGGGAGTCTAAGTACCAGCAACTGGACTTGGAGTCCTGTATGGCAGCAACTGGAGAGACTGAAGGGAATAAAACTGTCAGTGAGCGGAGTGGGACCAGGGGTCAGAGGCCCATGTCTCTGAGTGCAAAACCACATGAGCAGCCAAGTGCTGGAGGAACCATGGGAATCCCACTCAGCTGCCACAGACACCCTGGGGTATGGGTGTCTCTAGGGGTGAGACTGCTAGAGTGGGCATGAGGAAATGGCCTGTACCCTCAGCTGGAGCAGGGCTGCAGCCTCAGGAGCTCATATGCCCAGTTGCAAGCAACTGGAGACACTGGGATCCGGGGACAATTGCAGAGCAGACACAGTGCATGAGCCCAGCTGTTGGAAGTATCTGCCTTGTACACATCTGTACACATGTAGAGCCCCACTGCTGGACACCCACCCTGCTCAGCCAGAGAGCAGAGCAGGATGAGGCTGCTGCTGCTGTGTTTGTGCAGCTGCTCTGTGTGTCTGGGTGCTCTGTGCAGCTGGCCTTGATGTGTGGCACCTACCTGTGCTCTCTGTGGGTGCTGGCTGGGAACACGTGCAGAGCCTTGCTGCTGGTTGGCCCTGGGGCCGTGCAGCTGTGGCAGCCTCACTGAACTACACTGAGCTGCCACATCTGCTCTGTTCCCCTGATGCCCCTGTGCTCTTAAGCTAAGCCAAAAGCATTCAAATTCTTCTATCTTATTTTCATTGAGTGACACTTAGGATTTACCCAGCTCGGGGCATGACTACTAATTTCCAATACCTATCACTTAGAAAATAGTTAAACAACTTTGTGCATCACAGTGTATCTAGGGGATTAAACCATATCAAAACAGCAACAAGTAAAAAATCCAATATTTGTAAAGTTTGGTAAACTGAAAGTATCTGCAACTTCCAGGAAAAAAAAAAATAAATAAATAAAAAGGCGCAAGACTGCATAGAAGAATCACAGAAAAAAACCAAAACAGGTTGGACCAAACCTCCAGGGATCAGTTGGTTCAACAGCATGCAGAATTGAGGGACAATTTCAAGGCAGATCAGGTGAAGTTTTTTAAATCTCCAGGGCTGGAAAAGCAAACGAGATGATGTTTTAGGAAGAGAAAAAGGAGCTACAGAGCCAGAAGCCTTGGCAATGTGCAAGAAAATTAGAAAAGGGAAGACAAAGGCAGGCATGCATTGGAGGGATAAGAAACCTGAGTTAGGAAAGGAAGTTGAGACTGGTGTGATTGTGGAAAGATTGAGATTGTGGAAAGATTGAGAAAGAATGGAAATCAACACTTGGAGTAGGAGATCAGATTAGTGCCAATTTTTTGAAGTGGCAGCGGGACAGTGAGAAAAACTGAGGTGAGAAATTTGAATGGAAAAGAAGCAAGTTCAGAGAGGAAGGTAAAGAAAAGCTAACAGAATCAGGAGATAAAGTCAGATCTTCAGAAGAGATACTATAAAGAAAAGAAAGCCAAGGAATCAAAAATTAATTCCAAAGCCTTGGGTCCATATTAGTGGATAGGAAACTTCGGCTGAGGAAAGGGAGAAAAAGAATAAGGAAAAATTACCCTTTCTCCTAAGAGGGAAGCTGAGAAATGTGGTAAGTGTTTGAGAACAACAATTAAAAGACCAATGCCTTCTGTGCTTAGTTTACATTTGTTTGCTTTGTTTAAAGTTTCCAGCACGACTTCTATTCTTGAGCAAATCTAGTATCGCCAGAAGACAACAGATTGAACTGAAAGTACAGAATACAAATTACTAAATCATATCAAATCTTCATTAAGGAATAAGCAGCATGGAGTTTCTTCTGCTGGAGAAAATGTCGATGTGGTTTGTTCAGTACTTGTAAGCAATTAGCTTTTAAATGGGAAATGAAAATGGATAGTGTTTCATTTGCTTGTTCTTGAGAAAATAAATAGGAAATCCTTTGGACTCCTTGCTGAGTTTGTATTGATGTTCAATTTAAATGTGCCTAAAATCAATAACTAATTAGTAAAACTTAAATTTTTGGAAAATTTCCAAATTCTTTTGGAAATGTATCCTTTCTTACATACTTGAAACATATATTTTAATAATGTTCCTGCAAACACAAGGAAATATGAAGCAATATAATGATTAAAGACTAAATAAATGTGCCATTTTAAATGTATTCCCAGCCTTTAATAGTACTGACTTGATTTTTTCATATACAAGTATACGAAAAAGAGTATACAGGAGTGCACTGATCAGAATATTAGTACTTTTTTATGAATGGGTTTTTCTGACTACATTATGCAGATTTGAATTATTGATGCTGTATTATTGTCCCTGCAACTTAATTGACTTCTGCACTATTTTTTTATTGCACCAGTAAATGACATATATGTCACAGTGAGTGACATATCGTCCTGTGGTACATGTCAGTGATCATAGGGCTTGGTTCTTCTTGGTCAGTCTCATTTTTTGAAGTCTCTTATTGAAGTCAGTAACTATTCTGCAGTATAATTAAAAGAAAAAAGAACAAAAGGGATATGTGAACTGGCTCATACATGTTTCTCAGCATCTTCTGGCCTCTGTAATAAAATATTCACATTTCACAGTCCTGGTATTTTTTCAGGGAATTATATTCTTTTGTCTTAAAGGTTTTCACTTCTTTGATATTTTCTTCTGAAATTATTTGTTTGTCACTAAATGCATGATGATCTTTTTTTTATGTTGAATCTCTGACACCTTACAAAACTCACTGCATCAGTTGGAATGCAATCTGCTAAATGGCAGCACCTATCTATGCAAGACCTACCACTGTCAGACATTACAGGCCATCAGCTGAATCCCTGTCATTCTATTAATGAAAAGAAAATCTACTAAAAAAAACCCCCACACATACTGATTATACTGAATCCCTATTCCTCTATAATGGCCCAGGACTTTTGAAATAATAACCTTATATGATGGGCTATTTCCCACTTCATTTGAAGAGAACAAAGTGCATCAAAGCAGTCATAAACTTTGAAGCACCAAAGTGTCACCCTGCCGCTAACAATTTCTATGTGAATGGCTGTGACTCAAGCCCGATTTGAAAAACACATGTGTGATGATTCAGATCATGGATTTCTGGTAAAGTATGTTTTATGCAGGACAAGAAAGGACGATCTCAAACTTGTTAAAAGGACCAGGATGTTGCATGACATTACTTCTCTATAGAGAAGTATTTATCAGTGATGTATGGGCACTCTGAGAAATCAGAAATTTCATAGGGTAAGATATCCTGGCCACAGCTTTTATTCTGATTTTGGGAAAGAGTGAGGTTAAATGGTCGCTTCCCTCTCCTGTGTAACTAGAAAGTATCTGGAAGGGATTGCTTCATGGTTACTCTGGCTTTTGGGCAGGCTGCCCTGGAGGAAACATGAAAAACTGTCATATACTCACAGGATATGGTTAGTGAACACATGATCTAAAACACTGAGCACGTACACGGCAAAAGCTCCTCTGCAGGGTTTCTTATTGCCACTTCTTTCCACGTATCACCTTCATCCTTGTCTTCTGCAAGCCAGCTCTCTATGGGGAGACAAATCTTCATCAGAAAGAGGGACTACTCTTTCAAGTCTGGCTTCCTCCAGGTACCAACTGGGATAATTTCCAGTGTTGTTGTGGCCAATGTGGATTTTATATAGCTGTCCAAGATCTCTGAGATTAATCTATAATGAAAAAAAGAAAAATCCAGATTTTAATAACAAATGACAGTGTTGTTTACAGCCATCCTTCTTAAACTGGGCATACAAACTAAATGTGCAGCTAACATAGCCAAGAGTAATGGATTTTGTTAGAAAACTAAGCCTTAATATACAACGAATCCCAGAGAAATAACACAAAAGCAGATGGAGTAGTCTGCAAGCGTAATTTTATTGACTTCAGTACCATATTATTTAAAGTGATTAAAGGGCTCAGACAACCCAGTCTGTTTCTAGACCTCTTCACAGAATCCAGTTCGTAGTGTTATAATGTAAATCTCTATTTCTAGACAAATACTTTAACAAGCAGAAATAAGTTCAGTCATTGCTACACAAAATAGTACATTTGGAGTCCATACAGTCACCGTCAGCAGAGCCCTATTAACTATTCCTACCACTTATCAGTCTGCTACTTTTCTCTTTGACTCCTGTTTTCATGTGCATTGGTGTCAGGGTTAACTGTTTCTCTAAGTGCTGATGCCACACTGCAGCAAATTTAAACAATAAAACATGACTATGTCACACTGAATACTGCAGCCTTGGAAGAAGAGCCACTACGTTTTGGGTTGCAGAAGTTTTTTTGGGCAATGCTGATGGCAGGAACCTATGCACAAAATCAGGGTTATACACTTTCAACCTTTTTTTTTTTTTTAAACTTTTCTTCTCGATGTTGTGTTTGAAAGGTTATGGTAATTGGGCAGAAATCACCAAGTAAAAAAGAACAAACAATATTTGTTGCAAGCAATGTCATTGCAATTTTGTATTATTTCACATTGAAACAAAATGGAAACAAACATCCCTTAGGCAAGCCTGGCACAACTTAGTCTCCTAAGGTGAGAGCAGGACACATATGCTAGTAGTAAAAAGTCTGAATAGAGTCACAGTTATGACCATTGTAGTAGGTTTTGCTATATTAAAACAGTATGTTAAAGTAAGATGTACTAACAGAAGACACAATTATAGCATTTATGCAATAAAACCATGTACATCAAAAATATGCTGCTAATACTCACAGCAGAATTACAGCAACAGATAAAAAGCACTCTGAAACTAGCCACAAATGTAGCCAGGGTATAGACTAAGTTGCCCTAATAAACCTGGCACCCAGCTGCAAAACAGAGACCTCTGCATTGGGCAAGGGTCTGCTAAGGTTGCCTTTCAAATAAATATAAAAATGTATTAGAACTCTCAACTTTTATTGCAAACTGAGTAGAGTGTGGTATTGGTGAACAACAAAGGTGGTGCTCTCCTGAAATGTAGGCACTGGTTTCTATTTGTGGTGCAAGAGTGTTAAAGGACAATTTAGTAAATAAAACACTGATAACTTGTGATCTCATGTCCATGATTAAATTTTGGCTTAACCCCTGTTGGAAAAGAAACATCACAGCCACCACAGATTATTGTATACAATAATCATTACCATGCTTCTCGGTCAAGACCAGGAAACTCAGTCAAAAAACCTCTTTCAACTTCTGAAGCATCTAATCAGTCATTTGGCTATGAACACACTGAAACGTTGATAAAGCAAATCCTGCATATCTATAGTATATACATCGTATGAATTGGCTCAAAAGTGAAGCTATAACTTTCTAATTATATTTATTTATCATATTATGCTACAGTGGATTTTTTTTTCAGAAGGAGGTCTAAGATGGGAGTTATGTTTCGAGGTGAATTTCCCTGCAAACACCATGTACGTTTCCTTCTGGTTCTTTTCCTCCCGTTGTGCTCCTGCAGATCTATTTCCTTCTTATGCTGGAGGCCCCAGCACTGGATGCAGCACTCCAGGTGAGATCTCACAAGAGCAGAATAGAGGGGCAGAATCACCTCCCTCGACCTGCTGGCCACACAATAGGTGATGTTTGGCAGAACACTGGTACAACTGGAGAAAATATCACAAAAATAAGCACATGTAGGAGAGCTGACCAAAAAAGGG